>JACEFZ010019957.1:0-49363 GCA_014155875.1 Cepaea nemoralis | reverse complement strand
GTCAAAGAACTTTACTTTCAACCCCCTTTTGGATGAAATGAATGGTCATCATCATTCTTGATGGACAAACAACAAACAAACTTTCCCAATGAGACATCTGAAACTGGATGGCAGATCATGGCTAGCAACTTTCAGTGATTGGGACACCAGGAATATCTGATGTATGAATGAGAATCAACAACAGCCATAGTGTCAAAGACTCGACCGCATCCCCTCCGCCAGTAAGAGCAGTTAATGGTGGAGAGGCCAGGTGGTGATACGGTGCCCGAGGTAAGGGCAGGGGAGATGAGGTAATAAGAGTCGGGTAACCACTCCCTCATGAGACACGCAGGCGTTGTTCAGAAAGTTAGCACTCTAATCACAACAACATCACGCCTCGTGGTGGCCACAGAGAAGTTGAGTATACACTCAACTTGCCACGTCTGCCATCGGCGTGCGAGGTGAGGCAACACGCACCAAGGTGAAGGTCAATCCGCGTGGTGTGTGACCACGGGATGAGAAATTGGCAGACGGCCGGACGGGACTTGTAGTGCATACCTCGTTAGATTAGCGATAGGGGTATTTGTGTCTATTTGTGTAGAAAGTTAGCATAGGGGTAGCAGCTCGAGATAGATAATACTGTGACTGTATGTTGTGTGTTTCAATAGCGACTGTTCACTGCTTGTAGCGAGCCAACGGCAATAAATGTACCATTTGTTTTCCTCGCACACGACTTGCAAGTTGTCTTGTATTGGTGTGCCAGAAGTACCCGATGAATGCCTGTCAGTGAGTTGTTGACAGGCAAGGGTAATTGTGGTGTCAGAAAGTGAAGCTTGAACGAAAAGTTCAAGCTAATCCACTCTTCCACAGGGCTCCAGACTAGGGTTTAATTTTTGTAGTAACGATAATTTGTGCAGACAGGAGAATTTGCGAGCTAAAAATGTGCCTATCGTGACAAAATAGTGTTTAATTGTGGTTATGATACATTTATTTAATGAAATCATGTATTCGTCAAAGCTGTAAGTATTAATATTCTTATTTTCTGATATTTATTCATATATTTACCAATTTATTCTTGAATAAGCACCAAACATGATTCAGGGCGGAGCAATACATCGCCAGCCGACAATATCGATTTTTCATAACTAAAAATAGCGCTGCGCGGTGACGTAGAGTGATTGACAGACAGTTGTTCTGCGTCATTAGCATAAAGCAGTCGAGTGTTTACAAGATCGCTTAGCGACGGCTCGCCTGAATCTGTGCTGTATATTGTTTATTATTTGTTTATTTGAGTTACTAAATGAATATATTTAATTATTTACACATTATTATGTTAATTTTATTTCTTTAAAAGCATTTATTCATATTTTGGTTCTATTTTCTCTTTGTTTTTCGTCACGATGGAACTACTTTTGGGCGAAGCATAAGAATCTTAGCTGCACAACGTTTACAGAAATTAACTAGATTAGTAACGAAAGGCAATTACTGTTTAGAACAAAGACAGGACATTGACATTAAAATTATTTAATACATGTTCTAGTCGTTCGTGAGTCTGTCATTGTCTAAGTCATTGTCCTTAGTTGTCGAGTAAATTATATCGTATAGTAGGCCTGTTTACTGTTGCCCTACATATCAGAGGGCAAACAACAGCTGTGCACATACACCGGTGTGCCAAATATAGTGTGTTACTTATGAAACGTGCCTCCACCCCAGTGTACCAAACAAGGTGACCTGTGTCGACGGAGCTTTCGTTCAACATTAAGTTGAGTATACCTATATTTTTGGCATGCATTGTGATTAATAGTGCATCTCTTTTTCAGCGTGTGATACACTATCATATTTTTTGTGCTCTGATCTTCCAACATAGAATTTTGTGCAGCACATAAACTGAAAGTACAGGTGATAGTGCTCAAATAAGAAGAAACACAACATATTAATGAGATAAGTAATTAAGAGTCCAGTCCCTGTCAACAGTAAATAATTACCAAACATCATGTCAACGCTACTTGATTTTGTAATGGAAGGCAAAGCATTAGGATACACAGGAAAAGAATTAGAAAAGTATTCTGATCAAAAATATAAAGAAGCAAGAGATGCTGAGACTGCTGTACGTATACGAAAATGGGATGCTGAAAGAGAGGAACGCACACAAAAAAGAGATGCTGAAAGAGAGGAACGCACACGAAAATGGGATGCGGAGAGAGAACATGAACGAAAAAGACAACACGAATTGGAAACTGGCCGAAAAGAAATAGAAATAAAGCATAAAAAAGAGATGGCGCAACTAGCTGAAATAACAAAACAAAAACAGCTAGAAGATGAAAAACAAATTAAACAACAACAGTTAGAACATGATAAGACAATTAAACAACAGTTAGAACATGATAAGACAGTTAAACAACAACAGTTAGAACAAGATAGGGAAATTAAACAAAAGGAATTCGACTTAAAGCAAAAGCAATTAGATGAAATGGTAAGAGTTAATGAACAACAAATACAGGTAGAAGCAGAAACACGGTTAAAGATGAAACGTATAGAGTTAGACTCACGCGCAGAGATCGCTGCCACTAAACTAAAAAGTCAACAAGAGGAAAATAAGCTCTATAAATACAAAAATATTATCAAACCATATTGTAAAGAAGATTCCATAGCAGCCTGGACAGATAATGTAGAGTATCTATTTAAATATCACCAAGTTCCTTTAGATATGTGGGCTCCTATTTACATGAAGAATCTAAGTGGTGAGCCCCTTAAAGTAATAGAATCTATCCCTATTGAGCTTAGATCTAACTATCAATACATCCATGATAGGATTATGCAGCACTTTTTACTTGATGCCCCTGGGTATCAGGTTCAGTTCTCAAATTTAAAACCTAAGCCTAGTGAAACTTTTATAGATTATGTTTCAAATGTGCAGATTGTACTAGATAGGTGGCTTAAAGCAGCTAACATAGGTAAAGACTTTGATAGATTAAAAAACCTAATAGCTATGGACAAGGTTATATCTACTATACCTTCTCCTTTTGCTAAGTTTCTGCAGCAGTCAGACATTGAGAACATCGAGCAGTTTGAGAAAAAAGGCTCGAAATATTTTTCTGCAAACAGACATATTTTTAAGACCTCAATTGACTCGGAAATAGTTTCTTGTGTGAAAGACCAACCAAAAATTTTTCAGAAGAATAGAAAACCATTTTATAAAGTCTACAAGAAAGAAAGTAAAATATCAAAATGCATCTACTGTCAATTTTTTCATGACACTTCTGCTATGTGCGATAAAGCGCCTAACTATCCGGCACATCTGGAAGATGTCATTAAGAAGCAACAACATAAAAGAACTGCATACAGGCGTGCAGTCAAATGCTTTTTCTGTTCCAGCTACGGCCATTATTCAAATAAGTGCCTGGGCCGCCAACGTATGAAAGCCAACAGTGCTATTTCGATTAATACATGTTCTGTTGGCAATAGAGAGATTGATTGTGATGTTAAAAATGTATTACCATTTAGAGAGCCTGAAGATGTGTGTTGTGTGAACGATGTGTTAAGCTTTGACAATTGTGGACAGTGTCAGCAATTTCATGCGGGCGGAAGACTGGAATGTGGACATACAGTACCATGCTCATCTGAGAGTGTGAATGCAGCATTAGCCTCCAGAGGCAATTTGGTGTTCCACAATGCAATGGTCAATAATGTACCATGCCAATGTTTGCTGGACAGCGGCAGCACCCTCATTGGTCTTCGAAAAGAACTGGTTGGTCCGGGTGATTACACAGGTGCCACTGTCAAATGCCGAACCTTTTCGGGTAACGTTGAAATTTACCCGTTGGCAAAAGCCCGTATTGATTCTCCTTTTCTTTCTGGTACCTTTACTTGTGCAATACTTAACAACCCTTGTACTGATTTAATTTTGGGGTGTTTACCTCAACTGAAACAATGTACTAGTGAGGAAATAGTTGCATGGGAGAAATTAAATGCAGCTAATGCAACAACAAGAGCAGACAGTGTGAAACATCAAGACACACTACAAGATGAGAGACTACTCTTGCTTTCTCCAACTAGCACAGATGACACCAGCAGACAAAAATTTATAGAACAGCAGAAAGCTGATACTAGTGTGTCTCCATACTTAAAATTGTTAAAAGATAAAGCCAAAGTAACTAAAAATGCATCATGGTTTTTTAGACTTAACAATGGCATTTTAACAAGATATTATACTACTGGTAACCATGAGATTCAGCAAACGGTGTTACCTGAACAACACCGTTTAACTGTGCTAAAGATTGCACATGAGTCACCGTTTGCTGGTCATCTTGCATATGATAAAACCAGGGCCAGAATTCAGGCTCATTTCTATTGGCCAGGTTTTTGCAATGACATAAAATTATTTTGTCGTTCGTGTAATGTCTGTCAACAATTAGTACGTAAGGGTAAACATCCTACAGCTGAAGTACAACCTTCTACACTGGCCTCTAGGCCATTTGAAAGTGTGGCGGTAGATATTGTTGGACCCCTAAACCAGGTGTCCAGCAAAGGAAATCGCTTCATATTAACAATGGTCGACCTATGTACAAGGTGGGTTGAGGCAGTAGCTTTGAAATACATCACCTCCAAAGACGTTGCCAATGTATTTCTACACTTGTTCTCACGATTCGGATTCCCACGGACCATTTTATCCGATCGTGGAACTCAATTCATATCGGCTGCAACGCAAGCCCTTACAAAAATGTTAGGCATAAAGCAACATTTTACGACAGCATACCATCCAGCCAGCAATGGAATAGTAGAAAAAATTAACGGTGACCTAAAGCACATGCTGGCTAAGGTGACAGCAGAAAACCCAGCTGATTGGGATACACTGTTACCAACAGTGCTGTTCGCCTATCGGGAGATTCCCCACTCTAGCACGGGTTTCTCACCGTTTGAATTAGTTTACGGGGCTAACCCACGTGGACCCCTAACCATTTACCATCAGGTAATAACAAATTCTATAGACATTCCTACACCGAAAACACCTTATGAAATGGTGACAGAAACACGAGACAAGATCATGAAATCATGTGTTATAGCTAAGGCAGCTTTGGAGAGGAAAGGTCAAATCTACCGCCAATATGCCAACAAAGGGGCAAGAACAATTGAACTTGAACCAGATCAAGACATACTCTTGCTTCTTCCAGACAAAAGAAATTTATTATTAACCTCATGGCAAGGGCCATTCAAGGTGGTACGCAGAATTTCAGATGTTGACTATGAAATATCAATAAACGGACACTTAAAGATATTCCATGTCAACATGTTGAAACCTTACTATTCAAGACAAGAGACAGAAGTAGTGACAGACGAACAGAGTGCACCAACACCCAGTAATCAGACAACAGACATACACAACGCAACTACACTAGTTAGCGAGACTGGCAAATCCGACAATGTACATACATTTAGTGAATGTATAGAATACACATGAATATATCAGAAGACTGATGACTGGACAACACACTGACTCAAACTAAGACATGTCTTTTATAGGTTGCGACTCTTCGGTCTCACTATCAAACCGAGCAAAGTTGAATTAGGCCCAAAAGAAATTCATTTTTGGGTCAGGTCATTTCTCAAGATCAACTAAAAAACTGACCAGAAAAGTAGTACCAAAATTATGAATCTGACCATGTCTACTAGACAGAACCAGGTCAGGAACCTTTTGAGATTAGTAAATTACTCAGAAATTATAATTCTATATTCCAATGTTGTAAAAGCATTTGTAAAATGAAATGTGAAAGATGCATTATTAATTTCTGCATTGTCAAAAATGAAAATCCTTTTTTGTAATATTCCAATCCTCTGCTTGCCTAATCCGAGGCTCGTTTATTATTCTAGGACATATGCCAGCAGTCCTAGGCCAATTTTATGAGGGCATCTTCCATCCGATTTGCTACGTGAGCCGTAAGATCACACCTGCCGAGTCCAGATATTCGATATCCGAGTTGGAAGCCCTAAGCGTCATCTATGCGGTGAGAAAGCTCCATCGATTTCTGGCGGGGGTGCACTTCGTAATCCAGACCGACAACTCCCCCATCACTGTCATCCAGAGTGGTGTGCATCGAAATGACCGGATATACAGGTGGTCTCTTATACTGCAGAATTATACATTTAGTATAGAACATATCAAGGGTAAGGATAATATTCTGGCTGATACCCTTAGCAGACCATCTGGGGTAGAAATACCTGAAATCCAACAGATAAATGTAGAGTGATAGTTAGTACATGATCGTATATTATTCTAGGTAAAGTAGGTTAATCATGTACCAAAAACACTGAACTATCATGTGTCCGTAGACATTAAGTCAAGAACTGTGCTGCAGAACGTAAATATCATCAGGTGAACAAGGACAGCTCATTTCCAACTAAGCTCCATTCCGGTGTATCATTTATGTGAAACGCAGAAAACAGTGTCAGAACAGTGCTTAATTACAGACACGAAAAGGCGGAGCTACGACACCAGCGAACTCTACACGTGCACTACCGATAGAACATTATGATGACTGTGCAAAGTATTTCAGATACCCAGGCAAAGTGTGTAGATATATTATGCCTATACAACAAATGTACAAACATTAAGGCAACTACTAACCTGTGGAAACTGAATAACATGTATATAAACTTAATGTGATATGTAATATATTATTTTATGATAATGACAAAGTAGATGTAGGTTAGGAAAATATAATAGTTCTCATTTATTTTAATAGAATAGTTATTTCAGTAATTGTAACTTAAAATATTAGTTTATATATGACAATAGTTAATTTCAAGCTAAAATAAAATTATGATAAGAATAGTACCATTTAGATTATTACATGTCATTTACCTTCAGTTTAGTTTAGTTTATTCCATCTGAATGAAACCATACCATCTATTAAACATTACCGTTTATTAGTATCATCATGCTACATCAGAATAGTTTAAAAAGAGTAGATAAGTGAACATACAACATTTACACCATTTAGATTAAGAACATCACTCATATAATTCCATTATACATGAAAAAACATTATTTAGCATAGTATTTAGAAAATTACATAATTTGTGTTCACATCATCCATGCAATTAAGGTACATAACTCACATGACAACAATTACATTTAGTTAGTTAGATTACATCCCTTAGATTAGATAAAGATAAGAATTAATATAACCGTATCATATAATTAACATAACAAAGTTAATAAATTAGTTAACACATAATTATAGAATTAGTATTATTAAGTTAGAATATAGTTTTATTTTAGTGTAATATAGTGGATGATGAGACAAAGGGAACAAACCATCAACCCGTTCTCATCCATGTAAATATATTGTAAATACATGACTCGTGCAACAACTTTCGCACCGTCATGAGGCTCAACCATCTCAAACTGAGCCAAACCTGTACAGTGTCACTCAAAGGTTTTTAAATAATCAGAAGAATTAGTGTGAAAGGATAATAGATGTTTGACAGAATTAACGGTGAAAGCAGTGTGACAGAAGTGTAAAAGTGAGAGCGAATGGAAAATAGACGAAAGAGAGTGAGATTGGTCGGCGAATGCTTCTGCTGCCGGGTTCGAATTTTAATATTTGTCTGTGTTAATGTTGGTTTTCGTTAGTGAAAATGTGCCAGTATGAATGTGTGTCTGCAATATAGTTTAGAACTTAGATTACAGTCTTTTGAGTTTCATAACAAGGGAATGTAGTCACAAATTAGTGTTATGCACCGGTTTGTGGCCACATTTAACCAAATTATGACACTTAAAAAACTAACATACATACACATAGGAGGTAGAAACATAGGTTGGAAGTTAGATTAGTAGATTAATTACATCCTAACACACAAACAACCAGAAAAACAAACAGATAAATTACATACACTTTTTCTAATTCAAAGGGAGATAACTTCGGGTCAGGGGACATAATAGACAACGAACAACTAACTTAACAGTGAAATAGTACTTTACACGCGGAAGCGAAGTAGGTAAAGCCTGTCGCACACACTCTTGTATAATGGTTGTTAAATATTATATGGGGGACATGAAGCAATTCATGTGTTGACCCTAAAAAAGTCAACTTTGTATGGGTAGTAAGTTAATTTACTATGTGAGGGCAGGTCTTATAAGACAACGGTCCGGTTCAGACATACCTCTAATAAATATAATATAGCATGTGAGAAGAGGGCTCACGCCAACCAGTCAAGTTTGTGGCGATTGCCAGTAGCCACGTAAAGTTCTGCTACATTGTGACAATAGTCAGTAGAAGTCTAGTACAGTGCCCAAAACCAGGTTACCTAGAGTCTTTGACAAAAAAATTTGAGACATCAAATTTTTTTTTAGCAACCTCTTGCGTCACAACCAATAAGTGAAAGTTGATGACGCAACACAAGGGGGGTGGGTGTGTGTCAAAGACTCGACCGCATCCCCTCCGCCAGTAAGAGCAGTTAATGGTGGAGAGGCCAGGTGGTGATACGGTGCCCGAGGTAAGGGCAGGGGAGATGAGGTAATAAGAGTCGGGTAACCACTCCCTCATGAGACACGCAGGCGTTGTTCAGAAAGTTAGCACTCTAATCACAAAAACATCACGCCTCGTGGTGGCCACAGAGAAGTTGAGTATACACTCAACTTGCCACGTCTGCCATCGGCGTGCGAGGTAAGGCAACACGCACCAAGGTGAAGGTCAATCCGCGTGGTGTGTGACCACGGGATGAGAAATTGGCAGACGGCCGGACGGGACTTGTAGTGCATACCTCGTTAGATTAGCGATAGGGGTATTTGTGTCTATTTGTGTAGAAAGTTAGCATAGGGGTAGCAGCTCGAGATAGATAATACTGTGACTGTATGTTGTGTGTTTCAATAGCGACTGTTCACTGCTTGTAGCGAGCCAACGGCAATAAATGTACCATTTGTTTTCCTCGCACACGACTTGCAAGTTGTCTTGTATTGGTGTGCCAGAAGTACCCGATGAATGCCTGTCAGTGAGTTGTTGACACATAGGAACATTAATTCCAGGCAATGTCAGCTGTAGGAACCTTAGTTCCAGCAATGTCAGCTGTAGGAACCTTAGTTCCAGCAATGTCAGCTGTAGGAACCTTAGTTCCAGCAATGTCAGCTGTAGGAACCTTAGTTCCAGCAATGTCAGCTGTAGGAACCTTAGTTCCAGCAATGTCAGCTGTAGGAACCTTAGTTCCAGCAATGTCAGCTGTAGGAACCTTAGTTCCAGCAATGTCAGCTGTAGGAACCTTAGTTCCAGCAATGTCAGCTGTAGGAACCTTAGTTCCAGCAATGTCAGCTGTAGGAACCTTAGTGCCAGCAACGTCAGCTGTAGGAACCTTAGTGCCAGCAACGTCAGCTGTAGGAACCTTAGTTCCAGCAATGTCAGCTGTAGGAACCTTAGTTCCAGCAATGTCAGCTGTAGGAACCTTAGTTCCAGCAATGTCAGCTGTAGGAACCTTAGTTCCAGCAATGTCAGCAGTAGGAACCTTAGTGCTAGCAATGTCAGCTGTAGGAACCTTAGTGCTAGCAATGTCAGCTGTAGGAACCTTAGTTCCAGCAATGTCAGCTGTAGGAACCTTAGTTCCAGCAATGTCAGCAGTAGGAACCTTAGTGCTAGCAATGTCAGCTGTAGGAACCTTAGTGCTAGCAATGTCAGATGTAGGAACCTTAGTGCTAGCAATGTCAGCTGTAGGAACCTTAGTGCTAGCAATGTCAGCTGTAGGAACCTTAATTCCAGCAATGTCAGCTGTAGGAACCTTAGTGCTAGCAACGTCAGCTGTAGGAACCTTAGTGTTAGCAATGTCAGCTGTAGGAACCTTAGTGCTAGCAATGTCAGCTGTAGGAACCTTAGTTCCAGCAATGTCAGCTGTAGGAACCTTAGTGCTAGCAATGTTAGCTGTAGGAACCTTAGTTCCAGCAATGTCAGCTGTAGGAACCTTAGTGCTAGCAATGTCCGCTGTAGGAACCTTGGTTCCAGCAATGTCAGCTGTAGGAACCTTAGTGCTAGCAATGTCCGCTGTAGAAACCTTAGTTCCAGCAACATCAGCTGTATAAACATTAGTGCTAGCAATGTCAGCTGTAGGAACCTTAGTGCTAGCAATGTCAGATGTAGGAACCTTAATTCCAGCAATGTCAGCTGTAGGAACCTTAGTTCCAGCAATGTCAGCTGTAGGAACCTTAGTGCTAGCAACGTCAGCTGTAGGAACCTTAGTGCTAGCAATGTCAGCTGTAGGGACCTTAGTTCCAGCAATGTCCGCTGTAGAAACCTTAGTTCCAGCAACATCAGCTGTATAAACATTAGTTCAAGCAACATCCGCTGTAGGAACCTTACTTCCAGCAATGTCCACTGTAGGAACCATAGTTCCAGCAATGTCCGCTGTAGAAACCTTAGTTCCAGCAACATCAGCTGTATAAACATTAGTTCAAGCATCATCCGCTGTAGGAACCTTACTTCCAGCAATGTCCACTGTAGGAACCATAGTTCCAGCAATGTCCGCTGTAGAAACCATAGTTCCAGCAACATCAGCTGTATAAACATTAGTTCAAGCAACATCCGCTGTAGGAACCTTACTTCCAGCAATGTCCACTGTAGGAACCATAGTTCCAGCAATGTCCGCTGTAGAAACCATAGTTCCAGCAACATCAGCTGTATAAACATTAGTTAAAGCAACATCCGCTGTAGGAACCTTACTTCCAGCAATGTCCACTGTAGGAACCATAGTTCTCAGAACTATGAATATAGATACAAGAATACACATAGAACTCAATACTAATGACACACGGGACTCTACATACTAATGACACACGGGACTCTACATACTAATGGCACACAGGACTCTGGGCTGTGAATGACAGATACAGACTGGGCAAGTTTCAAGGATAATTAGTTTACCTTGAAAGCGTTGAGGACAGACTTGACCAGCCGGCAGTGATAAAAACCCCCAACCAAATTTTTTAAAACCTTTTCCACAACAACCTTTTAGAAAACTCCCAAAAAATTATTCCCAGCAACCATGTAAACCTAGTTCGCAATTCGTTAAACCCTTTAAAATTTCAGGTAAACATTAAAAACCCCTTAATTTTCCACAAAGAGGAACCAAGCCAGCGGGCCCTGGGAACCCAAAGTTCCAGAAAACTGAAAAAATTTTTTCCACTGAATTTTTGGGGCCCTTTTAAAAGCCTAAAAAAAATTTTTTTTCCAAAATTTCGAAAAAAAAAGGGACAATTTAGAACAAAAAAAAACCCCGGGACCCCCAAATGAAGTAGCCGGGGGGTTTAAATTAGTCCCGGCAAAAATTTTACGGGGGTTGGGGAAAACCCCAGGGCCCAAAAATTTGGGGGAAAATTTCCTGACCCCAAAATTCAAAATTTGATACGGCTAAACCCTTACCTTAAGGGTGCTACAAACCATGTAACGAAAAAGAAACAAAAAATTTGCAAAAATTTTCCAAAAAACTTTTTTCCATTAAAATTTAACCAAATCTTTTCAAACATTTGGGAACCCAAATTTAAATTTCAAAAAATTTTTAAAAAACCAATTTCAAAAACCCCAAACCAAAAATTTCCCGGGGAATTAAAAGGGTGCAAAAACTTTGAAATTTTTTCACAAAACCCTTTTTAAAGGGTTTCCCAAAGAAAAATTTTCCAAAAAACCGTTTTAAACTTAAAAGAAAGGGGAAAACCTAAAAAGAAATGTATTAAACCTTATTTTAAACCGGGTTTTAGCCCCGGGAATTCCCAAAAATTTTAATTAACAAAAAGTTGGGGAACCCTTACCCAGAAGCCCCTAGGCCAGTTCCAAAATTCGGGGGTTTTTTGTTAGGGAAACCATTCCGCAACCCCTTTAGGAATTTTCGCAAGTCCCGTGGAACCCTTTTTCCAGCAAGCCTTAAAACCCCAAAATTTCCAGAACTTTGGATTTTTAAAATAAAAACCCCTTTTAAATTAAATTTAAATTAAATATTTGAAAAAAAAAAAAAAAAAAAATAAAAAAATCCTTAAAAAAAAAAAATTTTGTTTTTTTAAAAAAATTTTAAAAAAAATTTTAGTTTAAAAAAGTTTTTTTTTTAAAAAGGTAAATATTAATTATTCTTTTTTTAAAAAAAAATTTTTTTTTAATTTTTTAAATTTTTAAAGGGTAAATTTAATTTAAAAAAATTAAAATTATTTAATTTTAAAATTTAAACTTTTTCCCAATTATTAAATTACCCCCTTTATTAAATTTTAAATTTTTTAAATTATTAAATTATTAAAAAAAAAAATTATTAAATTATTAAATTCTGTAAATTTTAGAATTATTTGTAAATTATAAATTATTAAATATCAAATTATTAAATTAAAATTATTAAAAAAATTATTAGAATTTTAAAAATTATTCCAGCAAATCAGCTGTATAACATTAGTTCAAGCAACATCCGCTGTAGGAACCTTACTTCCAGCAATGTCCAGCTGTAGGGACCTAGTTCCAGCAATGTCCGCTGTAGAAACCTTAGTTCCAGCAACATCAGCTGTATAAACATTAGTTCAAGCAACATCCGCTGTAGGAACCTTACTTCCAGCAATGTCCACTGTAGGAACCATAGTTCCAACAATGTCCGCTGTAGAAACCATAGTTCCAGCAACATCAGCTGTATAAACATTAGTTCAAGCAACATCCGCTGTAGGAACCTTACTTCCAGCAATGTCCACTGTAGGAACCATAGTTCCAGCAATGTCCGCTGTAGAAACCATAGTTCCAGCAACATCAGCTGTATAAACATTAGTTCAAGCAACATCCGCTGTAGGAACCTTACTTCCAGCAATGTCCACTGTAGGAACCATAGTTCCAGCAATGTCCGCTGTAGAAACCATAGTTCCAGCAACATCAGCTGTATAAACATTAGTTCAAGCAACATCCGCTGTAGGAACCTTACTTCCAGCAATGTCCACTGTAGGAACCATAGTTCCAGCAATGTCCGCTGTAGAAACCTTAGTTCCAGCAACATCAGCTGTATAAACATTAGTTCAAGCAACATCCGCTGTAGGAACCTTACTTCCAGCAATGTCCACTGTAGGAACCATAGTTCCAGCAATGTCCGCTGTAGAAACCTTAGTTCCAGCAACATCAGCTGTATAAACATTAGTTCAAGCAACATCCGCTGTAGGAACCTTACTTCCAGCAATGTCCACTGTAGGAACCATAGTTCCAGCAATGTCCGCTGTAGAAACCTTAGTTCCAGCAACATCAGCTGTATAAACATTAGTTCAAGCAACATCCGCTGTAGGAACCTTACTTCCAGCAATGTCCACTGTAGGAACCATAGTTCCAGCAATGTCCGCTGTAGAAACCTTAGTTCCAGCAACATCAGCTGTATAAACATTAGTTCAAGCAACATCCGCTGTAGGAACCTTACTTCCAGCAATGTCCACTGTAGGAACCATAGTTCCAGCAATGTCCGCTGTAGAAACCATAGTTCCAGCAACATCAGCTGTATAAACATTAGTTCAAGCAACATCCGCTGTAGGAACCTTACTTCCAGCAATGTCCACTGTAGGAACCATAGTTCCAGCAATGTCCGCTGTAGAAACCATAGTTCCAGCAACATCAGCTGTATAAACATTAGTTCAAGCAACATCCGCTGTAGGAACCTTACTTCCAGCAATGTCCACTGTAGGAACCATAGTTCCAGCAATGTCCGCTGTAGAAACCATAGTTCCAGCAACATCAGCTGTATAAACATTAGTTCAAGCAACATCCGCTGTAGGAACCTTACTTCCAGCAATGTCCACTGTAGGAACCATAGTTCTCAGAACTATGAATATAGATACAAGAATACACATAGAACTCAATACTAATGACACACGGGACTCTACATACTAATGACACACGGGACTCTACATACTAATGGCACACAGGACTCTGGGCTGTGAATGACAGATACAGACTGGGCAAGTTTCAAGGATAATTAGTTTACCTTGAAAGCGTTGAGGACAGACTTGACCAGCTGGCAGTGATGACCAACCACATTCACCTAGTTGCCCACAACCACGTGGTGTGCCAGGGTCAGGAAGTTGGAGCTGCCTAGCACCTGCAATATCAAATATGTTCAGTCACATTCACTTGTGCCTACAACAAACTCTATGTTCAGTCACATACACTCGTGCATACAACAAACTCTATGTTCAGCGACAAACACTTGTCCATACAACAAACTCTTTGTTCAGTCACATACACTTGTGCCTACAACAAACTCTATGTTCAGTCACATACACTAGTGCATACAACAAACTCTATGTTCAGTCACATACACTCGTGCATACAACAAACTCTATGTTCAGCCACAAACACTTGTCCATACAACAAACTCTATGTTCAGTCACATACACTAGTGCATACAACAAACTCTATGTTCAGTCACATACACTCGTGCATACAACAAACTCTATGTTCAGTCACATACACTCCTACATACAACAAACTCTCCAAGAGTTGTTCTCACAGAGCAAGAATCTCCAAGGCCAGCGCGGCCTTTGGCGACTGTACAAGAATGTATGGGACAGAAATGGAATAAGCCTGCAAACAAAGCAGTTGTATTATCCACACTGCTATATGCTTGTGAAACCTGGACTGTTTATCAGCGACACACTAGGAAATTAAACCACTTCAACACAGTCTGCCTTAGGAAGTTACTGAAGATTAAATGACAAGACAAGATTCCAGACACTGAAGTCCTAGAAAGAGCGTCTATGCCCAGTATCCACACTCTACTAATGAAGAATCAGATTCGCTGGGCTGGTCACTTGAATCGCATGCCAGATCACAGGCTCCCTAAATGAATTTTCTACGGCGAGTTGCGTTGTGGTAAACGCTCCCAAGGCAGACAGAAGAAACGCTTTAAAGACACTCTGAAAATCTCACTGAATGCTTTTGGAATTCATCATGACACCTGGGAGACTGCAGCCAGAGACTGAAACTCGTGGCGTACACCATTACGCAAGGGTGCAGTCACTTGTGAGGCAATCAGGACTGCAAGAGCTGTGAAGAAAAGACAGAACAGAAAAACCACTGCAGAAAATCCTCCTAAAGAAACGTCAAGCATTCTTTGTCCACATTGTCAAAGAACATTTCGAGCCAAAATAGGCCTTATCAGCCATCTTAGAACTAAGGGCTCCATACTTTCAACCCCACTGGATGGAATGAATGGTCATCATCATTCTTGATGGACAAACAACAAACAAACTTTCCCAATGAGACATCTGAAACTGGATGGCAGATCATGGCTAGCAACTTTCAGTGATTGGGACACCAGGAATATCTGATGTATGAATGAGAATCAACAACAGCCATAGGAACATTAATTCCAGGCAATGTCAGCTGTAGGAACCTTAGTTCCAGCAATGTCAGCTGTAGGAACCTTAGTTCCAGCAATGTCAGCTGTAGGAACCTTAGTTCCAGCAATGTCAGCTGTAGGAACCTTAGTTCCAGCAATGTCAGCTGTAGGAACCTTAGTTCCAGCAATGTCAGCTGTAGGAACCTTAGTTCCAGCAATGTCAGCTGTAGGAACCTTAGTTCCAGCAATGTCAGCTGTAGGAACCTTAGTTCCAGCAATGTCAGCTGTAGGAACCTTAGTTCCAGCAATGTCAGCTGTAGGAACCTTAGTTCCAGCAATGTCAGCTGTAGGAACCTTAGTTCCAGCAATGTCAGCTGTAGGAACCTTAGTTCCAGCAACGTCAGCTGTAGGAACCTTAGTGCCAGCAACGTCAGCTGTAGGAACCTTAGTTCCAGCAATGTCAGCTGTAGGAACCTTATTTCCAGCAATGTCAGCTGTAGGAACCTTAGTTCCAGCAATGTCAGCTGTAGGAACCTTAGTTCCAGCAATGTCAGCATGTAGGAACCTTAGTGCTAGCAATGTCAGCTGTAGGAACCTTAGTGCTAGCAATGTCAGCTGTAGGAACCTTAGTGCTAGCAATGTCAGCTGTAGGAACCTTAGTGCTAGCAATGTCAGCTGTAGGAACCTTAGTGCTAGCAATGTCAGCTGTAGGAACCTTAGTGCTAGCAATGTCAGCTGTAGGAACCTTAGTGCTAGCAACGTCAGCTGTAGGAACCTTAGTGTTAGCAATGTCAGCTGTAGGAACCTTAGTGCTAGCAATGTCAGCTGTAGGAACCTTAGTTCCAGCAATGTCAGCTGTAGGAACCTTAGTGCTAGCAATGTTAGCTGTAGGAACCTTAGTTCCAGCAATGTCAGCTGTAGGAACCTTAGTGCTAGCAATGTCAGCTGTAGGAACCTTAGTGCTAGCAATGTCAGATGTAGGAACCTTAATTCCAGCAATGTCAGCTGTAGGAACCTTAGTTCCAGCAATGTCAGCTGTAGGAACCTTAGTGCTAGCAATGTCAGCTGTAGGAACCTTAGTGCTAGCAATGTCAGCTGTAGGGACCTTAGTTCCAGTAATGTCCGCTGTAGAAACCTTAGTTCCAGCAACATCAGCTGTATAAACATTAGTTCAAGCAACATCCGCTGTAGGAACCTTACTTCCAGCAATGTCCACTGTAGGAACCATAGTTCCAGCAATGTCCGCTGTAGAAACCTTAGTTCCAGCAACATCAGCTGTATAAACATTAGTTCAAGCAACATCCGCTGTAGGAACCTTACTTCCAGCAATGTCCACTGTAGGAACCATAGTTCCAGCAATGTCCGCTGTAGAAACCATAGTTCCAGCAACATCAGCTGTATAAACATTAGTTCAAGCAACATCCGCTGTAGGAACCTTACTTCCAGCAATGTCCACTGTAGGAACCATAGTTCCAGCAATGTCCGCTGTAGAAACCATAGTTCCAGCAACATCAGCTGTATAAACATTAGTTCAAGCAACATCCGCTGTAGGAACCTTACTTCCAGCAATGTCCACTGTAGGAACCATAGTTCCAGCAATGTCCGCTGTAGAAACCATAGTTCCAGCAACATCAGCTGTATAAACATTAGTTCAAGCAACATCCGCTGTAGGAACCTTACTTCCAGCAATGTCCACTGTAGGAACCATAGTTCTCAGAACTATGAATATAGATACAAGAATACACATAGAACTCAATACTAATGACACACTGGACTCTACATACTAATGACACACGGGACTCTACATACTAATGGCACACAGGACTCTGGGCTGTGAATGACAGATACAGACTGGGCAAGTTTCAAGGATAATTAGTTTACCTTGAGAGCGTTGAGGACAGACTTGACCAGCTGGCAGTGATGACCAACCACATTCACCTAGTTGCCCACAACCACGTGGTGTGCCAGGGTCAGGAAGTTGGAGCTGCCTAGCACCTGCAATATCAAATATGTTCAGTCACATTCACTTGTGCCTACAACAAACTCTATGTTCAGTCACATACACTCGTGCATATAACAAACTCTATGTTCAGTCACATACACTAGTGCATACAACAAACTCTATGTTCAGCGACAAACACTTGTCCATACAACAAACTCTATGTTCAGTCACATACACTAGTGCATACAACAAACTCTTTTCCCCCAAAAAATTTTCTACAACAAATCTAAGCCCCTGGCTACAAAAATTATGCAGAATAATTGGGTCAACAAACTTATTTATCCAAAACTCCCAATCCAAAAAACCCCAAAGGGTTTTCCACAAGAAAACTCCCAACCCGGGGCCCTTGGGACTGAAAAAATTTGGGGCAGAAATGGGAAAAAGCCTGAAAAAAGCGTTGTTTTTCCACACTCTTTTCTTTGAAAGGACGTTTTCGCGCCCCGGAAAAAAAACCTTCAACACAGCTCCTTAGGGAATTCTGGATTGGGGAAAGTTCCAGCACGAAGCCTAAAAAACCTTGGATCCCACTTTACTTGAAAATCAGACCTGGGGGACTTTAACCAGAGATAACTCCCCAAAAATTTTTTTTTGGGAGTTCTTGTGGGAAAGCTCCCCAAAGGGGAAAAGAAACCAAAACACTCGAAAATCTCAGAACGTTTGGATTTTTGCACCTGGGAACCCCCGGGGCAAATGGCTACACCATTACCAAAGGGGGCCCTTTAAAAGGATGAAGATGTAAAAAACAAAAAAAAAAAAACCCCCAAAAAAATTCCAAAAATCAACTTTTTGCCCCAAATTTTCAAAAAACTTCCCAAAAAAATTTTTCAGATTAGAATAACCCATATTTCAACCCCAGGGTTTGGGTAGAGGCCCCTTTTTGTGGAAAACAAAAAAACTTTTCCCAAGAGCAGAATGGTAAATCGGTACAAATTTTTAAAGGGGACACCAGGTTCGAGTTGAATAAAACAAAAACACATAGGTTTTTCCACAAGAGTGAGGAAACCCATTCCAGCAAAGCGCGTGGAACCGCCCAGGGAAGTCACGTGGTTGTTCCACGGATGAGAAAAGCCCAAGGGACTGTAGGAACCCGTTAGCAAGATGTGGAATTGTTAGAAGTAGCTTTGGTTTGCCCGCAATGTACTGTAGGAATTGTTCCCCAAAGCGCTGTAAAACCTTGTTCCAGCAAGCATTAGGAAACCCTTGTTCCGCAAGTTGCGTGGCCTTAGTTCCAGAAGTACGAGGGAAACCCTTTGTGAGGGGAGGAATTGTTCCCGAAGTAGCTTGGGAAAAGTTCCAGCAATTCACTTAGGGCCTTGGGGTTAAATTTTAGTTAGGGAATTGTGCAGCAATGCGTAAACCTTTTTTCGCAATAGTGTAAATTTTTTGAAACTATTGAAACCTTATTTCAGCTGTAGTTAAACCTTTTTCCCTGTATTAATTATTACAATTATTGGGAATTAGGCACAAAGTCAGGGGAGGAACCTTGCCGCAATTCGTTTTAAACCCAAGCTGCGCGTAGGAGTTATTCCCGCAATGTCCCCGGGGAACCTTTAGTTACAAGTGCTTAGGAACCGTTTCCGAATTGCTGTAGGAATTGGGAAAAGAGGGAAAAAAAAAAATAAAAAAGTAAAAAATTTTGGGTTTTTAAAGGGTAAAATTTGGGAGAGATAAAGGGAAGATAGAATAGGGGGAAAAAGGGAAAAAAAATAAGGGGGGGAGAAGGAAAAAAGGGTGAAAAGAAGAATGAAAAAATTTTTTAAGGGGGAGGGGTTTTTTTAAAAAAGGGTAGGCGAGAAATACGGAAAGTAGGCGGGTAAGGGTGGGTTTAAAAGGGAAAAAGGAAAAGGGGTGGAAAAGGGGAATAGAAGGGGAAAAGGGGTAAAAAAAGAGGTGGGGTTTGTAAAAGGAGAAAATTGGAAAAATGTGAAAAAGTGATTTTAGGGGAACACAAAAAATTTTTGTGGGGGAGCTGTAGGAACCTAGTTCCAGCATGTCAGCTGTAGGAGCCTTAGTTCCAGCAATGTCAGCTGTAGGAACCTTAGTGCTAGCAATGTCAGCTGTAGGAACCTTAGTTCCAGCAATGTCAGCTGTAGGAACCTTAGTTCCAGCAATGTCAGCTGTAGGAGCCTTAGTTCCAGCAATGTCAGCTGTAGGAACCTTAGTTCCAGCAACGTCAGCTGTAGGAACCTTAGTTCCAGCAATGTCAGCTGTAGGAACCTTGAGAGAGAATGAGAGAGAGAGAGAGAGAGAGAGAGTGAGAGAGAGAGAGTGAAAGAGAGAGTGTGTGTGTGTGAGAGAGAGTGAAAGAGTGTGTGAGAAAGAGAGAGTGAGAGAGAGAGATAGAGAGTGAGAGGGAGAGAAAGAGAGAGAGAAAGTGAGAGAGAGTGGGAGAGAGAGTGAAAGAGAGAGTGAAAGAGAGAGAGTGAAAGAGAGAGTGTGTGTGTGTGAGAGAGAGAGAGAGAGAGAGTGTGTGAAAGAGAGAGTGAGGACAGAGAGAGATACAGAGAGAGTGAGAGACAGAGAGATAGAGAGTGTGTGTGTGAGAGAGAGAGAGAAAGAGAGAGTTAGTGTGTGTAAGAGAGAGAGAGAGTGAGAGAGAGAGAGAGAGAGAGTGAAAGAAAGAGAGTGTGTGTGTGTGAGAGAGAGAGAGAGTGAGAGTGTGAGAGAGAGGTGTGAGAGAGAGAGTGAGTGTGTGTGAGAGAGAGAGACAGCAAAAGAGAGAGTGTGTGTGGGTGAGAGAGAGTGAGAGAGAGAGTAAGAGAGAGAGAGTGAGAGAGAGAAAGTGAGAGAGAGAGAGAGTGAAGAGAGAGAGTGTGAGAGAGAGAGAGTGAAAGAGAGTGAAGAGAGAGAGACAGAGTGTGAGAGAGAGTGTGTGTGTGTGAGAGAGAGAGAGAGGAGAGAGAGAGAGAGAGACAGAGAGAGTGAGAGAGTTTGTGTGTGAGACAGAGAGAGACAGCGAGAGTGAGAAAGTTTGTGTGTGAGACAGAGAGAGAGAGTGAGAGTGAGGAGAGAGAGTGAGATAGTGTGTGAGAGAGAGAGCAAGAGAGAGAGAGAAAGAGAGTCAGAGAGAGAATGAGATAGTGAGTGAGAGAGAGATAGTGAGAGTGTGTGTGTGTGTGTGAGAGAGAGCAAGAGAAAGTGAGAGAGAGAGCAAGAGAGAGAGAGAGAGAGACAGTGTGTGTGTGAGAGAGAGTGTGTGTGTGTGAGAGAGAGAGCAAGAGTGTGAGAGAGAGAGCAAGAGAGAGTGAGAGCAAGAGAGAGTCAGAGAGAGAGCAAGAGTGTGAAGAGAGAGCAAGAGAGAGTGAGAGAGAGCAAGAGAGAGTGAGAGAAAGAGAGTCAGAGAGAGAATGAGAGAGAGAGAGTGTGTGTGTGAGAGAGTGAGAGTGAGAGATAGTGAGTGTGTGTGTGTGTGAGAAAGAGAGAGAGTGAAAGAGAGAGAGTGAGCGAGAGTGTGAGTGAGAGAGAGAGTGAGTGAGAGAGAGAGTGAGAGAGTGAGTGAGAGAGAGAGCATGAGAGAGAGAGTGTGTGTGTGTGAGAGAGTGTGTGAGTGTGAGAGAGTGAAAGAGAGCAAGAGAGAGATTGAGAGAGAGAGAGTGAGTGAGAGAGAGAGAGAGACTGAAAGAGAGTGTGTGTGTGTGAGAGAGAGAGTGAGTGAGAGTGAAAGAGAGAGAGTGTGTGTGTGTGTGTTTGTGTGTGTGAGAGAGAGAGAGATTGAAAGAGAGAGAGAGAGAGAGAAAGAGAGAGTGTGTGTGTGTTTGTGTGTGTGAGAGTCCATGAGTTGTGCATGCAATGGACCTCCACATGTGCGGCCGATAATATCCCATGGTCTCCACTAGTGAGAGCATTCCTTCACTGAGCTGCCCTGTCACCGCCTCACCTTTAGATATATTAGTAGAGGGCTGCAACTCCAGCCCAAGGGATAGAAGCGAGTCGCTCAGGACCCGAGTAATCTAGAGCCTTCTCGAAAGGCTGGTCATCGAGTCCATGGTTCCGTGGACACTGATGTGGCCCGCCTAATGCGGGGTCCACGAGGAACTCGGACAGAGTTACCGCCCGTGTCGGATTGGGACACAAGGAGACCGGCAGAGGACAGACGGACTTGAGAGAGGCAACAAGGCCTGCCTGAGAGGGACTCAATAGATATTCATAGCTATATATATACATAGGCTAGATAGTGTGCTAGATTGTTGTATGACAACTATGTGTTTGATGTTTAACTATCTGTGATATGTAAGATAATATAGCGCGGGCTGTTAACCCACTGCGCCAACTGTATATTCAATACAATAAATATTCGATCTCATAGCGAACAGATTTATTGTTGCCTGTATGAACCCGAGTTCAGTTACTTAGATAAGAGCAAGATGATGACAGGCTTTTTGGGGGCTAGTTTTCCGGTTTTGGCATAAAATGTTTTGTGAAAGAGCTATTAAATGCCATGTAAAATTACTTAATTAATCATATCAAATTCATTTTGGTAACACAGATTGTTAACTGTACAAGTTTACAAAAGTTAGTAGCTATCTAGCGATAAAATAGAATTAATCTGAGTCCCTCAGCAG
Source organism: Cepaea nemoralis (assembly GCA_014155875.1). Lineage (NCBI taxonomy): Eukaryota > Metazoa > Mollusca > Gastropoda > Stylommatophora > Helicidae > Cepaea > Cepaea nemoralis. The sequence goes on along the minus strand of JACEFZ010019957.1, from coordinate 27,502 downwards.
CGTCACAGCAGTGCCTAAGCAGCGTGCCTCATTATTTGATTCTGTAAACTATTTTTGACATGTTATTATTTTGACATTTTTTTCTTTTTTTTTTGACCATGACTAATGTTTTCTCACTCCACGAGCAGATTGTTCCGCAAATAGTGCCGCGTGCAACCTATGCAAACTTTCCAACAGTGACGAGAGTACAAGACAACATCGGCGAGTTCTGGGATTGAAAGCTAAGTTTCATGTCATACCCATTGCAACTCTAAGCTGTACTTCTCATTTTCCATCAATGTATCATTTTGTATCATATTGATTTGTTTGCATATTCATGATCTTATAACCAACATAACCTTGCATTTTGATATACACATTTAATAATCAAGGGAATTAACCAAAATTTCGACCACACAATATTTTTTCTAAGGGATTTAACTTTATAAACATTACAAACTAGTAAAACACAAAATGTCTAGCTTAGAGAAATGCATTGAGCAAGGAATAAAATTGGGTTATAAAGAAGAGAAACTGTCAGAATGGGCACAGAAAACACACGCAGAAAACATTGCCCGTGAAGAAAGAGCAATAGAACGAGAAGAAAAGAAATTGCAAATGGAGGCCGAAGAAAAGAAATTGCAAATGCAGGCAGAAGAAAAGAAAATGCTAATTGAAGCAGAAGAGAAAAAGATGCAATTGCAAATTGAAGAGAAAAAAATACAATTGCAGGCTCAGGAGAAACAGATGGAGCTCGAGGCGGCCGCAAAACAGGCCCAATTGAATGCCGAGACACAGATAAAACTAAAACAGATGGAGATTGAGTCCAACACAGAAATATCAGTAAATAAGCTAAGAAGCAAAGAGGAAGAACAAAAATATAACAAGTATAAAGGACTCGTGAAGGCGTTCTGCTCAGGAGATTCCATCAGCGCCTACTTAGAAAATTTTGAGTGTCTCATGGCCTATCATAAGATCATAAAATCAGATTGGGCTTTTATTCTAATGAGAAACTTAGCTCTTGAACCACTAAAAGTAATAGAGACAGTACCACAGGAAATGCGAAAAGACTATGACTACTTAAAACAACGCATTCTCCAACATTTTTCTTTAGATACTGCAGGTTACCAACAACAATTTGCCAAATTAGCTCCACAACCAAACCAAACCTTTATAGATTATGTCAGTACAGTCCAAGACGTGTGCACAAAATGGATTAACTCGGCTAAAACCAACAACAGCCATGACAAACTTAAAGAGCTTATTATTATAGACAAAATAGTTAGCACCATCCCCACACCTTTTGCTAAGTTCTTAAAACAAATGGACTGTAAAAGCATTCAGGAAATCGAGGCAAAGGGGAATGCATTTTTCACAGCAAATAGGGACATTTTTCAGCTGAACATGAGTCACTTTATTAGAAACAGCAACTTATTAGCCAACACACTAACAAGCCAACAGGGACACATGTAGTCTGAGGGGGATAAAATAACAAGGTAACTACATTTAGCATTATATAACATACGAGAGTAAAAGTGTATTGAAATACACACACAGATCAAGATTTGAAGGTTTACTTATTTAGCCAAGACTTCAGTCTTGTTAACCCTCTTTAATACAGAGGTTAATTATCTTGGTACTATTGGGTTACTATGAGAAGGGCGGGTTGTAAATACAACTACTAAAACGTCACGTAACTTCGGTCAGATAAGCATTTTTAAGGACACGAGAGACAGAGTGATCTCTTCACCAAATCAGAGAAGTGTTGTATGGGAGAATACATGAGTTTTAGTGCCAGTATGTAGGTTACCAGGTTACTGTCCACCAACTACAAACACCAACTGTAAGTGATATCGGTGACAGAATTAGCACAGATCTAATTACCCAAGAACAAATCATATCAGGGGGGAGGGGGGATCCTGTCACCGCCTCACCTTTAGATATATTAGTAGAGGGCTGCAACTCCAGCCCAAGGGATAGAAGCGAGTCGCTCAGGACCCGAGTAATCTAGAGCCTTCTCGAAAGGCTGGTCATCGAGTCCATGGTTCCGTGGACACTGATGTGGCCCGCCTAATGCGGGGTCCACGAGGAACTCGGACAGAGTTACCGCCCGTGTCGGATTGGGACACGAGGAGACCGGCAGAGGACAGACGGACTTGAGAGAGGCAACAAGGCCTGCCTGAGAGGGACTCAATAGATATTCATAGATATATATATACATAGGCTAGATAGTGTGCTAGATTGTTGTATGACAACTATGTGTTTGATGTTTAACTATCTGTGATATGTAAGATAATATAGCGCGGGCTGTTAACCCACTGCGCCAACTGTATATTCAATACAATAAATATTCGATCTCATAGCGAACAGATTTATTGTTGCCTGTATGAACCCGAGTTCAGTTACTTAGATAAGAGCAAGATGATGACAGGCTTATTTGTTGTCACATGGTGGGGGGGGGGGGGGGGGGAACGGGGTGTCAGGCATTGGTAGCACCTTTGGTAAGGATGACTCTCATGTCCTTTTTCAGGACCCATCCCCCACTAGTCCAAGCCTGACACCCAGCTCGTGCCTGTGGCTCCTAGTAGCTGTCAGCATGCGACAGCGGCCACCCCCCAGGCATCAGTTGTGAGAGGCTGGCTAAACGAGGCATGGGTATCCGATTTGGTGTCAAACCAATCGGTGAACTAGAGCATGCCTACCCAGCATGTGAAGACAGGATTCGGCAGACTGCGAGGAAGAAATCATTCCTGATTCAACAGGCAAGACGGCGTTTACCTGCAAAGCATTGTGGAACGTAATGAGCACGGCAAGGCACGTAGAGCGCCCTGGTCATCCACTGCACCTGTATTGGTCTCCACTTGTCTTTCCACTGGACTCAGATGGACTCAGGCGAGAGAGTGAGGTCGACGAATTGCGCAACTCTTCCTCACTTTAATCCAAGTCATCGCGCAAGTCATTCTTCATCTAACGTCATATATCACATTCAAGCCCTGTGGCGATGAGCGAGCGGCAGGCGTGGGTATGCTGGCAGTCGTAGTCGCAGACCTGCACACAGGCGGTTCAGGCCATATGGTCGTCTTCTACTGACCGGAGCAGCAGTGGGATTCGGCAGCCCCCTGAGCGACTCAGCAGCCCTCTATAGGAACACACTGCTCACCTCCATAGCATGAGGAAGGGGCTAGAAAAGGTGCCCTAAACATTGTCTGCTTCATCACTACCTAACCAGCTAGCCGCGGTTGGTGGGTACCCTTAACTGCGGTCGACATACCAACAAAGATAAAACAAGCAAAGCTAAAAGAGTAAACCATATTCCCTTAACAATTGGAACTTAGAATGTATGCAACCTACTTGACAGAAACGGCGCGTCGGGGCCAGAGAGACGAACAGCACTGGTTGGGAGAGAGCTGGGCAGGTACAACATCGACATTGCAGCCTTGAGCGAGACATGACTTGCAGAAGAAGGCCAAATCTGTGAAATAGGTGCCGACTACACATTTTTCTGGAGTGGAAGGAAAAGCGAGGAAAGACGCCAATCCGGTGTGGGATTTACCATTAAGTCGGCCCTGGTCAGCAAATTAGCTGGATTTCCAAAGGCTATAAACGACAGGCTCATGACCATTAAATTGCCCCTGCTGAATGGAAGGAAGCATGCAACCATTGTTGAGTGTCTACGCACCAACTATGACCAACGAAGATGATGTCAAGTTCTATGAGGACCTGCACAATGTATTAACATCTGTTCCCAAAGGAGACAAACTTATACTCCTTGGGGATTTCAATGCCAGAGTAGGCACGGACACCACCTCTTGGAGTGGCATTATTGGAAAGCATGGAGTCGGAAATTGTAACAGCAATAGACTCCGCCTCCTTCGGACATGTGCCGAACATGATCTCCTGATTACAAACACAATTTTCCGTCTCCCCATGAGAAATAGGACATCGTGGATGCACCCTCGCTCGAAACACTGGCACCTCATTGACTATGTCATCGTCAGGAGGAGTGACAGACAAGACATCCGAGTGACAAAATCTATATGTGGTGCCGAATGTTGGACAGACCATCGTCTCGAAAATAAACATTCACATCAGGCCACCACGGCGTCCTCAAGGGGTGAAAATGCAAAAAAAATGCTAAATGTCACCCGCCTAAACAGCAAGAAAATGCAGCAGTCGTTTGAAAATATGCTGGAAGACCGCCTCAAGCCCAATGCTGCAGCTAAACAGTATACCAAAACAGAATGGAGAGCCCTAAAGGACATAATTTACAACACTGCTATGGAAATCCTAGGTCCAGCCCCATGAAAGCATAAAGACTGGTTTGATGAAAATTCCGAAGACATCAACCAATTGCTGGCCGAGAAACATCTTCTCCTCAAGGCAATTTGAATTACCCAAAGTCAACATAAAAAAAAGATGCCTTCAAGAACATTCAGAGAGTAGTGCAGCAGAAACTTCGGCACATGCGGGACTCCTGGCTGAGCAGCAAAGCTGATGAAATTCAGGGCTTTGCTGACAGACATGATATGAAAAACTTCTATGACACTGAAAGCGGTCTATGGTCCTACATCACCAGGCATAGTTCCCCTCCTCAGTGCAGATGGGGGAACATTGATCACCGATAAGAAAGAAATCCTTCAACGCTGGGCAACATCTTAAATGCAACTTCCTTCTTCGATGATGAAACCATCAACTGCCTTCCTCAAGTTCCTACCAATGAGACACTTGATGACCTGCCAACCATAGTGGAAGTAAACAAAGCCATCCAGCAACTCTCCAGCGCAAGGCACCTGGTCCTGACTCCATCCCAGCAGAGATATACAAGGCAGGTGGGCCGGTCCTAACAGAGCAGCTTCACCAAGTCTTTACAAACATATGGGTGAATGAGACCATGCCACAAGATTTCAAGGACGCGTTAATAGTCCACCTTTACAAACGTAAAGGAAACCGCCAATCCTGTGACAACCACTGAGGCATCTCCTTGCTTTCAATTGCAGGGAAGATACTCGCCAGAATTCTTCTCAATCGCCTCACAGCCCATCTCGATCAAGGTCTTCTTCCTGAGTCAGTGTGGCTTCAGAAAAGAACGTGGAACTGTTGACACGATTTTCGCTGCAAGGCAGCTGCAAGAGAAATGTCAGGAACAGAACTGTGAAATGTTCTCCACTTTCATTGACCTTACCAAGGCTTTTGATACAGTCAGCAGAGGACTGTGGAAGATTATGGCAAAATATGTCTGTCCACGAAAGTTTGTACAAATAGTGCGGCTATTTCATGATGGCATGCAGGCAAGAGTACAGGAAAATGGTGAACTGTCTGAGCCCTTTCCTGTCACCAATGGAGTGAAACAAGGATGTATCCTGGCACCAACACTGTTCAGCCTCATGTTTTCAGCTATGCTGCCGAATAGACATCAACTACCGCATGGGAAGTTGTTCAATCTCAGAAGGCTGAAAGCTAAAACCAAAATTGACAGCGGCACCGTCAGAGAGCTCCTGTTTGCTGATGATTGCGCTCTATACGCCAACTCAGAGGCACACATGCAACATAATGTTTCAGCTTTCTCACATGCCTGTGCCAACTTTGGACTCAATATCAACTTGGAGAAGACTATAGTTATGTTCCAGCCAGCTCCAGGGAATAATCACACTGTGCCGAATATCAAAGTGAAAGTGTTGTGGACAAATTCACCTATCTTGGCAGCACTGTGTCACAAGTTGCCACAATTGATGATGAAGTGAATGCAAGAATCTCCAAGGCCAGTGCGGCCTTTGGCAGACTGTACAAGAATGTATGGGACAGAACTGGAATAAGCCTGTAAACAAAGCTGAAAGTCTACAAAGCAGTTGTATTATCCACACTGCTATATGCTTGTGAAACCTGGACTGTTTATCAGCGACACGCTAGGAAATTAAACCACTTCCACACAGTCTGCCTAAGGAAGCTACTGAAGATTAAATGGCAAGACAAGATCCCAGACACTGAAGTCCTAGAAAGAGCGTCCATGCCCAGTATCCACACTCTACTGATGAAGAATCAGATTAGCTGGGTTGGTCACTTGACTCGCATGCCAGATCACAGGCTCCCTGAATGAATTTTTTACAGCAAACTGCGTTGTGGTAAACGCCCCCAAGGTGGCCAGAGGAAACGCTTTAAAGACACACTGAAAATTTCACTGAAGGCTTTTGGAATTCATCATGACATCTGGGGGACTGCAGCCAGAGACTTATCAGCCATCTTAGAACTCACGGCTCCACACCTTCAACCCCACTGGATGGAATGAATGGTCATCATCATTCTTGATGGACAAACAACAGAACACATGGTAACTATTGATCCTTCCATTTTCTCCAATCTCACTGGCAATTCTTATAAGCAAACAAATATTGACGACAAGGTTGCAAATGTTGCTGCTATGTAGCGGGGGGCGCAGAGTTGGGGTGAGCGCCCAACCATGCATAAATACACCATGGCTCGTGCATTCATTCATTCAGAGAGCAACTCTGCAGCTGAAGTCCAACTCCTGGCCTTATCATGGCTGACCTGTGTAATAACCAACAGGAGAAGGGACGGTGGCGAGTCACTGGCACCGAAATATAACCAGTACGCTCTAGATGTGTATGCACTTACAAGCATGCGCAGATGTGTGTGCACGCCTACACATCTAAACTCGAGTAAGACCACAGTCTGCTCTAGCAAAGGAAAGGTGGTGAAGATGGAGGCAACCAGCCAGGAGGCGTACCACAGAAATCAAGATGCCACGCAATTACGCCATGAAATATGCTGACTACTGCAACATGTTATGGTGCTCGCCCTATTTTGGACCCCCAGGCAGGTGCAGTGCCGGGCCCTGTGTCTCGAAATGGTCCAACCACAGCAACTGGAGGTCCTTCTCAGATGTCATGTGGAGCCAGGGGACCTGAGAATAGAGCGTCTGTCCATGCTAAACAAAGACTAAAAATAATGCAGGGGAAGTCGTCAGCAACATAAAAACAAATAGAACTAGAAAACATCTTAGATCAAGAAAAGGTAAGCGTATGTTGCCTTCATGAAACTTGGTTGGCTACTGTGGCAAAGTAGATTAGGAACAGGGAAAATAATATCCCTAATCGAAGAGACCAACTACTATAGAAAATCTGAAATGGCCCATAAGACTCCCTAGGGGTGGAGACAGGTCATAGAGTGGGGTTCATATAGATATCAGAAAGGTTTTCCAGCAGAGGATCAGGAGAGCCAGTCACCGCAGTCAAGAGAGGAGGAAACTCACTCTGGATATTGACATCTCTGAAATTACACAAATAAAATTAATACATAAGTTAACAGACAGACAGACAGACAGACAGAGAGAGAGAGAGAGAGGAGAGAGAGAGAGAGAGGAGAGAGAGAGAGAGAGAGAGAGAGAGAGAGAGAGAGAGAGAGAGAGAGAGAGAGAGAGAGAGAGAGAGAATTGTACATGTGATGGGTGTTGTGACAAAACATGAGACAAGCCACTCACCCTTGGATTGTGCCATTTGCAGCAGCTTTGGATCGACCACCTGTTTGGCCTCTCTCAGAACAGAAATCAGATCTGATGCCTGTTTAGCATTGCCAGGTGTGAAGAGAGTGTAGGCTGTACCTGTGTTGCTGGACCGAGCCGTTCGTCCGATTCGATGAACATAGTCCTCCGAACAGTTTGGGTAGTCAAAGTTGATCACAAACTTGATGTCCTCAACATCTAAAACAAGTCACAGATTCACAACTATAGACCACAGCATGTGACGTGAAGAACAGATGAAAATATGACATGTAGCACAGATGTGCATGTGACATGAAGCACAGATGACAATGTGACATGTAGCATGGATGAGATGTGACGCGTAGCAAAGATGACTGTATTTACATGTAGTTACAGATATTTGGTCTTGGTTTAAGCAGCAGAGGAGGGCGAAATTGAAGGTTTTTAAACACACTGCAAGACACATTAAAAAAGATTGGTCATAATGATATATTGTGTGTGGGGATCCATGTGTAAGTTCATTATTGCAAAACGCCAAGAAGAACAGAGTTCCCCATCCTTGTACTTGCGTGCACTTAGAAAGAGAGATGCACACAAAAGTAAGCTATTTAAAAAAAAACTGGTCAAGGTGGTAAAAGTGAAAAATGGGCAGAGGTGTGTCAAAGAGTACGCACATACAAAGTCACTGAAATTGTTCTGGCGACTACATAAAAGCATGAGTGGGGTAGTCAAGAATAAGAGCATTTCTGACTTCCAAGGTGCTGACCTCATCTGGCAGAGGACTGACGAGGACAAGGGCAAAGCCCTCTTTGAACGCTATCTAGAGCCGAATGGAAAGAGAGGCTAAAATCTGGCCAAGGAGGTTACCTCAGACAGGTGCAAGACCCAGAACACTTCAGATGAAGACACAGTGACAATGAAAGAAATCAAGGCTGTGCTTCGGCGATAAAAAAACAGCGCTCCAGGGTCAGATGGCATAAGATACGATGACATCAATAGGTGTACTGACAATGAGCTAGAGAAACTAGCAGACATGTACAACAACAGCATAGGGAGTTATCAAGGAGGAATGGTTACACAGCTATCTGATTCCCTTGACAAAGCCTGGCAAAGTCCACACAAAAATTCAGGGATATTGAGTTATAACCATGCAGAATACAATAAGCAAGCTGCTGGAGAAGTTAAATGCCAGAAAAATATCAAGCCAGCTAGAGAGGCACGGTGTTTTCCCACCTACTCTGGGTGGGTACCGTCCAAAAAGAGAAACCTGGACCAATGCAGCAGTGTTTGTCCATGATGTCTATGAAGGTTTCCACTCAGGCATTGAAACCTTTGCTGCAGCGATCAATCTTGAGGATGCGTACATCAGAGTACCATTGGATTTTTTAATGCTTCAGCTTCTTGAACTCAAAATAAGTCCATTCCTCCTTAGTTGGATCGCTGCAGCCCTCTTCCAACGGAAAGTAGTTTTTAGATGTGGCAGTTGGACGTCGGAACCAACAACAATATATCCTGGCCTACCACAGAGATCACCATTATCTCCGGTACTGTTCAACGCCTACACTGTGAGAATCACCAGTGAGCAGATCACTGTACCTGGTAGGACACTGTAAATGCCGACAATGTTTTAGTGTATCGTCATAGTAAGGATAGCGAGCAGGTTGCTGTGGAACTACAAACCGAACTCAATCGCATAAGTACTTGGTGTGATGAAGCTGTGGCAATGGTCATCCCAACAAATGCAACAGTGACTTGGTTCTCGTTGAATAATCATATTGTCAACACTCCAACACCAACTGTAAAGCTGTGTTCAGAGATGGTGGAAAGATTGCAGGCAATAAATCACCTGGGGGTACGGTTTGATCAAAGCCTTGCTTATAATGAGCACATAGACAAGGTGATAACAAAGGCCAAGCGGGGTTTGGCTGTGATGTGGGTGATGGCGGCAGCAAACTGAGCAACGCCATCTATGTCTTCTGTACGAGGGGCTGGTCATGTCTGTTTTGAAGTATGCAATGGCAATCCTGACTCTCAGTGTCACAGCCTCACATAAGGGCGGTACCAACATAAAAGTAAGAGAGACTAGATAAGGGATAGAACTCCAGCTAAAGGGAAAGAACCAAGTCACTCGAAGGCTCGAATAATCCAGAGCCTTCTCGAAAGACCGGTCAGTGTGTCCACAGCCCCGTGGACATCGATGGGGCCCGCCGATTGTGGGGTCCACGAGAAACTCAGAGAGAGTTACCACCCGTGTCGGATTGCGACACGTGCGGAAGGGCAGACACGGACTGGACATCGAGGAAGCAACAGGGCTTACCTTAAGGGGGACTTGATAGTTTAGACCCAAGTGTATTTAGGGGTCTTATGCATCTGTTAGATAGCTGATAGAGTTGTGATAATCATGTTTATTGTAAACTCCTGTGATACGCAACTGGCAGATCGCCAGCTTACTGTAACATAATAATAATAAATGATGTTAGATTGCATATGAACGGAGTTTTGTTGCCTGTATGAGCCCGAGTTTCATTCCCCTAGAGATCTAGGACGGTGACACTCAGCCATAAGCAGATAGAAAGGACGGAAAGGATACAGAATGAAGCTATGCGCATTATTCTTGGATGTACAAGAGATACAGCATGCAGGGCGATGCGCTACCTTCTTGATTTTCCAACCATTGAAGACAGAATACAAGTCTGCAGAGCACACGCCTACCTCAGAGTTAATGCAAACACAAAACATCCACTGCATAGTGAAATTATGAAGGTGAAGGGCAGCAGGTTAAAGAGAGGACGTCGTGGATGGTGTCATAGTTCGAATGACAGGCAGAAATAGATAAAATGATGAGCAAGCGCATCAGAAGACAAAAGTAGAAGTTTAGCACAATAAAGCACTGGCGCAAAACAAATAAGACATCACAAGTGCGTGTATTGACAACTGTAATATGGATGCTATCCGTAGAGATTTGTGAATCGAGAATTGATCCTGAATGACATATCAAAATTGTCATTGTCTTTGAAGCAAGCGTAAAGGACATTTCAACAGTTAGTTGCACACTTCAACACAGCACACATACAAGTTTTTATATGTGAGGATCATGCCGATCTATTGCTGGAGATCAAGTGGCGCATCCTCGTTCGTTCATTTGTCTTGTCATCTTGTCAATAATCAACCGCACTGTCAGTTGGAAGCCGTTTTCCTTAAGCGGGAGAGGACATCTGTACTATCTTCGATTATCTTAAGTCGCATATTGACATCGCTCTAATCGTTGTCCCAGACGGAGAACGTTTTGCTCGCATTGTGATGTACTCATTCTAGGAGCGGGATTGAAAGTCTAATTATAGTATATTTGGAAAAGCAATCGCCGTTTTGGAACAAGATAGATGTCGCTATACATTGGAGACACACTTGCTACCAGATATTATTGATGACTGATTTGTCTCGAGATTTGCAAATCCAGTGGTGTTCGGGTCTTCAATATGTCACCTTTGCTGGATGATTTTGTCGTGTGAACCAACAGCATCTCGCCACAGTGACATACGTTCCACTGAACCCTATTTTTTTTTTCAGTGCTGTTCAAGTTTGCGAGATTGTCAACGCCTTGCTGAAGTTCTATCAACGCACAGTAGTTGTCCTGGTGCATATCGACAGAGCATTGCAAGTTATATTGCTCAACCAAATAGCTACATTCGGTAGCAAATGACACCTACATCAGTCACGTTCCTTCAAAGGCTGGTCACAGGCAACCTGCCTAAGGTGTTATTCTCGTAATGTCAAGTATCTGAGAAATTTTTATATTAACCAACGACAGTTCAATATTTTCAACAAGAACGGAAACCTCAGTTTGGCAGACTCATTTATTGGAGAGATTGTTTGCCACGATTGTCAATGCTGTGAGAAGTTTTTGTCGGAGCAGTGAATACAATTATCTGAAGAAGCAATCATCGGAAGAATCGATTATCGGACGGATCAGGATTTTGGAGAATTTTTACTTTTCGGGATCAGTCACAAACATAAATAGGATCGTCTGACGAATCAATTGGATATCGTTTTAACCCTTTACAGGGTGGTCCGGCCATTTCCGTCCGATACCCTAAACGGGCAGAACGTCCCAAAGCGCCCAATACTATTATACATTGTAAAAACGCAATCTCTCGGCTTTCCGACATTTCCGACGGCTACTTTCGCCGATAGCTTGACAACGTGGCCGCCATTTGTAAACGCCAACAATGAATTTGAACTGACTTTTACGGACTATTTTTGATAGTTTTCGGGGTTTTTACGCTGTTTTTCAAAACGGATTTTGGCGATTCTTCAAGTGATAGCCGAGATTTCGCTAGATTCAATTTAAGTGACATTAAAGGACACAAAGTTGACTATTAATCGAAGCTAGATATCAGTGCAAAGCGTTACTTTGCATTAGCAGTCTGAGTTGGACTTTAAAGAAAGTGATTATGATTCTGAAAATGTGTTTCTAAACTGCCGTATAGATGACGGAAAATCACAAACAACATGCCGTATTTATCGTAAATATTTGTGTTCATATATGGATTACCGGCAACAATCACGTGAGTAACATATTCTACATGCTTTTCCCTTCATTGTGTTGTTTATTTAAGTAAAATTGGTTGACTAACACCTTATTTGTGATGTTTTTACTAACGCAACCTGAAATTTTACCGAACCTGAAAAAATCTTGCCTGTTCAGGGCTAAAAAACGGACAAGCGTCTGCCCTGTAAGTAAAGGGTTAAAGGATATAAGCTAAGTATACGTTTGTGGTCTTTCAGTTGTAGTTACAGTCAGAATATTGTAATAGTACACAAATATTATTCTTTCTTTATTTGCTCATGTCTTTAATGATGTCATAGGCGCGTTACACAATTTTGTGCGATATTGCGCTATGCATTCTTAATTTTAGTGCGCATTATTTTAATTGTTTATTTAGTGATAATATTGTGCTTTTGCTAATTTCACTTGTATATATTTCTTTTACTGAGTTATTTGTCTTATTTATTATAATAATATTTCGTTATTTATTAATTTGGAAGTTGTTGCAGGGAAATTAACTATTTCTTGCTACTTTCTGGTACTTTTCTCTTGTCGACTGTAATATTCATAAGCCTTATTGCTTTTGTACAGAATTTCTTTCTACATTTCTGTTGTTTGATTGTTCAGTGGAGAGTAATCTTCGCAATATGTCATCTTTACAGGACTTTGTGTCTACTGGTAAGGATGCGGGGTTGACTGGTCCAGAGCTTATAGCTTGGGCAGAGACAAACAATTTGCAAGTTTTCACACTCATGAAAGAGATGAAAGGGCTGCAATAAGGCAGTTGGAAAAAGATTGTTTAGATGCGCAAAGGGAACAAATAGCTGAACAAGAGAAACAATGATTATTTGAAAAGGAAAAGATCGATAGAGAGACTCAATTGAGGGAAAAGGGGTTAGCTTTTAATCTTGAGAAGTTGAATACTGAGAAACTTCTAAAGGAGAAGGAGATAGAAAATAATTTTAAAATGAAACAATATGAGAAGGACAAAGATGAACAGATCGCAAAAAGTAAAATTGAGACACATTCTACGGATGCCATTAAGAAGTATAATGGGATCGTTAAAACATATTCCAACTCAGATTCCATTTCTGCATGGTTATCTAATTTTGAACTAATCATGCGTCATTATGGGGTTTTGGAAACCGAATGGGCAGTTTTACTACACAGACATCTCAGTGGGGAGCCGTTACAGGTGGTAGAATTAATTCCTCAGGAGTTACGAAGTAATTACTCATATATTCGTAACAGGTTACTTTCTAACTTTTGTGTAGATGAATTTGGTCTACGGTGGTCATTTAAAAATCTGGTTCCTAAAGCAGGACAGACGTTTCTTGACTTCTCTTCTTTGACATAATTGACATTTGACAAATGGGTTCGGTCAGCCAGTGTTAATAATGACTACAACAAATTACGTGACCTGATCATTAGAGATAAACTAATTTCTGCTGTCCCATCTTCAATGTCTACGTTTCTGGTCGAGCATAAATGTTTAAATATTCAGCAGCTCGAAGATAAAGGTGAGTCTTCTTTAACGCCCATAAAGACATATTTAACCATAGTTCTTCACCGTTAATGGAGTCACATGTGTGCGAAAAGTTTTCTCGGAAATCAAGAACGCAGGGTTATAGGATGCAGCAACAGTACAACAATTATTCGTCTCAAAGACGAGACAGACAGCCGAGAGATCAACCTTATTCTCGACAGGAAAAGAAAGGAGTTTGGACAACATGTAGATTTTGCAAGGTTGCACATGAATCTTTGCAAATGTGTGATAGTCATCCGGACTTTGATAATTACATAAAAAAGTTGGCTATTAAGAACAGAGACAGGTTTAACGCTTATCAAAAACAGAAGCAATGCTTCAAATGCAAATCGCACTGGCATTTTTTTTAGTACGTGTCCATTAAAGCGTTTATATAAAGAGGCAAACATGGGCATGTTGACATCGAGTAGTGACAGTGACTCAGAAGACAATGGTCAGCCAGATACAAATGATGTACAGTGTTCTCCTATTGACCCAGCCTGTAATACTTGCCAGATATTTCATAGAGATGGTAGTTTGATGTGTGGTCACCAAGTCCCAGTACAGGAGACAAATGCTGTGCAAATTACGAATGGCACATTAGAGACACTGATTACACAGGGGAACATGTAATTTGTAGGACTTTTGGGGGGAAGGAAAGAAAAGTTCAAAATTGCGTGGGCAGAAGTTAACTGTCCTTACTTTTCGGGGAAAATAAAAGTAGCTGTACTCCCAAACCCTTGTGCTGATGTTAGTTAGTTAGTCGACAGATCATCCTCGTTGCACATCGAACCATTCAGTCCATAAGTGCTCGGATCCCCTCCTCAGCAAATCCCGCAGCGTGTAGCGGCTAACGACGCCAGTTCTGTGTTGGTTTATCAATCTTCTTTGGCTTCCTGCGTAGTGTTCTTGTTTGGCCACCCCTCTTTTAATTTGCTGCTCCCGCAGTCTGGCCATTGTTGTAGATTCCCAGTTATCACTTGGTTCTCGCAAAAGTCTCACTTCTCGTAGAGCATTCAGAATGTCAGCCTGGTCCATGGCGCGTCCGCCCTCCACAGTAGCCTCACCTGCGAGCTTGTCAGCCCGCTCATTTCCTTGTACTCCCGCATGACCTGGCACGAAGATGAAACTAATCTTTGCCAGCCTAGACCGCTTCAGAGGCAGCAACCACTCTCTTCGGATCGACCCCTCCTCTATCCTCTTGATCATGTTCATTGAGTCGCTAAGGAAACAAGCCCTAGTGAATGTTTGTGTCTCGAGCCATGTTATTGCTTTACTTACTGCCATGACTTCCATGGTCAGGCTACTTGTGGTTTCAGTGAAAGCACCAGAGTCCTCCTTCACAATTCTCCCTCCGGCCCGAGCTGTAAAGGCCCATGAGCTTCTCACATGTCGGACGACCGACCCATCTGTGTAGATGACCGCGTCACCGTCTAGCGAATTCTCGAAAATCAACGCTTGTACTTCAGCCTCAACAGCAGCCGGATTTTCTTGTCTGCATTTTCTATCTAGTTGGATGCAAACTGAAAAGGATGTGCAGAAGTCTGTTGGCACTTGCACCCACTCCTCGCCAGGTTCTAAGTCCTCAAGTGAACACACCTGTTGAAGAATGTCTTCGGCTTGACCCATCCACGACCGTCCTCTTTTTAACCTGCTGCCCTTCACCGTCCTAATTTCACTATGCAGTGGATGTTGTGTGTTTGCGTTAATTCTGAGGTAGGCGCGTGCCCTGCAAACTTGTATTCTCTCTTCAATGGTTGGAAAATCAAGAAGGTAGCGCATCGCCCTGCATGCTGTATCTCTTGTACATCCAAGAATAATGCGCATTGCTTCATTCTGTATCCTTTCCATCCTTTCTATCTGCGTATGGCTGAGAGTCAGGATTGCCATTGCATACTCCAAAACAGACATGACCAGCCCCTCGTACAGAAGACATAGATGGCGCTGCTCACAGTTTGCTGCCGCCATCACCCGCATCGCTGCCAAACCCCGCTTGGCCTTTGTTATCACCTGGTCTATGTGCACATTATAAGCAAGGCTTCGATCAAACCGTATTCCCAGGTAATTCATTGCCTGCGTTCTTTCCACCGTCTCTGAACACAGCATTACAGTTGGTGTTGGATTGTTGACAATATGATTATTCAAAGAGAACCAAGTCACTGTTGCCTTTGTTGGGTTGACCATTGTGCTGATGTGTTGCTCGGTATTATACCAGGTATCCAAGATGCTTCACCAGAGGATATAACCATATGGGAATCAACACATATGGTGGCAAACGCCGTGACAAGGTTACAAACCCGTGAAGAGAATCAGGTAAACAGGAACGACACAGTCGGTCCTGGGCAAACTATACACCAAATGATAGAGAAACCAGACAATTTGGGTTTATTACAGGAGAATGATAATTCCTTACGGAAGTGCTATATGCAAATAGACAAGCTTCCAAAATGTTCGAAAACAGGTGAATGGTACTTTGCTAAACAAGTTAACATACTGAAGCATGTTTATAAGAAAAACGGTTATCAGGTAGAACAGACAGTAGTTCCAATATAATTTCGACAGAAAGTACTGCAGACGGCTCATGACATTCCATTTGCAGGACATATGGGTGTAGCTAAAACATCAGCCAGAATTTTGTAGAGTTTTTACTGGCCAGGTTTTGCAAAAGACATACGGAAGTATGTTCAGACATGTAAAGTATGTCAAACCATGGCTAAAAAGGGTAGACACCCCAAGGCACTCGTACAACCGACTGATTTAGCATCCTGCCCGTTTGAAAAAATTGCAGTCGATATTGTGGGTCCATTGAATACAGTAACAGATAGGGGTAATAGGTACATCCTAACGGCTGTAGATACATGTAGTCATTGGCCTGAAGCTGTTGCCCTAAAGTCAATCACAGCGTCAGTGATTATTGATACTTTTCTTTTGATCTTTTCAAGAATAGGTTTCCCTTTATATATTTTATCACATAAAGGGGCACAATTCATTGCCGGAGCTACTAAAGCTATCAGTAGCATGTTGGGGGTTAAACAGATGTTTTCCTCAAGTTTTCATCCTATGTCCAATGGGATTATAGAAAATTTGAATGGTACGTTCAAACGTGTATTGGCCAAGATTACTGCTCAACGGCCAGGTGACTGGGATATTTTGTTACCCACGGTGTTGTTTGCTTATCGAGAAGTTCCACATGCTAGTACCGGCTTTTCGCCATTTGAACTCGTTTATGGTGCGAACCACGTGGCCCAATGCAAATTGTTGATGAATTATTAACTGGGGAGGTTAAAGATCAGCCTACAAAAGAAGCATATGAACAAGTTACTAACCTCCGTGATAAAATTATGACTTCTTGTTCGATTGCTAAACAGGCATTACAGGGAACAGGAATGAAATATCGACAATATGCAAATAGGTCTGCTAAAACAATTGTTCGGCAGGAGGGAGACGAAGTGTTGCTATTACTTCCCAACCATGTTGAGGCCTTATCAACATCTTTGCAAGGGCCATTTAAAATTATTAAGAAGATATCTGATGTAGATTATCAAATTTTAATTAGGGATAAACTTAAGATTTATCACATTAACATGCTGAAACCTTATCACGAAGGCAGCCTGATACTTCTGATGATGTGCCAGAATTTAGTGTGAGGAATATAAACGGACAAGCTGAAGATGCTATTACACAAGTGATACCTACACCAATGGTAGAAAACAAAAGTGGTTGGAAATCGGTGGTTATAAATAAACATCTATCGCAAACTGATTATGATATGTTTAGTAAACTGTTGGAAGAATTTGCTGACATATTTCAGGTTCGCCAGGAAGGACATCAGTGATTAAACATCATGTACAGTTAAACTCACAAATACTGGTAAGAATACAACCGTACCCTATTCCATTGCACTATAAGGAAAGGGTGATTAAAGAAATTATAGAGTTAGAAAAAGCAGGCATTATATGGAAATCGGTTTCTAATTATTGTTCGCTGGTGGTCATTATAAAAAAGAAGAATGGAAATCTTCGCATTTGTGTGGATTATCGAAGGATAAACGCTTTGACATACCTTGATCCTGAACCTATGCCCCAAATAGAAGACTTAATTGTAGGCATGGCAAAATCTACATGGTTTTCAAAGTTAGATTTGACAAAAGGTAGATCCCAATGGTATACTTGACAATGGGTACATTGATATCAAAACACAGATCCCAGCAGGTGATAGAAGTCATGACAAACACAGATCCCAGCAGTTGATAGAAGTCATGACAAACAGCCAAGTTATGACAAACAGCCAAGTTATGACAAACAGCCAAGTTATGACAAACAGCCAAGTTATGACAAACAGACAAGTTATGACAAACAGCCAAGTTATGACAAACAGACAAGTTATGACAAACAGACAACTTATGACAAACACAGATCCCAGCAGTTGATAGAAGTCATGACAAACAGCCAAGTTATGACAAACAGCCAAGTTATGACAAACAGACAAGTTATGACAAACAGACAAGTTATGACAAACAGCCAAGTTATGACAAACAGATAAGTTATGACATAAAGACAAGTTATGACAAACACAGCCCAGCAGTTGACAGATGCAGCTATGACAGAGAAACCAGCAACTGACAAACTAACTGACCTAGTCCCCGAGAAGCAACATCTGTGGCCAGAAGAAAAGGAGATTTTCCGCTACGGAATGCTGTAGAAATAAAATGAATGTTTTACAGTAACAACTGCATACTTCACACATTAGTCAGTGCAAACAAACATTCCCATACATTATAAGTGTGTTGACAAACAGTAACATTCTCGCACAAAACCGGTACAGAGTGCTAACAAACAGTAACATTCTCACACATTATAGAGTGCTGACAAACAGTAAGTCTCACACATTATAGAGTGCTGACAAACAGTAACATTATCATACATTGTAGAGTGCTAACAAACAGCAACATTCTCACACATTATAGAGTGCTAACAAACAGCAACATTCTCACACATTATAGAGTGCTAACAAACAGTAAGTCTTACACATTATAGAGTGCTAACAAACAGTAAGTCTCACACATTATAGAGTGCTAACAAACAGCAACATTCTCACACATTATAGAGTGCTAACAAACAGTAACATTATCATACATTGTAGAGTGCTAACAAACAGCAACATTCTCACACATTATAGAGTGCTAACAAACAGAAACATTCTCACACATTATAGAGTGCTAACAAACAGTAAGTCTCACACATTATAGAGTGCTAACAAACAGCAACTTTCTCACACATTATAGAGTGCTAACAAACAGTAACATTCTCATACATTATAGAGTGCTGACAAACAGTAACATTCTAATACATTATAGAGTGCTAACAAACAGCAACATTCTCATACATTATAGAATGCTAACAAACAGTAACATTCTCTTACATTATAGAGTGCTAACAAACAGTAACATTCCCCAATAACCCAATCCCCCAGGGCTAAAAAACGGACAAGCGTCTGCCCTGTAAAGGGTTAACTGGTAATATGACAGATGAGAATACACAAACATATGGATTCGCGTGTTACATAACATGCGTGTACATGACATGTCTGTTACATGACATGCATCTGCTCAGCTCTCTCTCTCTCTGTATTCTTTCATATACACACACAATGTGACAGAATCTAGCCAGACAAGTAACACTCAGTGCCAGAGAGAAGACAGAATCTAGCCAGACAAGTAACATTCAGTGCCAGAGAGAAGACAGAATCTAGCCAGACAAGTAACATTCAGTGCCAGAGAGAAGACAGAATCTAGCCAGACAAGTAACATTCAGTGCCAGAGAGAAGACAGAATCTAGCCAGACAAGTAACATTCAGTGCCAGAGAGAAGACAGAATCTAGCCAGACAAGTAACATTCAGTGCCAGAGAGAAGGCAGAATCTAGCCAGACAAGTAACATTCAGTGCCAGAGAGAAGACAGAATCTAGCCAGACAAGTAACATTCAGTGCCAGAGAGAAGACAGAATCTAGCCAGACAAGTAAAATTTAGTGCCAGAGAGAAGACAGAATGTGAACAAGATGCCACCTACCACTCAGTGCCCAGTCCCTCTCTTGCTGTGGTTTACCACCATGGATGCAGATGACAGGCCACCTGGAGAGGTACAGAGAAAACAATGTTACTCCTGGTGACTGTTCTATTATAGCACTGAATGTGTCTGTAATTCTGTTAGAGGAGTGAATGTGTCTTAATTCTGTTAAAGCAGTGAATGTGTCTGTAATTCTGGTAAAGCAGTGAATGTGTCTGTAATTCTGGTAAAGCAGTGAATGTGTCTGTAATTCTGGTAAAGCAGTGAATGTGTCTGTAATTCTGGTAAAGCAGTGAATGTGTCTGTAATTCTGGTAAAGCAGTGAATGTGTCTGTAATTCTGGTAAAGCAGTGAATGTGTCTGTAATTCTGGTAAAGGAGTGAATGTGTCTATAGTTATGTTAAAGCACTGAATGTGTCTATAGTTCTGTTAATGCACTCAAACTGTCTTCTTCCGTTTGCTTGAAATGTGTCTATATCTGCAATGTTGTTTCTTGTATGTGTCAGTCAGGTCTTAGTCAGAAAATGACTGAGCTATCGTATATCAGTAAGTAAAGCAATAACATGGCTCGAGACACAGACATTCACTAGGGCTTGTTTCCTTAGAGACTCAATGAACATGATCAAGAGGATAGAGGAGGGGTCGATCCGAAGAGAGTGGTTGCTGCCTCTGAAGCGGTCTAGGCTGGCAAAGATTAGTTTCATCTTCGTGCCAGGTCATGCGGGAGTACAAGGAAATGAGCGGGCTGACAAGCTCGCAGGTGAGGCTACTGTGGAGGGCGGACGTGCCATGGACCAGGCTGACATTCTGAATGCTCTACGAGAAGTGAGACTTTTGCGAGAACCAAGTGATGACTGGGAATCTACAACAATGGCCAGACTGCGGGAGCAGCAAATTAAAAGAGGGGTGGCCAAACAAGAACACTACGCAGGAAGCCAAAGAAGATTGATAAACCAACACAGAACTGGCGTCGTTAGCCGCTACACGCTGCGGGATTTGCTGAGGAGGGGATCCGAGCACTTATGGACTGAATGGTTCGATGTGCAACGAGGATGATCTGTCGACTAACTAACTAACTAACTATATCAGTAGACGGTACTACCTGCTTTCTGTTAGCGCAGAACGTTGGGCTGCGCTTACCAAACCCGACACCCTACATTGTGCCAACGGCTTCGGGCGGAAGAGCGCAACTGGGAGGGTACAAGCCTTACCCTGGTGCAAGGAAATGCAAGCTAAAGACAAAATGTTATGGCAGGGCAGACCAGGCCCTAAGCCTTGGTTGGCAGCTGGTCTAGGATCAAAGCTCCGACAGGCGGACAGTTAGAGCATTGCTTTGCTGATCCGGCAGCTTCTGCAGCTTGTCTTGTTCCAGATATAGGGGTGTTACCTTTCCTCTGGAGTGAACTAGGCAGGCCGAGAGAGGGATCATGCTGCATGGGCAACACATGATCTCTATATTTTAGCCCAGGCTTTGTGCTATGAAGAGCCAATAACTCCATCCCTGATCTTACTACATTTATATGCTCTGTGATTTCAATGCTCGTGTGGGCAAGGACTCGAGTTCATGGCCAGTGTGCTGAAGCATTGCACCAGTAATGACCTATGTATTACAAACTCCTTTTTTAAAACAAAAGAGATGCATAAGGTCACATGGAGACATCCAAGATCCGGCCATTGGCACCAGCTGGACTTCATCATCACACGGAGACAACATCTGAACCATATATCATTGACTCGTAGTTACCACAGTGCTGACTGAGACCAAAGAGAATCTACACAGCTAAACACAAATCTAGCCCCAGGATTAATATTATTAACACTCAGGATCCTGAAAAGTGCTTTCAGTTTCAACAGCAACTTGAAGACGCTTTCACTGATACACCAGAAAATTGTACAGTAAATGAAAAGTGGGGTCAAATTAAGGAAACTTTATAAAACTGCCGTAGGGGTTTACGGCACTGTGGATCATAAGAGGCAGGACTGGTTTGCGGCAAACAGCGAGACTCTGCAGCCCTTGATTGATAAGAAGAAGAAAGCTCTCTTAAGAAACAAGGAAAGACCAACGCGTAACACTCTGAGTGAGCTAAGGCAAGCTAGGAAGGATGTGCAAAAGGCTGCCAGGCAGTGTGCAAATGATTATTGGATCAAGTTATGTGAGTCCATTCAAATCGCAAGTGATAAGGGAGACATAAGAAGCATGTATGAAGGAATAAAGAAAGCCTGTGGTCCAGTGATCAAAAGAAGTGCACCATTGAAAACCTTGACTGGAGAAATCATCACTGATAAGAAACAGCAGATGGACAGATGGGTAGAGCACTATTTGGAGCTTTACTCAAGTGAGACTAAACTAGCGGATGATGCCCTCAACGCCATAGAGGCTCTACCAACTCTTGACCACCTGGACACACTTCCCACCATAACAGAAGTTAAGTGTGCTATAAATGAACTTGCATCTGGCAAGGCTCCAGGTAAGGATGGGATTCCAATAGAGGTTATCAGGAGTGGGCAAGACACACTCACTATACAGATCCACCAGCTAATAGAGCTATGCTGGCGTGAAGGACAAGTCCCACAGGATTTCAAAGATTCAAGCATCATAACACTGTACAAGAACAAGGGCGATCGGAGCGACTGCAACAACTATAGGGGTATCTCACTTCTGTGTATTGTTGGAAAAGTATTTGCCAGAATTGTTCTGCGCAGACTTCAAGTCCTAGGAGATCAAGTCTACCCCGAATCACAGTGTGGCTTTCGACAGAACCGGTCTACCACTGATATGATATTCTCATTGCGACAAATGCAAGAAAAATGCCGTGAACAGAATCAACCACTGTTTATTGCCTTCATCGACCTCACAAAGGCATTTGATTTGGTCAGTCGTGAGGGTCTGTTCAAGGCACTAAAGAAGATTGGCTGCCCACCAACTCTTCTGTCCATTGTGGAATCGTTCCACACAGGCATGAAGGGTATAATCAAGTTTGATGGTGCAACTTCTGAAGAATTTGAAATCAAGAGTGGAGTTAAGCAAGGTTGTGTACTAGCTCCCACCCTCTTTGGAATATACTTTTCACTTCTACTGAAATATGCCTTTCGTGATCAGGATGGTGGTATATACATTCACTCACGCTCAGATGGCGGCCTCTACAATGCTCAGAGATTGAAGGCCTAAGACCAAAATTAGGAGGGTACTGATCAGAGAGTTGCTTTTTGCAGATGATGCTGCAGTTACGACCCACTCTGAGGAAGAATTGCAATGTCTACTATCTGCATTCTCCAATGCTTGTTCTGAATTTGGTTTAACAATTAGCAAAAAGAAGACACAGATTATGTCACAAGGTGCACATGGGGTACCATCAATCTTTATTGACGACGCCGAACTAGAGATAGTAGACCATTTTACATATCTAGGATCAGTGGTAAATAGCAAATTATCCCTAGATCAGGAAATCAACATCCGGATTGGTAAGGCAGCAACAACAATGAACAGGTTAAGAAAAAGAGTCTGGGAGAACAGGAAGCTTACTGCCAAAACAAAAGTCCTTGTCTATCAAGCCTGTGTCCTTAGTACTCTTCTCTATGGCAGTGAAACCTGGACAACTTACTCACACCAAGAGAACAATTTAAACAGCTTTCATATGCGGTGTCTGCGAAGAATTCTTGGTATTAAGTGGCAAGACAAAATCACAAATACTGAAGTATTGGAAAGATCAGGTTGTGTGACAGTTTATTCCATGCTCAGTCTTCGTAGACTTAGATGGATAGGACATCTTAGGAGGATGGATGATGGTAGAATACCAAAGAATATCTTTTTTGGTGAATTACAGATGGGTAAGAGATCTCAGGGTCGGCCTCTACTACGATACAAAGATGTGTGTAAGCGGGACATGATTGATACAGGCATTGATAATGCACATTGGGAGCAAGTCGCAGCTGAACGTGTTGCATGGAGGGCAAACTATCAGAAATGGAATAAAGACAAAGGAGAAAATTATTGCAGATAAGTCACACACCGAGCGTTTGAGACGTAAGATGGTGCATGATGGTGGAAATGACCACGTGTTCACATGCACCCACTGTGAACGGACATTTACAGCGCAAATTGGCCTTATCAGTCACACTCTCTACCACCATAGGTAAAAGTTATTATGCCTTTTTAAAGCACAACTATCGTCTGTCAAGACGGCAAGGTGCCACCACTGTGTTTTTCTTGTATGAATTTAACTGTCTTTTTCAGTTCACACAGTGGTCCATAGAGTTAATGTGTATACGAGGAAGATTGCATACCTAGAAGCACCAGGGGTTGGAAGGATTCTAACATTTGCAGATGATATTCTTGCATACAGACAGGGGAGAAATAGGGATCAAACAGCCCAGGAGCTACAGGTGACAGTAGACAAAGTGATTGACTGGTGCACTGAAATGAGTGCTGTCATCAACCCGGAAAAGGCGGCTGTGTTGTGGTGCTCTCTGGAAAACAGGATTGTGAGAGATGATGCCCCAAGCCTCACGATAGATGGTAGAAGTGTCAACAGAGAAAACAAACTGAAGTATCTGGGAATCACATTTGACAGGAGTCTGTCCTTCAAAGACCATGTGGAGATGGTTGTGACAAGATCTCAAAAGGGACTCAATGCACTTAAAACTATGGCTGCAATGGACACAGAGCAGAGAATGCTCTTCACACTATACCAGCACTTGATCCTCTCAGTGATTGATTATGGACTAGGACTGCTCACTGTCTCAAAGAGTCAGCTGGTGAAATTAGAGCGCATACAGAATGAAGCTATGCGGGTCATTCTGGGATGCACCAGAGACACTCCAGTAGTGTGTATGCGTTACATCCTTGGTCTGCCTACTGTTGCTGGTAGGCACAAGGTGATGCAGGCGAAGGCATACCTCAGAGTAGCTGCAGACACAGATCACCCGTTGCATGAGGCGCTGGACGTAGTTAAGGGTCAGAGACTGATAAGAGGGAAATCATGGATGGCTCAGGCGGAGGATACGATCAGACAGGTGTGCCCCTTGGAGAACATCAGGCGAGGAGAGGAGTGGGTCAGAGTGCCAGCCGAGCAGTCAGACTTGTGCAGAGTTATAATCACATTGAGCCGGGAGTGCAGGGAGTGGCCAGCAGGGGCCACGGAAGTGGAAATTCAGCAACTAATTCAGGAAATTCTCGCCCGGGTGATGTGATTATCTACACGGATGGGTCGGTGTTGAGAGGTAGGAGAAGTGCCTGGGGGTTCTTGGCAAAAGCTAATGGTCGGCGTTTGGTGCAGGAGAGCCTGGCGTATGATGACACTACATCTAGCTTAAGAATGGAGGTGGAGGCGGTCAGTGCAGCTTTCCGCTGGATAGAGAAACACGATACATACACACATTGTGATTGTAACTGACTCAGAAAGCATGCTGAGGAGGGTGAGGAACAGGCAAGCTTCGTGCAGAGTGGCTTGCTTCGCTTCGGAGGTCACGGGTAGCAAGCATCACCTGGATCTTTTCTCCTGGGCATGCCGGTGTGCTGGGGAATGAACAGGCGGACAGATTGGCTGGCTCGGCAAAACTTGGTGGAGTATTGATGCATGACAAGGCAGACGTGGTTGCAGCCTTGTGGGAGCACGTGTACACCTCGGAGGAGCAAATGGATCACCATAGTCTGGTAAGAATGAGACAGCGAGGTGCGACGAGGGGATCTGGCCGAGGCTCGATGCTCAGAGGAAAGGCGAGACGGACATATAATCACATTGCTACTGGAACTATTAGTGTTGGAACTCTTCGCTAACTGCTGAGGATGGGGACGGAGAGCTTATGGGAATGTCCCGAATGCTGTGATGTCGGTTCCTAAATCAATCAATCAATCAATCGAGTTTATCTTCCACTGTCATCTCTCTAGGCCAAAAGGTTTGCCTAGATATATTATATTTTGGGCAGTCCTGGAGTATTTGCTCTGCTGTCTGCGACGCCAATCCACATGTGCACATAGCTGGTCACCAATCTTGAATTTTGTATACATGTGGTTGCGTACTATTGTGCCCTGTTCTGAGGCGCAGAATAATTACTTGTTCTGGTCTGTCCATTATGCGGTAGTTTGGTGGCTTTCTGATTTGATCATTCTTTTCTGTTGGTGGTATGTAACGGTCACACCAGGCTGTTCTTCTTTTGCTCCTTCCTTAGCTTCATTGGAAAAAAAAAAATAAATAACAAAAGCAGACGCATGAAGGTCTTGGTGTTCCAACAAGAACATAAAGATCTGTCATACTGTAACAGTAAAGGGAGCTTAGGAGTTAATGGATGCTGCGCATTCATTAACTAGTGGGAAATCATTAGTTAGTGAACGTGTGTACACGAATGGGTAGACGTGTCCAGGAGTTGCACACACGTCACTGGGGAGACTTGGGACTTGGGTTTCAACTAGGAAAGATGTCGGTGTTTACCATCATCAGTCAGAGAACGTACGATTTCAATGAATAAACGAATATTTATCCAACAGCCGAGACTTGTCCACTATATTGACACGCGCCTTCCACATACAGCCTTATCATGTCATCACCACACTGTAATACAGGCTGTTTTGGTGCCGTCGACATCAAGATTTCAAACATGGGATGTCGCGGAGTTTGTTAACTAAAGCGAAGAATTTTGTCTGCGTCCAGAGACGGATGTTATAGAAGTTCTCAAGTAAATTATAAGAGACGCAACAACTAAAAGCCCGCCCAGGGGTAGTTGTTGTGATTTCTCAGTGTTTGTTAGGGGATTCTCAGTCAAGGTCAGAAGGTTTGATAATCTTGATTTATAGAGACTGATTAATTTTTATATACCTGATTCACCAGTATATAGGGCCTTGATTGCTGATATACGCTGTTTCTTTGGTAGAAGTCAAGAATTGCTATTTTACATTGAAATTCATAAATGATGTAATGATGTTGTTACCACTAGATACATCTTACAACTTATAAAGTCCCGAGGTACAAGGTGCAAGAAATAAATTATGTATACAACCGAATAATCAGCTCCAATTGGAACCGAGAAATCTCGAGAATGATAAAATTTATGAGCACGATCTCAGCTCACTTGTCTGTTGGAGGTTAAATCAAGGTCAATTGTTACTTTCTGAAATTCTCGAATCAAGGTCGTCAACCCGTCACTTCAGCTGAGTGAAGACATTAGCTCTGTTTAAACTTGTCTCAAGTCAAAATTGTTTCAGTTGAATTTGAACTAACCGTTGTTGCAACGCCACATAACACGTAATGGGCCGAGGTTGAACGGAGTGGCCATCGTCAGGCTTGAATCAATCCATTGTTGACCCTTTCTCGTTTTTTTTTTTAAAAGTATGTCAGCACATCCGTGAAATCTGATTTTGCTGGAACGGTTTTAAACCCTTATTGTTTGAACTAAAAATGAAGGTGACCTTGCTTGTCTGAAGGTAAAGTCCAGAGTTTTTTTTTGCCAACGCTTAAGATCAATCCCGTCAGTCAATCGACCAATCAATCATTTTAATCGACCAATCAATCAGTCACCAATCGATCAATTAATCAAGCAATCAAACGATCAATCAAACAAGCAATCAATCAGTCAGTTTGTATCGAGCGTTTTTAAATTTAAAGGCCCAAAAGAGCATAATCAGCGGCATGTAAAAAACTGAAGGGAAACGACTTCGATTGAAGTGAGAAATCCAGAGGCTCTTCTTTTTCTGCTCCTTTCAAGTTTGTCGATCAGAGCCCTTTTTTTCAGGATTCGCGGTTGGAAAATGGAACCTTTTTTAATCAAGATCCTCGATTGGATTTTTTCATCAAATGGTCAATTAGAGTCCCCTTTTTTCAGGGTTCGCGATTGGAACTGGAACCTTTTTCATCAAGAAACATTTTTTTTTTTTTTTTTTTGGGGGGGTTTTTTTGGAG
>JACEFZ010019956.1:0-29354 GCA_014155875.1 Cepaea nemoralis | reverse complement strand
TTCCCGGGGCCCTTTTGGGCCCCTCATCAGTAAATTTTTGGGTGGGGCCCCACTAAAAGGCCCCCAAGGGCGTTACCTAAATCAGTTAAATTTTTTTGAAGCCCTCAAGTTCGGGCGTTACCTCGGGTCAGTCAAATTTTTGAACCCGATCCATTTCCAATGTTACTTCGGGTCAGTAAAATTTTCTTTGCAAAGGCGATAAAGGGTTTCCAATCATTTATTCCAATTTAAACCCGCCCGTTTTCGAATTTACCCAAAGGTCGGGGAACGTGCAATTGGTTCTGAAATTATTTCAACTCGGGTTTGGAGACTTTAAACAATTTTTAAACCCATACAACTAAATTGTTTTGCTAAAAGTGGCCCGGGGGAAAAAGATTGAAATTGTTTTGACGTCACTCGACCTGAGGAAGTTTCTACTCTTTTTTGCTTGCCTGAAAAACTTGCCTGGGGGCTAGACGACGCAGAAGGCCCCCAGGGTAAAAAGGGTAAAAAACCGGTCCCCGGATAGGGTAAGAAGGCTCGTCTAAAACCCCAGGTCGAACTTCCATCTACAAAAACCAGATCTGGATCAAAATTTTTACAGGACGAAAAAAAGACGAGCAAAATTAACAATTACACGCGTCTTTTTGGAAAACTTTGTAAGGACCAAACCCCAGCGTTTAATACCCCGTGCATGTGGTGGATCCTTACCAAAAATGACATTTAAATTTATTTGAATTGTAAAAGTTTCATTGTAAATTTATATAACAAAAATATTTCAGCGGGGCAGGGGAAGAGGTTTTAAAACAGCAAAGCATAGCTGTTGAATGAAAGTTTAGGGGAAAGCATAGTTTTTGAGATTGCATACAGAAGAAAAATTATGGTCACCTTCATGCGAATCAGACGGAAAGTCTTGGTTGGGAAGTTAAAAGGGGCAGTTGTGGGTAAGAATTTTGTGGAAACGTTACGGAGACGAACAATGGCAAAATTTATAGTTTTAAGGTAGACTGCAATAGATTAAAAAAATAACAGGAACGCCATACTAAAAAGACAGAAAACAATATGATTCTGCTTAGCAGTTGGGTTTCGCGAACCAAACCTTTTATAGGGGAAAAGGGGGTGAAAGGACCGTTTGGAAATTCGGACTGGTATAAGTGTTGGTTCAGGAAAGGCCCTGAAGAAACTTTTCCAGGGAAAAAATGGAAATTGGGCTCCATATATACTGCTAGAAAAAACGGGCGCGGTTTTATCAAAAACGGGGACTATTAAATCAGGGTCGAAGGGCGGGTAGAACACATAAAAAGAAAATTCAAATCTCCCAAAGGGGGTTGGAATAGACTGTTAGACGGAAAAAAAAGAAGACGTACTGATAAAAAAAAGGCCAAGAGACACAGGACGCAGACTGTCAGTAGTGTGGAGAAGAGTACGCAGACACAAATTGATACTGTGGAGAGGACAACTCAAGTACAGCCATTTAAGAAAATAGAAAAGGGGATGCAGACTATCAAGACGGTAGAAGAAGTTACAGAACCACTGCGGGGCGAAAATAGAAAAGAGAGACACACTTAAAAATAAGGAGGACAGGCAGACAAAAACTAAGGATGCCAGAAAGACAGGTAAGGAAAACTATCAGGGATAGGAAGGCAACAACTAGTCTATTGGTCAATGTAGGAACCTCAGATGGAGACCGAAGCAAAGAAGGTATTAGTGTAAATAAAAAGAATATTAGTTGTATGAGTTCCGACTACAGAGATGTTGTTTCCTCTTCTACAACATATAATCAACAGCTTGGGGGAACAATCATATACAGTGATTATTCAGAAGACGAGGGAGGAAGATATAAAATATATCGGACGGATACTGAGCAGACCGATGCGGGAAAAACAGGAATAGCAAATAAAGGAAACAGAAAGAAAGTACTTAAGAAGAAGAATAGTAATAGACAGATAGTGGAAATTTACTCGACTATAGAAGATGACATACGAAAAATCAGAGAATATATGACCTTAAGACCTGAGTACTTTAGTGACAGTCTAACAGGTATGGATACTGAAGATGAGATAGTTGAAGAGAGACTACTAGCAGTAGGAGACAATGAGATATTTGGGTTGGATGCGCTCTATGGCTGTTAGAATTCCGAGGGTGAGAAAGGGCATTGTTTTGTTTTACGAGATGAATTGCGGTTTGAGCATATACATATGTTCTGTCTAAAATAGGCAGATGAATTTTTTTGGTGTAGCATCACAATATATGGTGCAGGGCAGGCAATAGTGTTATTGTGGATAGAGAGTCACAACAAGTGATAGATAATTTTAAAGCTAAATCTGGTGAGTAGTAGAATATTCTACGTGGATACGTTATAAAGAATATCTTGTGTTTAGTTGTGGTGTGGGGAGAGTAGACAATGTGGAAATTGAAATATCCCTTGTCCGGAATGGCTGAATAGAGTGGGTTGATCACGTTGAGTGATGTATAACTGGTGTGATTAAGGTAGGGTAGACTAAACACAAAATTTACACGGAGAAATATAAACTAATTATGAATGCTCGTACTAAACTTGACGCGTTGTTTGAGAGGGCTTGACTCAGAACTTTTGGAAGAGTAACTGGAGTATGAAAATGCTATGGCATAATGTCTGAGATAGTTTCGCTTGTTGGTTTGAGAAGCAGGTATAATAATAATAATAATAATAATAATAATAAGTCTTTATTTTCAAAGGGTTAAGAATTGGGCACGCAGGCCCGTCTGATATAGTAGCATTATATAGTAGCACTATATAGTAGCACTATATAGTAGCATTAGCAGATGAACTGAGCGTGTTCGGTGAGGAGAGGTAGATTGAGGAGGAATTGAGTATCCTGTGTGAAATAGCCAGCTGAGCGTGAGAGAGTATTAAGGGTAGAAGACTATGGAAGCTGATACTTGAAGAGTTCTTGGTGAGGGGGATGAAATAATTACGTGATGCTTGTAGAGAAAGAAGAGGCGACTAAATCTGAGAAAGTTGTTGTGTGAAGAAGTATGGAATGATAGTTACGAGGTTAGTTGTGAGAGATCGTTGATAGTTATAGTTAATGTGTGAAAGTGTAGACAAACATGTGTTCGTCCCGCTGAAGAGGTAAGCTTTGAAAAGCATAGATAGAACGATGTTAGGTGATTAGTAGTAGCGCATACATGTACGGAACGCTTGGTCTATCCTAGATTTGAAGTGGTGTGAAGAGAAATTGTGTCACTGTCTATGGAAGAAAAAGTGATCGATACGCTTAGGCTGCGGTGAGTAATTGGTAGAATGTTGAATTGCTGTCTAATTTGTTTTCTTGAAAGTAATAGTATAGGCACGTCAGGTTGTCGTGATATGAGAATAATGACGAGAACGAGATTGTCTGTACACAGTGAGTGGTCAGTGCATATGAGAAGCATAAAGTACGACTGCCGTGCGAATATGTGAAGAGTTGCTGACTAGTGACGCTGATAAAGCATACCGGTTATTTCGTGGAGTAAGTGGGTATGCGTAAGTTGGGAGGTAGAAAGAAGATGATTGGAAATTTGCGATGTCTTTTGTTTAGAATGTGTGCTGTTAGACAGAATTAATGAAAATTCTATGACAGAATGACAGAAAGAGAATAAACGTTTTGGATGTCGTTTCATAAAACAGACTCAGTATCGTTGGCAGAGACATGTCGAAGCAAGAATGCCTGATACAGAGAAATGAGAGAAGATATGATTTGTATGCCCAATCGGAGTGAGGTTTGTTGTAAAGAGATACCCATTAGTCGTATGCGGTGCGGTTGCTGTTTCTGAAAGAGTTCCAATAAATGTGAGTGGCTTGACTGCCATCGCGGTGTGAGAACGAAGTTAGGAGAGAGTTGAGGATAGCTTAGAGTTGTTGTGGTGAGATGTTGGAAATTAGTGATGCAGGAGAATGAAATGTTGGTTGCGTCAGGTGGACGAGTGACTTAAAAGTAGAATTAGTTGTTGGTACAAATCAAATTCAGGAGAAACAACTAGATTAGAAAATAGGTGTGCTGACTTGCAGTTTCCCTTGGTGAGTAGATGAGGTGTGCTGAGATAGTTACTAAACGGAGCAATTTAAGCTGTAGTTTACAGTAACTGTTTGCGTAGTATTTCAAGTGCAGTGGTGTCGCTGTGGGGTAGTTTTGTAATGTACGGAATATTATGAAGGGGGATAATCAACGCAAAGTTAACCCTTCTCTTTAGCGAGAAGACAATTGGTTTTAATTGAATTTGATCTTTCAATGCATCATATATGGTATGTTATATTATTTTTGATTGACTTGGTTCTGTAAAACGATTACCATTTGATTTTAGAATAGGATTGTTGTGTTTTCAGTCTTTTGCGTACAAACTGCTGGTCCGTAAAAGAGACCAGTAGTGTTAGATAATACTAGATATTTTCTTTTAATTTAAATTGATGCGTGTTTCATTATGAAAATGTTGGGGATAAACATTGCATAGAAAATGTTGGGGGGAAAGATATCCTATTTTAATTTGGATTGCTCATAATTGTGAATTGCCTTGTTTGATTTTTTGTTTTAACTTGTAATTATTTGACACTTGTTATGTTGCTATTTATGATTTAGTTTGTTAAAAAGTTGATTTAGACTAGGTCTAATAGAAATAGGACACTACATTCAGATAAAGAGAGACATACCACCTTGTTTGTAGTAGGTTTACCATGGAGTGAGCACCATGTGTTTGCTGGTTTTTAGAAAAAGTAGACGTGGGTAACGCTTATAATAAGAGCTGCGCCAGACAGCGTTAATGTGTAAATAGTAAAACATGAAATGAATGCCATGTTTTAGTCCGAAGAGTAATTATATACTGTGGATATTAGTACAATAGTTGGGGGATTAGATGTTGAATAGTGAATTACAAAGGGATATAGTTGACATGGAAATGGCTGCGGATGTCAGCAACGATTGGAATAAACATGGACTAAGAGCCATGGGGGGTGGATTAATAATATATGAACTACGAATGTTATTTTTTGTGCTGTGATTGCAGCATGGGACGAGATGAATATGGTTTGAATGACAAAGACTAGAAGTTAAGTTCACAGTAAGTGAACAGCGATTTTAATTTTTGGGTAATAATAGATAGACAGAGATAAGATAGGTCACAGACATTAGTTCAGTGGCGGTATTTTGGTTGCTGTTGATAACGGCATGAAGTGACAAGTGGAGGTTTTAGGAAGTATTGCCCATAACAAATGGACATTATTAGTAGTAGTGAGTTGCTGAGGCTTTTAGCGAGATTAATAGGGAACCTGATACGAAGTATCCCTGAAGTATGTAAAGGTCAGAGATTTGGTTATGTAGGTGATGTTTATAATGTTGGAGGAGGTTTTGAGTAGTGGGACCCATGGTGGACCTTTTGATTTGGGCCCTCGAGATGTGTTTTGTGGTAACGTTCAGAGCCATAGTATCAGTACTGTCTAGGGGTGAATAATATTTTTGGTGTTTGAGGCTGGAGAGATATGTAATTTTTTTTAGACTTTACTGCATAAAGTCTCAGGGTGACAAGGGGGGGGGGGTTAATGGTAGTATGGTTTTGTAAGGAAGAGTTCTTGTTCTTTGATTCTCCGGTGGCCACCGATTCTTTGTCTTCCTATCGTGTGATTAGTACGAGTGGTTTCAAGTTGGTTGAATGGGGAATTAGTAATGCTGACGTACTGAATTGTTGGCATAGACTTGTGGGAGATGATGATAGGGAGAATGAAGTATTTTAGAAGAGTATGCGTTTTGAATTTTTATAGTCAGGAGTAGATATTGTTAAGAAGAAGTAGCATTTATGGTAACAGAAGAAGAAGTATAACTTCACGAAGAACTGTGACGGAACATTGCGGTTGGCTATAAGATATAAGTAGAGATGTGGAAAGAGTAATAACTGAAGCTCACTGGTTAAGAGGGGACAGGTTTAAGATGAGCAAGCGGGTTGGGAGAATAACATTGGGGGTAAGTAGGTTAGGGATTAAGACTTTTCAAGGAAAAGTCTTGTTGAAGGTAGAAAGGAATGTAACAGAGTACCATCTCTGTTAGGGAGTTAATGAGTTAATGGATGCTGTGCAAAATAGGGAAATAGGTTTGTGAACGCGTGAGCACCGGTAGTTAGGTATCTAGGGTTGCTCACGCGTTGACGTAAGCAGTCTCCATCTACCGCCCGAGTCGACAAGTAGGGTATGTTTTCATCTATATCATGTTCTACTAGTTTGATACAAATAAACTCAGATGAATTCTTCAACTTGACTTTGTCGTTTATAGCCAACATCAATTCTGACTACCCACAGTTGCTTTGGAGTCGTTCCACACTGTTAAACTTTACTCCCCTTACATGCAGTAAGGCAACAGTCAGTATCCGCCTGATGAGTTCGTACTGCACTGATTATATTAGCCATATCCATGCTTCTTCCCACTGCGATCGTGCATTATTGCCGGCTGGTCTGTGCTTTCGTTACCCCTGACTCCGGCATGTCGGGGTGTGTACATCCAACTGAGTGATGTGAGGCGCGACTTCGGAATGCTGTCTATCCATAACAAGCGGAAACTGCCGACTGTAATTTTCTGCAGCATGCTGATGGAGTCGGATATGATTACGATTTGTGTGGCTTCCTGTTCTGCTACCCATGCGAATGCTTGATGTAGTTGTCTTGAAAACGCCATTATCCACTTTTGATTGTTCTCTCTATCTGCTGTGCCGTGTAAGCCCAAGACGACCCCGAGCCGCACTTCACGGACCCATCTGTGTAAATGATGTCTTCTGGGCGTGAATGGCGTTAAACCAATTCCTCAGTGTCAACCGATGCAGGCAACCGATCTCTGCTGTATCTCCTTAGTCTAATAGACACACGAGAGTGTGTTTGCAAGTCCTCGCATGTACGCGTCCAATATTCTCCGTGTTGAAGGTCATTCAAGTCACAGACCTGATTGATTATCTCTACTGTCTTGACCAACCAGGAGCGACCTCTTTCTGCCATCACTAGCGCTATTTAGGCGGTGTACTCTCATGTATGCCTTAATCTGTGCAATTTAATGCCTGGCGACAATTGTTGATAAATTAAAGATGTCCCGACGAGTATGAGTTTCATTGCTTCATTGTGCACCTTGTCTAATCTTTCTAGCTGGGTCTTGCTGACAGTGAGGAGGTCCAGTACGTAAACTATGACGCCTAGCACACAGTACTGGGTACAAAAGGAAGGGCAGACGATGCTCAATGTCAGCAGCTGCCATCACATTTAATGCATTTAAACTCTTCCTGGCTCTGATTAGGACATTGACAACGTTATACTTGTATGACTAGCATCTGTCAAAAGTGATTTCGAGATACTTCATTATAATCGTTCTGTCGATGTCTATGCAGCCCATATTGACGGCTGGCGTGGGCGTATTAACTTTGTGAGTGCTCGGGGAGAAACATGTCAAGGCAACCTTTGCCGGGTTCAAGTGTGCCTTAGATTCCTGACACCACTCACCGAGTCTATCTGGTTCAAGCTGCACCCCTGCTGTGATTATAATGTCTATTTTCCCCTTCTTCTGTAGACAATGATATCATCGTCGTCAGACATTGTTCTTGTCTATTTTCCCCTCTTATGTAGGCAATGATGTCGTTGGCGTCAGACATTGTTCTGCCGAGGAATATCGTCTGTGCACCAGTGACACCTGCTGTGTATTCATTTACGAGCACAGGTGACAGTGGTGATCCCTGGGGTAGACTCATTAAGATACATCGAGGTTTCGAGGCCCAGGCACCGCATTGCAAAGACACAGTTATTTCTTAAAGAGCATCAGAGACAGACTACTGTTTATAAGGAAGTTTTCTTCCATGTTCATATCTTGTGCGAGAGTGCTTCAAATGAAAACCCTAATAGAGTGAAAGAAATTACAATAACCATGCCATTGTCGTGTAACCTGTCAATATTGTTGTTAAGGATGCCAAGAGTGTTAAACACGTGACATCACTGTGCAGGGGAACACTGTGACATCATAAGGACATACGGCCGCCCCACTTTTGTCATGTACCTAAGAGGAGCAGCGTTCTGTTATTCGTTTTTTTAAAAAAACCAGTGACCTCGACTCTCAGTGTGTACCACTTCCTCCGTACTCGCCAGACCTAGCCCCAGTGGTTTCCACATGTTTGGATAACTCAGTCATTGGGAGGAAATATTTTTTTCGGTCGGATGTGCAGGAGTGGTTACACACGCGACCAAGAAAATTTGTTTCTACTTGAATTTAAGCACTTTATCGGCGCTGAGGGACTTGCATTGATCGCAGTGGTGACTACATAGAATAATGATATATTTTTTCTTTATTTATTTATTTTTTTTGTTGTTGCCAGAATATACTCCCTACCTCCTCCCGCCACAAAAAAAAAAAAAAAAAAGAAAAAAAGAAAAAAAAATAAAACATTTTAAGTCCCCTCGTAAAATGGCAGTATTTTTCTTCTGATTGATCATGGTATTATATTAATTTTTCTGTAACATTAAAAATTTTACCAGATTCAGTGCCAAACAAAAAGATGGTTTGAACCAAACAAAAATGTGAGTCAGAAAATGCAAAGTACGGGTGTGTCACAGTTACGAGATAAATATTGTTAATATAGTTGCAAACATGCGATATTATAATGCAATCGCAACATTTCGCCGATATATAAACCGATGGCAGATACGGGAAGTCACTGAAGACGATTAATCATCCCATGTTAATGAATCAGTCAAACAGCCTCGATGTTCTTCTCCGGTGATTCTCACGTTGTTATAGGAAAGATGCCAGTTCTATAAGGGTTAGCTGTCATTTATTTACTGGTGTCGTGCCATCAGTTATTAATTCTGTTTAACTCTAGATAACCGAAAACTCGAAAGTAATGGCTAGGATGTCAATCAGGTTTGCCCGGGTTAATAAAATAGGTAGAGACGACTTCTCTCTCTGAGGCGGGCTCATGAGCGAAGTTGATAGTGAACTGCGCTGGTAATGTCATGAATAAATACATACATATTGTGTTACTCCGTTTCGAAGGGTTTGCGGACGCAGTTCGTAATCCCGCATACCGCGTTCGAAACACAGATGTGGGCGATTTGGCAGCAGACCGCTTTACTTAGGTTTTTATGAAATGGTATGGGTGCCGATCGTTCAGAAAGCAATGGCATGTTGCTGAACGTAAACTAGCCCAGGAATCATGAACAGCCAAAAAAATACTAGGGTTGATGTAGAGGATATACAACTAACTTTAAAACAAAAATGTTTTGGCACTCATAGAGGTAGGGGAAACAATTAGAGACTAGAGCAGGGGTCACCAAACTTTTTTTACGGCGGGCCGGATAACTGACAAAATGACGAGCGCGGGCCGGATAACTGACAAAATGACGCGCGCGGGCCGGATACTCATTCTGTACAATACTTGTGCCTGTCTCCGTGGCGAAGATCTTACGGACGCGGTTCGTAATCCCGTATACCCACGTTCGAAATACAGCTGCGAGCGATTTGGCAGCAGACAACGTTGCGCTGGTTTTTACGCTATGTTATGGGTGCCGGTTGTTCGAAAAGCAATGGTAAACTACTGAACGTAAACTTGCCAAGACATCAACAACAGCAAACAATGCTGGTGTTGACTGAAAACGTCCTGTAAAGGATATACAACTAACTTTAACAATAATTTCAAGCTAGAACGAAAGCTCTGGGAAAAAAGACGAAAAACTAAGTTAATCATGGAAAGGGCGTGCAATGCACATAAACAAACAAACAAACAAACAAACAAACAAACAAACAAAGACATTATGATCTTTCAACGCAAGCCAGAATTGTGTAAACAGAAAGATATGTTAGTCAGCTTAAAATTACCGTGGTAGACAATCGACATTACTGTGCGAAATTGTGTATATTTCAACTTGAAGGATTTATCTAGTTAATTTCACGTAAGTTGTGTGAGTTCTGCAGTATGTACCTGACGAGATGCAGCGAAATATGCCAGGCAATAAATCGTGCAATCTATTGTTTGTGTCTTCGTTATTCAAACAAAGACAACCAACATTTTTATATTTATTTACTAAACAAAGTTATCAAAGAAGGCGACTTTAGAGAAAAGATAGTTACATCACACATATTGTGCACATATCCGAATCTCACGAACTAAGCAGCAAAAGAGGATAGTGAGTTTTGTGAAACTGACGTGTGGCTTTCAAAATACCATCAAAAACTTCAAAATACCATACCGTTTGGTTTGGAATTGCTGCATCCAATCAAGAGAATTGCTTTAAATGTTCATCAGTCAATCTCATTCGATGTGGTGACTTCACAGACTTCCTTTTTGAAAATGTTAGCTCACAGACATATGTTGTTCCAAACAATGATGTCATACCAGCGGCAAATTTCTTAAGTTTCGGAAACTCAACATCAGGTAAGCAGCGGTACTTCCTTCTCAATGAGCTCCAACTGTAATTCAACTGGCACACCATTAAGGTTACAATCAAACGGATTCTGGAACAGAAGGATGTCACTCTCAAATCTGTCAAGATCTGAAAATATCTCCAAACTCTTTGAAACAGTGAAAATGAGAAAGGTGTTCTCCTTCCAGTTGTGCTTCCAGCAATAACAGCTTTCTTCGAAATCCTTTGATTGTTCTGTAGAGATCACAGACGAGGTAATACTTTCCCTGAAGTTTCAAGTTCAGTTCATTCATATCGACCAAAATTGACAAATTTGACAGCCAGGTAGGGTCTGACAGCTGTGAATCAGCTTTGTCTTTTTCAGTGAGGAAAACATCTATTTCGTTTCGGAGCTTGTAAAAACGAAGCAGGACTTTACCGCAGCTGAGCCACCTGACTGATATATGATACGGCAAGTCACATAATTCAGAATCAATTTCTTCAAGAAAAGCCTAGATCTGACGGTGAATGAGTGCATGTTCCCGAATGAAGTTCACAGCAGAAACTACAGGTTTCAGTACACAAGAAATATCTAAATCTTTCCCACAGAGTACTTGCTGATGTACGATGCAGTGTATGAACAGAGCACCCGGAATTTGCAAATCTTCCAAATGAGTCCTGATCTGCCCCAACAGACCCTTCCTCACTACAGTCATGTTTTTTCCCCCTCATCAACTGTAACACCTCGAAGCTGATTCCACCGAAGGTTATAGTCTTGGAAAATTGTTTGCACTTCCACGAAAATGACGTTCCCAGCTGTTGTTCCATGCATGCTGCAAACGGACGCCAACTCTTTCGTTATCTGAAAGTCCAAATTGACACCACAAATGAGCACGAGAAGTTGTGACGTTCTCGAGAGATCAATAGACTCATCCAGCGCCAGAGAATACTACAACAAGTTGCTAGCTTTCTCGCGTATCTGTAGCACTATGGTCTCTCCGCACAACTGAACTTGCCGAAAGGCTGATAGTTCCAAACAAATAGGCTAAGTCATTTGCTGCTTCGATCACACACACTCTTTAATGACGTTGCCATCACTAAACGGTTTTCCTCGTTCTGCCATCTTATGCACTGTTTTGTAACTTGTACGAGTGACAGATTCATTTTCAGCAAAATTTCTCATGAAGAGATTTCTTTGCGTTTCAAAACCACGTTTAATGGTCTCATATTTCCGAGAAAACGTTTAATATGTTGATGGATGTTTTGTTTCGTAGTGACGCTGAAGATTGTACTCTTTCAAAACGGTAACACTTTCGCTGCATACTACGCAGCTGGTTTTCTGGTCCTTTGTTTCCACAAAGAAGTACTTTACTCCTCACTCGGCTACCACTTTTCTTTTCCTACTAGCCATAGTTAAGGGTGAAGTACACGGGATCTGAAAATGAAAAAGACATTACATTAGAAACATAATTAAAATCCTATTGAAACACAAGAAAAGCAGAGGACTAGGGGTCACTGGTGAAGCTACAGCTCATCAAAGGTACATATACAGTTTATAGGTACCTTTGTGTAACCGCACAGAGATGATAGAGATAATAGCACAACGCCGACTGTTCATGGGCCGTAGAAGAAGAGAGGAATAAGAAGACAAAGAGAATCTCATTCTATCTCTACGGCTAAGAAGAAAAAACAACGATTTAGAGTATTCAGAAGAAATTCAGGTCAGTGTACAGGGAATCAGAATAATGTAATTATAAAGATACAACAACATCTGATTAATAATGCCAATGCCCTAATATATAAAATTCATGATTAGTTGCAATGACAAAATAGGCATCCCCATGAATAAACATACACATGATCATCCTTCACAGTACCATTGATATTCCATCACAGCTTGGGTAGTCATCCAACACAGTACCAGTGATCCTCATCACAGCATGGATAATCATCCAACACTGTAACTGTAGTCTGATACACAACACCAGCAATTATCAGACAACAAGATGGAACAAAGGTCATTCATTCAGTAGCATGTCCTTTGCAGAACCTCGCTCCCATAACAACCTTCCGGAAAACCTCTCGATCATAAGCAAGATTTCCCGCTTCAGATACATCCATCTGGAGATCATCCGCCACATCCTGCACCCATCTTCTCTTTGGCTTTCCTCTTCCTCTCTTCCCAGGCATATATCCCTCCATTATTGTTCTCAGGCACAGACATAGCTATTATATTCCTATATTCCTATTTAAACTATGAAGGTTCGTTCAAAACTCACCCCACAGCAGATAATCGTCAATCCACAATCAAGATCCTCTTGGATCTTTTGGATCTTCACAGGGCCTGTCTACCCTCTCAACTGCGGTCTGGAAAAACAGTGGCTACGCTCGGCCGTGCCTGGGGCATGTTCGCCCATCTACTTGGTAGTGGCTCAGGGGTTTAAGTTCAAACCCTCTGCTGAAAATTAGACATCAGCATCTCTTCGGCCTAAGTTGTTCCCAATGCCAAAGAGGCGGGAACATGGCTTTACTGGGCTGTTATAGGCACGCCAAGACAACATCCCAGCATCCTATACATTTTTTACCAGGGTATCAAGGGATATGCTACTCCATACTCTTGTAGAGTCGCGGCAGGCGGCTTCATTTGGTAATAGAATATATCTCATAATAAGGTTCGCGAAATTTATAAATAGGGCCACCTAAATAAACAACCTAGTGCAGCCAGGAGGTCTCCGCACGTGTGAAGATCTCCTATTATTCTAAACATAATATTTACATTTAAATTGTATCTCAACGTCTCGTGTTTCATAGTTATATCAAGCAAGTTCGAGTACCGACGGCGGGCCGGATGAAATGACGTCGCGGGCCGGATCCGGCCCGCGGGTCGTAGTTTGGTGACCCCTGGTCTAGGTAATAGGAATGAGAGAGAGGACGATTAATAGGCGAAGTGAGTAGGACAAAACCTGGTCTGGCACAACCAAGGCCTGCATGCACTTATTTTCGCACTGGTGAAAGGCCGTGCAAGCTTATGGGGCTTATGTTGACAAATATTACAAATAGTCCCCCCCCCCCCCACTCTTCCTCCCTCCCCTCCTCCTCTCTCTCTCTCTCTCTCTCTCTCTCTCTCTCTCTCTCTCTCTCTCTCTCTCTCTCTCTCTCTCTCTCTCTCTCTCTGCTAAATGCTGGTGCAATTACGTTTGCTTAGAGAATATTTCAAATATCATAATAACATGATAGTAATGCCTTGATTGATCACTACACTTATGTTCAAGCATTCTGCGGAATTTTATTTTTTTTCGCATATCCTATTTACATCGCTGTCAACAACAGCATTTTACCGCTGTTGTTGATGTCTTTGCAAGATTACGCACAGTATTTTGCATTGCTTACTGAGCGACAATCTCAGATACCCCTGTAAGTAACTAACGCGAACCGATTCCCTACCGAATTTCGCGCAGCTGTTTCCCCACACGTGGATATACGGGATTACGGAGAAAATCGTTAACACCTTCGCCAGGGAGACCGGCTCCGCGGAATTTCTAGATATCTAAATGAAAAACACCCCGACAAACAAAATTGATGGTCTTTCATTATTATTCTGATGATCATATTGTTCTTGTCTTGTATCATCATAAAGGTCTTTCACATAATCTGACCACGCATGTAAAATCTGATCTTTTTCTATTATGATTTTGCCATCTTTGGTTTTTAGGCAACCTGTTGATGTGTCTGTTCTTTTGTTAGTGATGTCATTAATTCTTGTGTGCATTAATTTGGTATTCTGGGTGTTGTCTTGGTTTTAAATTTCCTTGCAATTTTCCTCAGGCCATGTTTCTTTTGCCTCTTTGCATAGCAGTAGCTTCCGAATTTCCTGTGAGTCTTTTTGTATATTTCCTTGTTATTTTTGTTTGTTATTTCTTCTTATTTCCATGAGTTTTAAGATGTCTTCCATCATCCATTTCTTGCGCCCTAGTATCTTTATTTTTGGGATTATTATTGTTGTTAGTGCAGCTTCTTGACTGATTTCTTTTATATTTTCAATTGATCACTGACTTCTTCTTCTTCTTCTTCAGCGTTCCGAGCCATTGAGGTTCATTGCTGCAGATACAATCCGTCTCCATTCGTATCTCTGGTGGACCTTCTCTTGAATTGGTCATCTTGAATGAATTGGTCACTGACGTCTTGAAATAATAATGCATTGCCATATCGGACAATGCATCAAATCTGTTCTTTACCTCTACGTTGAATTTACTTTTATCTCCTCACTCTTCAGTGCCTGTAGATAAAATTTTGCGTTTCTATGTGTATATTTGACTTTCTTTAAGCTTATATGTAAATTGTCTAAAATTAATCTATGGTTTCAGTAGCAGTCTGCGTTTGATAGAGGGACATAAACATCTAATATTGTTACAAGGGAAATTACTAGAACTTGAAAAAGAAAATTGTATACTAGCAACAATACCTCTAATTAACATAGAAATATTTTATTTTTATTTGAGAAATAAAACAGTTAATACCGCAGTCATATTTTGCAATCGTAAGAAGATAGCTATTAAATTCTTTATACAACATTTGATTAATCTTTCTCTACTTACATTTTATAATCAACTTTTTCAATTTTACGTTTATGTTTAGTTCTTAAAACTATACTTTTAATGATAACTGATTCCTGTTATTATTAGAATTTCCCCTCTGTGGGGAAACAACATTTTTTTACTGGCCTCTTAAGGCCACCCACAATTTAAAGAAAATTTACTTACATTAACGGCGAAC
The DNA here is from genome assembly GCA_014155875.1 of Cepaea nemoralis. Classification (NCBI taxonomy): domain Eukaryota; kingdom Metazoa; phylum Mollusca; class Gastropoda; order Stylommatophora; family Helicidae; genus Cepaea; species Cepaea nemoralis. The sequence continues at coordinate 14,230 of JACEFZ010019956.1, read as the reverse complement.
AAACCAACCAACCAATTAACTAACTAACTAACTAACTAACTAACTAACTAACTAACTAACTAACTAACTAACTAACTAATTAACTAACTAACTAACTAACAACCAACCAACCAAACAACCAACCAACCAACCAACCAACTAACTAACTAACTAACTAACTAACTAACAACCAACCAACCAACCAACCAACCAACCAACGAACTAACTAACTAACTAACTAACTAACTAACTAACTAACTAACAACCAACCAACTAACTAACTAACTAAACAACCAACCACCAAACTAACTAACTAACTAACTAACTAACTAACTGACTGACTGACTGACTGACTGATGGACTGACTGACTGACGGACTGACTGACTGACTGACTGACTAACTAACCAACTAATTAACTAATTAACTGTCTAACTAACTAAGTAACCCACCAACCCAAATCAAATCAAATCAACTTTATTAGGGTCACAAATTGGGCGCGCAGGCCCGTCTTACATTCGGCCCTTGCCCAAGAACCAACCAGCCACCCACCTAACCAGCTAGTCAACCACCCAATCAACTAGCCATCCAGCTGGTCAGCTAGTCAATCAATCAACCAACAATCCACCCAGCAAGTTAATCACCCTATCAACAAACCAATCATGTAATTAACCAATCAGCCATCCAGCTAGCCAGCAAGTCAATCAACCAAGCAGCCAGCCAGTCAACCAGCCAACCTTCCAACCAGCCAACCGGTTAGCCAGCTAGTCAATCAACTAGTTAGCTAGCTAGTCAACCAACCAACTAACCAACCAGCCAGTTATCTAGCTAGCCAACTAGTCAACCAACCATCTAATTATTTGCCTAAAGCTGGCCAAGGCACAATTTTACTAAGCTGGTAATTGTTTATTACAGCTCTGTGGTTGTTCCATTATGAATATTCAGCCAGTGCAGTCGGCAAGAAAACAATAAATACAGCAACGTTTCGGTAACTTTCCCATCCCCATCTTCAGGATTTGACACGAAATATGTAATATGCACGAGGAAGACATTTTTCCAATATGTTTCTTATTTCATACATACATATGCACAGTTTTTTTTTTATTGTCACAGGTCATAAAAAGCAGACAACGAACGGCTTGAAGCTCTAAGTTATGTAATGAGTTGGTTGTGTCAAATGAATGAATATCGTGATCTGATTGGGATGCTCCTTACGCCTCATGATGTTGGGAAGCGCGTCCCTTCGTGTATCTCGACCGCTGCCTCTTATTCCAGCAATCATGCCTCCCATCACTGATCTTTCTAAACCACTGTAATGTTTAATATGGTGAACGTGTTTTAATTTCCGAGATCATGGTAGATTATTTGGGGGGTACGGGGTGTCAGGCATTGGTAGCACCTTTGGTAAGGATGACTCTCATGTCCTTTTCAGGACCCATCCCCCACTGGTCCAAGCCTGACACCCAGCTCGTGCCTGTGGCTCTTAGTAGCTGTCAGCATGCGACAGCGGCCACCCCCGGGCAACAGCTGTGAGAGGCTGGCTAAACCAGGCATGGGTATCCGATTTGGTGTCAAACCAAGAGGTAAACTAGGGTATGCCTACCCAGCATGTGAAGACAGGATTCGGCAGACTGCGCGGAAGAAATCATTCCTGATTCAACGGGCAAGACGGCGTTTACCTGCAAAGCGTTGTGAAACGTAATAAGCACGGCAAGGCACGTAGAGCGCCCTGGTCATCCACTGCACCTGTATTCGTCTCCAGTCGTCTCGACTTGTCTTGCCACTGGACTCAGATGGACTCAGGCGAGAGAGTGAGGTCGACGAATTGCGCAACTCTTCCTCACTTTAATCCAAGTCATCGCGCAAGTCATTCTTCATCCAACGTCATATATCACCTTCAAGCCCTGTGGCGATGGGCGAGCGGCGAAGCGGCAGGCGTGGGTACGCTGGCAGCCGTAGTCGCAGACCTGCACACAGACGGCTCAGGCCATATGGTCGTCTTCTACTGACCGGAGCAGCAGTGGGATTCGGCAGCCCCCTGAGCGACTGAGCAGCACTCTATAGGAACACACTGCTCACCTCCATAGCATGAGGAAGGGGCTAGAAAAGGTGCCCTAAACATTGTCTGCTCCATCACTACCTAACCAGCTAGCCGCGGTTGGTGGGTACCCTTAACTGCGGTCGACATACAAACAAAGATAAAACAAGCAAAGCTAAAAGAGTAAACCATATTCCCTTAACAATTGGAACATGGAATGTACGCACCCTACTTGACAGAGACGGCGCGTCGGGTCCAGAGAGACGAACAGCACTGATTGGGAGAGAGCTGGGCAGGTACAACATCGACATTGCAGCCTTGAGCGAGACACGACTTGCAGAAGAAGGCCAAATCTGTGAAATAGGTGCCGGCTACACATTTTTCTGGAGTGGAAGGAAAAGCGAGGAAAGACGCCAATCCGGTGTGGGATTTGCCATTAAGTCGGCCCTGGTCGGCAAATTAGCTGGATTTCCAAAGGCTATAAACGACAGGCTCATGACCATGAAGTTGCCCCTGCTGAATGGAAGGAAGCATGCAACCATTGTGAGTGTCTACGCACCAACTATGACCAACGAAGATGATGTCAAGAACAAGTTCTATGAGGACCTGCACAATGTATTAACATCTGTTCCCAAAGGAGACAAACTTATACTCCTTGGGGATTTCAATGCCAGAGTAGGCACGGACACCACCACTTGGAGTGGCATTATTGGAAAGCATAGAGTCGGAAATTAACAGCAATGGACTCCGCCTCCTTCAGACATGTGCCGAACATGATCTCCTGATTATGAACACAATTTTCCGTCTCCCCATGAGAAATAGGACATCGTGGATGCACCCTCGCTCGAAACACTGGCACCTCATTGACTATGTCATCGTCAGGAGGAGTGACAGACAAGACGTTCGAGTGACAAAATCCATGTGTGGTGCCGAATGTTGGACAGACCATCGTCTCATTGTCTCGAAAATAAACATTCACATCAGGCCACCACGGCGTCCTCAAGGGGCGAAAATGCAAAAAAAGCTAAATGTCACCCGCCTAAACAGCAAGAAAATGCAGCAGTCGTTTGAAAATATGCTGGAAGACCACCTCAAGCCCAATGCTGCAGCTAAACAGGATACAGAAACAGAATGGAGAGCCCTAAAGGACATAATTTACAACACTGCTATGGAAATCCTGGGTCCAGCCCCCCGAAAGCATAAAGACTGGTTTGATGAAAATTCCGAAGACATCAACCAATTGCTGGCCGAGAAACATCTTCTCCTCAAGGCACATTTGAATGACCCAAAGTCAACATAAAAAAAAGATGCTTTCAAGAACATTCAGAGAGTAGTGCAGCAGAAACTTCGGCACATGCGGGACTCCTGGCTGAGCAGCAAAGCTGATGAAATTCAGGGCTTTGCTGACAGACATGATATGAAAAACTTCTACGACTCACTGAAAGCGGTCTATGGTCCTACATCACCAGGCATAGTTCCCCTCCTCAGTGCAGATGGGGGAACATTGGTCACCGATAAGAAAGAAATCCTTCAACGCTGGGCAGAGCATTTCAGCAAAATCTTAAATGCAACTTCCTTCTTCGATGATGAAACCATCAACTGCCTTCTTCAAGTTCCCACCAATGAGACACTTGATGACCTGCCAACCATAGTGGAAGTAAACAAAGCCATCCAGCAACTCTCCAGCGGCAAGGCACCTGGTCCTGACTCCATCCCAGCAGAGATATACAAGGCAGGTGGGCCGGTCCTAACAGAGCAGCTTCACCAAGTCTTTACAAACATATGGGTGAACGAGACCATGCCACAAGATTTCAAGGACGCGTCAATAGTCCACCTTTACAAACGTAAAGGAAACCGCCAATCCTGTGACAACCACCGAGGCATCTCCTTGCTTTCAATTGCAGGGAAGATACTCGCCAGAATTCTTCTCAATCGCCTCACAGCCCATCTCGATCAAGGTCTTCTTCCTGAGAGTCAATGTGGCTTCAGAAAAGAACGTGGAACTGTTGACATGATTTTCGCTGCAAGGCAGCTGCAAGAGAAATGTCAGGAACAGAACTGCGAAATGTTCTCCACTTTCATTGACCTTACCAAGGCTTTTGATACAGTCAGCAGAGAAGGACTGTGGAAGATTATGGCAAAATATGGCTGTCCACGAAAGTTTGTCCAAATAGTGCGGCTATTTCATGACGGCATGCAGGCAAGAGTACAGGAAAATGGTGAACTGTCTGAACCCTTTCCTGTCACCAATGGAGTGAAGCAAGGATGTGTCCTGGCACCAACACTGTTCAGCCTCATGTTTTCAGCCATGTTGATGAATGCCTTCGAGAACGACAACATTGGAATAGACATCAACTACCGTATGGATGGAAAGTTATTCAATCTCAGAAGGCTGAAAGCTAAAACCAAAATTAACAGCGACACCGTCAGAGAGCTCCTGTTTGCTGATGATTGCGCTCTATACGCCAACTCAGAGGCGGACATGCAACATAATGTTTCAGCTTTCTCACATGCCTGTGCCAACTTTGGGCTCAATATCAACTTGGAGAAGACTGTAGTTATGTACCAGCCAGCTCCAGGGAATAATCACACTGTGCCGAATATCAAAGTGAATGATCATAGACTAAGTGTTGTGGACAAATTCACCTATCTTGGCAGCACTGTGTCACAAGCTGCCACAATTGATGACGAAGTGAATGCAAGAATCTCCAAGGCCAGTGCAGGCCTTTGGCAGACTGTACAAGAATGTATGGGACAGAACTGGAATAAGCCTGCAAACAAAGCTAAAGTCTACAAAGCAGTTGTATTATCCACACTGCTATATGCTTGTGAAACCTGGACTGTTTATCAGCGACACGCTAGGAAATTAAACCACTTCCACACAGTCTGCCTAAGGAAGCTACTGAAGATTAAATGGCAAGACAAGATTCCAGACACTGAAGTCCTAGAAAGAGCATCCATGCCCAGTATCCACACTATACTGATGAAGAATCAGATTCGTTGGGCTGGTCACTTGACTCGCATGCCAGATCACAGGCTCCCTAAACGAATTTTTTTACAGCGAACTGCGTTGTGGTAAACGCTCCCAAGGTGGCCAGAGGAAACGCTTTAAAGACACTCTGAAAATTTCACTGAATGCTTTTGGAATTCATCATGACACCTGGGAGGCTGCAGCCAGAGACCGAAATTCGTGGCGTGCATCATTACGCAAAGGTGCAGTCATATGCGAGGCAACCAGGACTGCAAGAGCTGTGAAGAAAAGGCAGGACAGAAAAACCACTGCAGGAAATCCTCCTCCAGAGACGTCAAGCATTCTTTGCCCACAATGTCAAAGAACATTTCGAGCCAAAATAGGCCTTATCAGCCATCTTAGAACCCACGGCTCCATACCTTCAACCCCACTGGATGAAATGAATGGTCATCATCATTCTTGATGGACAAACAATAACAACAATTTCCGAGACATATGTTATGTTATGTTATGTTATGTTATGTTATGTTAAGCCGAACGACGTCAATACACTTTGGGCATTTCCTTGCGTGCTCAGTCCTTCGATGCAATAGCTATCGCAAAGTGTTTCTGCTCACTATCCCCATGAGGAGTTGATTATGACGCCTTCTCTCTTTCCCAACGAAGGCGGCATTGACGTGCTTGACCAGGCTTTACTCCCCTTACGTGCAGTAAGGCAACATTCAGTATCCGCCTGATGAATTCGTACTGCACTGATTATTAGCCATATCCATGCTTCTTCCCACTGCGTTCGTGCATTATTGCCGGCTGGTCTGTGCGTTCCTTACCCCTTACTCCGGCATATCCGGGTGTGTACATCCAGCTGAGTGATGTGAGGCGCGACTTCCGAATACTGTCTATCCATTAGAAACGGAAACTGCCGACTGTAATTTTCTGCAACATGCTGATGGAGTCGGATATGATTACGATTTGTGTGACTTCCTGTTCTGCTACCCATGTGAATGCTTGATGTAGTTGTCTCGAACGCACTGCTATCCTCATTTGATTATTCTCCCTATCTGTTGTGCCGTGTAAGTCCAAGATGACCCTGAGCCGCACTTCACGGACCCATCTGTGTCAATGATGATGTCTTCTGGGCGTGAATGGCGTTCGACCAATTCCTCAGTGTCAACCGATGCAGGCAACCGATCTCTGCTGTATTTCCTTAGTCTAATAGACACATGAGAGTGTGTTTGCAAGTCCTCGCATGTACGCGTCCAATATTCTCCGTGTTGAAGGTCATTCAAGTCACAGACCTGATTGATTATCTCTACTGTCTTGACCAACCAGGAGCGACCTCTTTCTGCCATCACTAGCGCCATTTAGGCGGTGTACTCTCACGTATGCCTTAATCTGTGCAATTTAGTGCCTGGCGACAATTGTTGATAAATTAAAGATGTCCCGACGAGTATGAGTTTCATTGCTTCATTGTGCACCTTGTCTAATCTTTCTAGCTGGGTCTTGCTGACAGTGAGAGGTCCAGTACGTAATCTATGACGCTTAGCACACAGTACTGGGTACAAAAGGAAGGGCAGACGATGCTCAATGTCAGCAGCTGCCATCACATTTAATGTTTTTAAACTCTTCCTGGCTCTGATTAGGACATTGACAACGTGATACTTGTATGACTAGCAACTGTCAAAAGTGATTTCGAGATACTTCATTATGTTCGTTCTGTCGATATCTATGCAGCCCATATTGACGGCTGGCGTGGGCGTATTAACTTTGTGAGTGCCCAGAGAGAAACATGTCAAGGCAACCTTTGCCGGGTTCAAGTGTGCCTTAGATTCCTGACACCACTCACCGAGTCTATCTGGTTCAAGCTGCACCCCTGCTGTGATTATAATGTCTATTTTCCCCTTCTTCTGTAGACAATGATATCATCGTCGTCAGACATTGTTCTTGTCTATTTTCCCCTCTTATGTAGGCAATGATGTCGTTGGCGTCAGACATTGTTCTGCCGAGGAATATCGTCTGTGCACCAGTGACACCTGCTGTGTATTCATTTACGAGCACAGGTGACAGTGGTGATCCCTGGGGTAGACTCATTAAGATACATCGAGGTTTCGAGGCCCAGGCACCGCATTGCAAAGACACAGTTATTTCTTAAAGAGCATCAGAGACAGACTACTGTTTATAAGGAAGTTTTCTTCCATGTTCAGATCTTGTGCGAGAGTGCTTCAAATGAAAACCCTAATAGAGTGAAAGAAATTACAATAACCATGCCATTGTCTTGTAACCTGTCAATATTGTTGTTAAGGATGCCAAGAGTGTTAAACACGTGACATCACTGTGCAGGGGAACACTGTGACATCATAAGGACATACGGCCGCCCCACTATTGTCATGTACCTAAGAGGAGCAGCGTTCTGTTATTCGTTTTTTTTAAAAAACCAGTGACCTCGACTCTCAGTGTGTACCACTTCCTCCGTACTCGCCAGACCTAGCCCCAGTGGTTTCCACATGTTTGGATAACTCAGTCATTGGGAGGAAATATTTTGTTCGGTCGGATGTGCAGGAGTGGTTACACACGCGACCAAGAAAATTTGTTTCTACTTGAATTTAAGCACTTTATCGGCGCTGAGGGACTTGCATTGAACGCAGTGGTGACTACATAGAATAATGATATATTTTTTATTTATTTATTTTATTGTTGTTGCCAGAATATACTCCCCTCCCTCCTCCCGCCACACAAAAAAAAAAAAAAAAAAAAAAAAAAAGAAACATTTTAAGTCCCCTCGTAAAATGGCAGTATTTTTCTTCTGATTGATCATGGTATTATATTAATTTTTCTGTAACATTTAAAAATTTAACAGATTCAGTGCCAAACAAAAAGATGGCTTGAACCAAACAAAAATGTGAGTCAGAAAATGCAAAGTACGGGTATGTCACAGTTACGAGATAAATATTGTTAATATAGTTGCAAACATGCGATATTATAAAGCAATCGCAACATTTCGCCGATATATAAACCGATGGCAGATACGGGAAGTCACTCAAGACGATTAATCATCCCATGTTACTGAATCAGTCAAACAGCCTCGATGTTCTTCCCCGGTGATTCTCACGTTGTTATAGGAAAGATGCCAGTTCTATAAGGGTTAGCTGTCATTTATTTACTGGTGTCGTGCCATCAGTTATTAATTCTGTTTAACTCTAGATAACCGAAAACTCGAAAGTAATGGCTAGGATGTCAATCAGGTTTGCCCGGGTTAATAAAATAGGTAGAGACGACTTCTCTCTCTGAGGCGGGCTCATGAGCGAAGTTGATAGTGAACTGCGCTGGTAATGTCATGAATAAATACATACGTATTGTGTTGCTCCGTTTCGAAGGGTTTGCGGACGCAGTTCGTAATCCCGCATACCGCGTTCGAAGCACAGATGTGGGCGATTTGGCAGCAGACCGCTTTACTTAGGTTTTTATGAAATGGTATGGGTGCCGATCGTTCAGAACGCAATGGCAAGTTTCTGAACGTAAATTAGCCCAGCAATCATGAACAGCCAAAAAATACAAGGGGTGCTGTAGAGGATATACAACTAACTTTAAAACAAAAATGTTTTGGCACTCATAGAGGTAGGGGAAACAATTAGAGACTAGAGCAGGGGTCACCAAACCTTTTTCACGGCGGGCCGGATAACTGACAAAATGACGAGCGCGGGCCGGATAACTGACAAAATGACGCGCGCGGGCCGGATACTCATTCTGTACAATACTTGCGCCCGTCTCCGTGGCGAAGATCTTACGGACGCAGTTCGTAATCCCGTATACCCACGTTCAAAATACAGCTGCGAGCGATTTGGCAGCATACAACGTTGCGCTGGTTTTTACGCTATGTTATGGGTGCCGGTTGTTCGAAAAGCAATGGTAAACTACTGAACGTAAACTTGCCAAGACATCAACAACAGCAAACAATGCTGGTGTTGACTGAAAACGTCCTGTAAAGGATATACAACTAACTTTAACAATAATTTCAAACTAGAACTAAAGCTCTGGGAAAAAAGACGAAAAACTAAGTTAATCATGGAAAGGGCGTGCAATGCACATAAACAAACAAACAAACAAACAAACAAACAAACAAACAAACAAAGACAACCAACATATTTATATTTATTTACTAAATAAAGTTATCAAAGACGGCGACGTTAGAAAAAAAGATAGTTACATCAGACATATTGTGCACATATCCGAATCTCACGAACTAAACAGCAAAAAAGGATAGTGAGTTTTGTGAAACTGACGTGTGGGTTTCAAAATACCATCAAAAATTTCAAAATACCATACCGTTTGGTTTGGAATTGCTGCATCCAATCAAGAGAATTGCTTTAAATGTTCATCAGTCAATCTTATTCGATGTGGTGACTTTACAGACTTCCTTTTTGTAAATGTTAGCTCACAGACATATGTTGTTCCAAACAATGATGTCATACCAGCGGCAAATTTCTTAAGTTTCGGAAACTCAACATCAGGTAAGCAGCGGTACTTCCTTCTCAGTCAGCTCCAACTGTAATTCAACTGGCACACCATTAAGTCTACAATCAAACGGATTCTGGAACAGAAGGATGTCACTCTCAAATCTGTCTAGATCTGAAAATATCTCCAAACTCTTTGAAACAGTGAAAATGAGAAAGGTGTTCTCCTTCCAGTTGTGCTTCCAGCAATGACAGCTTTCTTTGAAATCCTTTGATGGTTCTTTAGAGATCACAGACGTGGTAATACTTTCCCTGAAGTTTCAAATTCAGTTCATTCATATCGACCAAAATTGACAAATTTGACAGCCAGGTAGGGTCTGACAGCTGTGAATCAGCTTTGTCTTTTTCAGTGAGGAAAACATCTATTTCGTTTCGGAGCTTGTAAAAACGAAGCAGGACTTTACCGCAGCTGAGCCACCTGACTGATATGTGATAAGGCAAGTCACAGAATTCAGAATCAATTTCTTCAAGAAAAGCCTAGAACAGACGGTGAATGAGTGCATGTTCCCGAATGAAGTTCACAGCAGAAACTACTGGTTTCAGTACACAAGAAATATCTAAATCTTTCCCACAGAGTTCTTGCTGATGTACGATGCAGTGTATGAACAGAGCGCCCGGAATTTTCAAATCTTCCAAATGAGTCCTGATCTGCCCCAACAGACCCTTCCTCACTACAGTCATGTTTTTTTTTCCTCATCAACTGTAACACCTCGAAGCTGATTCCACCGAAGGTTATAGTCTTGGAAAATTGTTTGCACTTCCACGAAAATGACTTTCCCAGCTGTTGTTCCATGCATGCTGCAAACGGACGCCAACTATTTCGTTATCTGAAAGTCCAAATTGACACCACAAATGAATACGAGAAGTTGTGACGTTCTCGAGAGATCAATAGAGTCATCCAGCGCCAGAGAATACTACAACAAGTTGCTAGCTTTCTCGCGTATCTGTAGCACTATGGTCTCTCCGGACAACTGAACTTGCCGAAAGGCTGACAGTTCCAAACAAATCGGCTAAGTCATTTGCTGCTTCGATCACACACACTCTTTAATGACGTTGCCATCAGTAAACGGTTTTCCTCGTTCTGCCATCTTATGCACCGTTTTGTAACTTGCATGAGTGACAGATTCATTTTCAGCAAATTTTCTCATGAAGAGATTTCTTTGCGTTTCAAAACCACGTTTAATGGTCTCATATTTCCCAGAAAACCTTTAATATGTTGATGGATGTTTTGTTTCGTAGTGACGCTGAAGATTGTACTCTTTCAAAACGGTAACACTTTCGCTGCATACTACGCAGCTGGTTTTCTGGTCCTTTGTTTCCACAAAGAAGTACTTTACTCCTCACTCGGCGTCCACTTTTCTTTTCCTACTAGCCATAGTTAAGGGTGAAGTACACGGGATCTGAAAATGAAAAAGACATTACATTAGAAACATAATTAAAATCCTATTGAAACACAAGAAAAGCAGAGGACTAGTGGTCACTGGTGAAGCTACAGCTCATCAAAGGTACATATACAGTTTATAGGTACCTTTGTGTAACCGCACAGAGATGATAGAGATAATAGCACAACGCCGACTGTTCATGGGCCGTAGAAGAAGAGAGAAATAAGAAGACAAAGAGAATCTCATTCTATCTCTACGGCTAAGAAGAAAAAACAACGATTTAGAGTTATCAGAAGAAATTCAGGTCAGTGTACAGGGAATCAGAATAATGTAATTATAAAGATACAACAACATCTGATTATTAATGCCAATGACCTAATATATATAATTCATGATTAGTTGCAATGACAAAATAGGCATCCCCATGAATAAACATACACACGATCATCCTTCACAGTACCATTGATATTCCATCACAGCTTGGGTAGTCATCCAACATAGCACCAGTGATCCTCATCACTGCATGGATAATCATCCAACACAGTACCAGTGATCTTCCATCACATCATGGGTAGTCATCCAACACAGTACCAGTGATCTTCCATCACATCATGGGTAGTCATCCAACACAGTACCAGTGATCTCATCACTGCATGGGTAATCATTCAACACTATAACTGTAGTCTGATAAACAACACCAGCAATTATCAGACAACAAGATGGAAAAAAGGTCATTCATTCAGTAGCATGTCCTTTGCAGAATCTCGCTCCCATAACAACCTTCCGGAAAACCTCTCGATCATAAGCAAGATTTCCCGCTTCGGATACATCCATCTGGAGATCATCCGCCACATCCTGCACCCATCTTCTCTTTGGCCTTCCTCTTCCACTCTTCCCAGGCATATATCCCTCCATTATTGTTCTCAGGCACAGACATAGCTATTATATTCCTATATTCCTATTTAAACTATGAAGGTTCGTTCAAAACTCACCCCACAGCAGATAATCGTCAATCCACAATCAAGATCCTCTTGGATTTTTTGGATCTTCACAGGGCATGTCTACCCTCTCAACTGCGGTCTGGAAAAACAGTGGCTACGCTCGGCCGTGCCTGGGGCATGTTCGCCCACCTATTTGGCGCAGGGGTTTAAGTTCAAACCCTCTGCTGAAAATTAAACATCAGCATCTCTACGGCCTAAGTTGTTCCAATGCCAAAGAGGCGGGAACATGGCTTTACTGGGCTGTTATAGGCACGCCAAGACAACATCCCAGCATCCTATACATTTTTTACCAGGGTATCAAGGGATATGCTACTCCATACTCTTGTAGAGTCGCGGCAGGCGGCTTCTTAAATCTCTTCGTATATTTCCTTGTTATTTTTGTTATTTCTTCTTATTTCCATGAGTTTTAAGATGTCTTAAATCATCCATTTCTTGCGCCCTAGTATCTTTATTTTTTGGGATTATTATTGTTGTTAGTGCAGCTTCTTGACTGATTTCTTTTATATTTTCAATTGGTCACTGACGTCTTGAAATAATATTGCATTGCCATATCGGACAATGCATCGAATCTGTTCTTTACCTCTACGTTGAATTTACTTTTATCTCCTCACTCTTCAGTGCCTGTAGATAAAATTTTGCGTTTCTATTTGTATATTTGACTTTCTTTAAGTTTATATGTAAATTGCCTAAAATTAATCTATGGTTGCAGTAGCAGTCTGCGCTTGGTAGGGGGACATAAACATCTAATATTGTTACAAGGGAGGTAACTAGAACTTGAAAAAGAAAATGGTATACTAGCTACAATACCTCTAACTAACATCAAAATCTTTTATTTTTATTTGAGAAATAAAGCAGTTAATTTCGTAGTCATAATTTGCAATCGTGAGAAGATAGTTATTAAAGTGTTTATACAACATTTGTTTAATCTTTTTTTTACTTACATTTTATAATCAACTTTTTCAATTCTACGTTTATGTTTAATTCTTAAAACTGTACTTTTAATGATGAGTGATTACTTATGTTATTGTAACTTCCCCTCTGTGGGGAAACAACATTTTTTTACTGGCCTCTTAAGGCCACCCACAATTTAAAGAAAATTTACTTACATTAACGGCGAAAGACCTTGGAAGTCTATGGGGGTTTATGTTGATAAATACGTTTAGAGGAAATGTCATTTATGTTTGTAAATTTCATTCAATTTGAACAAATAGCTCTCTCTCTCTCTCTCTCTCTCTCGTCTCTCTCTCTCTCTCTCTCTCTCTCTCCCCCCCCCCCCCCCAATGCTGGTTCATTTGCGTTTGCTTAGAGAATGTTTAAAATATCATAATAGCATGATAGTAATGCCTTGATGGGTGCCTCCTTCCCCCCGCTAGCCTATGGGACACCCTTAGGCAAGGTGGAGTACCCGTTTAGCCTCCCGATCAGGGTTACGTGAAGCCATGTGTGCAGGTGGTGGATGAAGTTGAAGAGCAGCCGACAGATAGTTGTAGGTTATGGTCTCCACAGCTTCACGACTGAAGGCAGATGATCTCTTTTTTGGGAGACATTGGCTACGGTCATCGACTAGTATGGTCACTGCTAGGAAGGAAAGCAACAATAGCAAACTACCTTCTTTACAGATGCCAAGAATATCATGTACTGAAGTCTTATCGATAATCAGAGAAACGGCGTAAATGGGTGCTCCATAGGAGCAGCCTCGCCCGGTAGGGGTAGTCATGTGCACCAGGTGACTGCAAACCGTCATCAGGAGACTGAGTGCAAAAGAATATCAACATTGAAAGTAGGAACTTGGAATGTAAGAACTATGAGTGGGGATGGGAAATTTGATAACATTAAGAATGAAATGAGAAGATTAAATATTAACCTGTTAGGTGTGCGTGAGACCAGATGGACAGGAATGGGCATTATGACATCTAAGGAATATAGAATAATCTTTTCTGATGGAGAGAAAAACAGCGAGGAGTAGCAATTATAATGGATACAGAGAGAGACAAATCGATCAAAGGATATTGGACTGTATCAGACAGAGTGTTACTGGTGAAGTTGAGTGGAAGACCTTTTGATGTCAACGTCATACATGTTTATGCACCAACAGCAGACAGTAGTGATGACAGCATCGATGAATTTTATAGTGATTTAGAGAAAGCCTTCAAGAAATGCAAGAATTCTGAAGTAAATATCATAATGGATGACTTGAATGCCAAAGTTGGAAATCAACAGGACGGATGCTGTAGCAGAATGAATATCATATCAGTATTAGCTTAGGGGTGCAAGACTACCGCACGCTTGAGCATCCATATAGAACAGTAAGAAGGATGCTCAAGTCGTGACGTAGCTTGTTTTGGTAGTGGGC
>JACEFZ010019955.1:35000-38292 GCA_014155875.1 Cepaea nemoralis | reverse complement strand
AATTTAAAAAAAGTTTTAAACAAAAAAAAGAAAAAGTCTAGACATTACATAAAACGTGATTTGCGGGTCTACATACGTTATAAAACGAATTTCATTAGGGCGAGAAGTACAGAACCGTAAAATTTATATGGAAAAACAATATCAAGTAACTGGTTCTTGTATTAATGCGATCTTGAAATAATCTTAATTCCCCCCCCCCCCCTGGAAACCCTAAAATTCCTCCCTGGGAGGGGGGGGGGGGATTCCCCACCGGTTGAGAACCACTGTATTAAACAGACCAAAAATTCAATAGAATCCCGTGGAAAGATGAACATAGAATATCGCTACAAATCCAGTCAAAAGTGAGAGGAATATTTGACAAGGAAGAACAGAACAGTGTACAGCGCAGAACAGCCACTCTCAGCTTCCTTGATGACGAATACCCACAGGACCTCTGGATCCGAGTCTACACAGATGGGTCAGCACAAAATGCTGTTCGAAATGGAGGAGTGGGAGTGTACATAGAATACCCAAATAATACTAGAGACACGGCCAGAATTCCAACAGGAAAGTACTGCCATAACTATGATGCTGAAATTGAGGCAATCAAGATAGCCACAGAGAAATTACAAAATACCAGCCATGGTACACAACCTGCGGTGATATTGACAGATGTAAAATCCGTAATAGAGGCGCTCCTGTCTGGGAAATTTCCAGTTCTGAGGACACTACTTTCTGAACTTAGCAGTCAGCGTAAGATCACCATACAGTGGATACCATCCCACTGTGGAGTCCCCGGAAACGACAGAGCTGAGGAAACGACAGAGCTGATCGATTGGCTAAGGAAGGAGCAAACGAAGAACAACCTGATGTTCCTATTACATACCACCAAAAGAAAAGAATGATCAAATCAATCAGAAGGCCACCAAACCTTACTCAAGACGACTACCACGTTATGGACAGACCAGAACAGGTCATTCTTCTGCGCCTCAGAACAGGACACAATAGATTACGCAACCACATGTATACAAAATTCAAGATTGGTGACTCAGCCATGTGCACATGTGGTTTGGCGTCGCAGACAGCAGAGCACATACTCCAAGATTGCCCAAACTACAACATATCCAGGCGAACCTTCTGTCCTAGAGAGACAACAGTGGAAGATAAACTCTATGGACCGCTGAATGAACTAAAAAAGACTGTTAGATTCATACAAGAGACAACATTGCAGTTATAAACATATTTTAGGCGAACGAAAGAAGGAGAAGAATAGAAATGTTCAGAACACAACTGTATCTAACGATTGTTCATAAATTTCATTTAGGAATGGTTTTTAAATCTACAGGAACGTCACAATGTATTAACATTTCTGTCTGAATTTCGAGGAATGGCTGAAGAGGAAAATTTCTAAATATCTTGCTTTGATTTAGATATTCCCTTCTAATAAACAAAGCCAAAGTTATACAAATATGTATGGTTCTGACCTCTTGAACCCACTGATGGCGTATAGAGTTGTCAGCAGGGGAATTAAAGATGGGGGAAGACTCATTAACAAAATTATACATATATGTAGGTAGCTGGTCTAGGATGGAAGCTCCGACAGGCGGACAGTTAACAGTACTGCTTTGCTGATTCGGCAGCTTCTGCAGCTTGCCTTGTTCCATACGTATTGTTGTTACCTTTCATCTAGAGAAAACTTGGCATTCCAAGAACGAACGAACGAACTTTATTTATTTTACAAGAGAGAGAGAGAGAGATCATGCTGCACGAGCAATACACGCTCTCTACACTTCAGCCCAGACATTGTGTTATGGACAGGTATAACTCCATTTTACAAACTATTCTCTGTCAAGACGGCAAGGGACGAGTCTTCGTATCATGCTTTCCTAATCTGTTTGTTTATGGCTTTGACAATTCTTCTAGCACAGTGGTTCTCAACCTTTTTTGGCCTGTGCCCCCCTTCACCATATTTTCAGACGTCATTCCCCCCTACCTATCAAAAATTTGGCCCGTGCCCCCCCCCCCCCCCCCCCCCCCCCCCCATTTTCACCGTATTTTCAGAACGTCATTCCCCCCTTTCATATTTCCTATATAAAAATCCCCTACCCCTATACAGTATACGTAAAAATGTAAGGTAAATTTAATAGCACATACTAAAACAAGTCTAGACATCCACATAAAACATGATTTGTGGGTCTACTGACTTTATAAAATGAATTTGAGAAGGATGAGACGTACTTAATTGTAAAGTATGAAGGGAAAAACAATATCAAGTAATCGGTTCTTGTATTAACCCGATCTTGAAATGGTCTTCATTCTCTCCCCCCCCCCCCCCCTGGAAACCCTAAAATTCCCCCCTGGGGGGAATTCCCCACCGGTTGAGAACCACTGTTCTAGCATTACCAGTTAGTGTAGCATCAGGTGAAAGGTGTATTTCGAAACTGAAACTTTTAAAGACATATTTAAGAACATCAATGACTCAAGAGAAGTTTAGTGATCTAGAACTGCTGGTCGCAGAGAAGGAATTGTGAGAGAGTTTGGAATAATTAGATGTAACTGACGAAATGGCAAATAGGTAAACAAGAGTGATCTTTGAACTTGGAGGATACACGGATACATTTTGTTATAAACTATTGTACTATGTATGTATCTTCTTCTTCTGCGCTCATCCGGATTTTTTTTCTCGGATGTGACTGCGTTGTGCCTGTTTACAGCAGCGCCGCGTTCTTGCGCCGTCAGGCCGACATATCCGACTTCTGCGGGCATTTGTTGACCGGGTTAACCTTCCCGGGCTATGTATGTATGACAGCATTGTACAGTTTTGTTTTCAATTCAAATACGAAAATACATGCATACAATATAGTGTATATGATGTAATTTATTAATATAGAATATTATTACAGCACACCCCTGTCAATTATATAGAAGAGTGAAAAGACACCCCCACCCCCTCTCCCCATGCCGTGGGCTATATTAGGAACCTAACAGCAAATGTACATGTGCTGGATATTCGCATGGGTTGCAAAATATTTGTGGTGGCACGGATTCGGTTGGCATAACCGGTACTGCTAACAAGCTACAGACATTCATATAAAATAGGACTAAAATGGCACGATAGAATCACCAATTCGGAACTTAAGGACAACATTAGACAGATTCGAGCGAATGAAGAAGTGAGGCAACAGATTCTGGCGCAAGACAGGACTCACAGGAAGAATGTCTGATAGTATAACTAGAAAGTCCTTCGTCTAGGGCCAACAGATCAAACGAAATAGAGGTGGGGGGGGGGGGGGGGGTTGTTTGTGGAAACGCA
>JACEFZ010019955.1:0-30000 GCA_014155875.1 Cepaea nemoralis | reverse complement strand
ATCATCTGAGCCTAGGAGCACAGGGTTAATGCCAGGACTGTAAGTGGGTCAGCATCTATTAACCCAGTTAGCACGTTCCGCGCACATGACACAAGTGTGTGTGTGGCGAGGGGAGGAGAGATACAATTTAATGTGATTCTGGAAGTATTAGCAAAACACATGGCAACCGCTAACAATATGGTGCGTGTAATGAAGAAACGAAGAACATCTCAGGTACACATGTTTTATTTCCTTCCGTTTCCTTTTCCATAGAGTAGTAGTAGTAGTAGCAGCAGCAGCAGCAGTAGTAGTAGTAGTAGTAGTAGCAACAGCAGTAGTAGTAGTAGTAGTAGTAGTAGTAGTAGTAGTAGTAGTAGCAGCAGCAGCAGCAGCAGCAGCAGCAGCAGCAGTACCAGTAGTAGTAGTAGTAGTAGTAGTAGTAGTAGTAGTAGTAGCAACAGCAGCAGTAGTAGTAGTAGTAGTAGTAGTAGCAACAGCAGCAGCAGCCACAACAGTAGTAGTAGTTGTTGTTGTTGTGTTGTTTTAGTAGTAGTTGTGTTGTAGTAGTAGTATTGGCAGCAGCAGCAGCAGCAGTAGTAGTATTAGCAGCAGCAGCAGTAGTAGTAGTATTAGTAGTATTAGCAGTAGTAGTAGTAGTAGTAGTAGCAGCAGCAGTAGTAGTAGTAGTAGTAGTAGTAGTAGTAGTAGTAGTAGTAGTAGTAGTAGTAGTAGTAGTAGTAGTAGTAGCAGCAGTAGCAGTTTTATTTTTTGCATATCCTTTATTTACAGGACATAGCACTCAACATCAGCATATCTGCCGCTGGCAGAAACTGGCAAACTCTTGGCAAGTTTACGTTCAGCAGCTTGCCATTGATTTCTGAACGACCGGCACCAGTACCAACGCAACAGAAGCAGTAGTACTAGTAGTATTATAGTAGTAGTAATAGTAGTAATGTTGTTGAAGTAGTAGTAGTAGCAGCAGCAGCAGCAGCAGCAACAGCAGTAGCAGCAGCAGCAGCAGCAGTAATAGTAGTAGTAGTAGTAGTAGTAGTAGTAGTAGTAGTAGTAGTAGTAGTAGTAGTAGTAGTAGTAGAAGAAGAAGAAGAAGAAGAAGAATCTAAGTACAAATAAGCTAACTAAATCCAATACGGAAAAGCAAAGACATACAGATTAGACAACTCGGACACAGATCTCTAAGATCAATGCAAAATACGCCAAAAACAAACAATGAAGGAAGAGGGAAGAAGGAGCGACATTCAAGTGAATCTATAACACATACGCAGAGCCGTAGCTAATTACTGAACACAGTAGAATCCCCGCGGAATGTTCCAGAAGTATCTACAGAATCAAAGGCTAACAAGAGAAAGATATATCGATATGCTGAAATGTATCGGCTTACAGGGATATGAAAGCGAGACTAGAAAGCTTCTCTCTTTTAAAAGTGCAAATAACGCCAAAGGAAAAAAAAAAAAAACCGAAGTGGTAGATTTTGACAGCCCGTTTCTTTGGATGTCTCGAGTTAAATTTGTAACTGACGTCACAGGAACCAAATAATGTGTGTCATGACAAAGCCTGGTGGTACCTGCCCCATTTCTACCCCACCAAACAGGGCGCAAATCACTCATTCGTTCATCATGTGCCACGCCGATAAACGTGGGCGATCATGTTTCGCCATCTCACTCGATCACCAGTCATGGATCAGCTCTGTATTCTTGTCTTGACCATACCACTCGACCAAGCCATCCAGGTATTTACTTCTCTACCTTACCCTGGTTCTCTTCCCCTCGACCTTGCCAGTTGTAACCAAGTTCTCCAATTTATTTCTTCTTATAACGTTTACAAAAATGTTGACTATCTACGTCTAATTTCTCTAACCACTTTACGGTTTTCATTTGTTTCTTGTGGGACTTGGTCAATGGTTTTTCTGTCTGTCCATGGTATTCTTTGCATTTTCCTCAGAAACCACATTTCCACAGCCATCAGATGTTTTTCAGCTTGTCTGCTCATTGTCCACGCTTCACATCCATGCAAAAGTTCAGGTTCTATGTAGCACCTCAACACTCTTTTTTCTCGTTGCAAACCACTACACTGGTGAAATGTGTACTGAGAAACTCATGTTGTAACCAAAGTAGTCATATCATACAGTTCGCACAAGGTGTATAGGTTACATACATAACAGTAGAATGTCGTAGTTAGTCTATTCGGCTGGCGAAAGCTACTTTAACAATAAACGTCTCTCTCTCTCTCTCTCTCTCTCTCTCTCTCTCTCTCTCTCTCTCTCTCTCATTCTCTCCCCCCCCCTCTCTCTCTCTCTCTCTCTCTCTCTGTCGCACACCAAATACTCTAGGTTATCTTGTTTTTCTCCTTAATAACAACACGGGAGAAACAATATACATTACACACACACACAAACACACACACACACACACACACACACATACACAGTGTGGCCAACCATTTGTCCAATGGAAAGAAGTTGCATAAATAACGACACGGGTAAAGAAAAAGAAAACTAAGTATTATCCTCGCTCCCCTAACAAATGCGCCTTCTTTAACACCGCACGGACACGCACAGACAGACAGACAGACAGACAGACAGACAGACAGACAGACAGACAGACAAACAGACAGACAAATCTGATGACGTCGAGAGTAATTTCCCAATAACTGTTTGGGGAAATTTCACAATAGTCCGCAAACAGAGAGAGCTAGAGAACAAATTGTCCAAAGCTGAAAGTAGTCGAGAGCAGAGTATTTAATGATAATTAAAATAATCTCACAAGACCACCCACACTAACTCACTCAGACAATAAAATCCATAGTTAAGCCACCACGCCATACGTTATAACCTATTAGTATTACCGCCCAACCCACTAGTCACTAGGCTACACCCAACAATGCCTCGACTCCTGTACCCCCCGTATTTAACCTTCTGCTCCTCCTCGCGTCCTTTCTCTTGTACTCACACATAACTACGCTTATCTCCCTTACAATACAAAGTTAACATTCTGCACTTTCTCTTGTCACCATCAAAAAGTCGCCCATTTATTTCCCTGTTATACCCCAGGCACCATTTTATGAAGCTGGGTCGATTCCAGATGTTCTAACCCAGTGGTTCTCAACCTTTTTTGGCCCATGCCCCCCTTTACCATATGTTCAGAACGTCACCCCCCCCCCCCCCCCCCTTTCGAATTTCCTCCCTGTAAATCGCCCCCCCCCCCCACCCGTACACAGTATACATAAAAATGGAAGATAAATTTAATAACACATACTAGAACAAGTCTAGACATCTACATAAAACGTGATTTACGGGTCTACTTACGTTATAAAACGAACATCATTTGGGCGAGAAGTACAGAACCGTAAAATTTAGAGGGAAACACAATATCATCAGAGATGAACTGGGTGTTTCGTGGGGGACTGGTGTGTTGACATTCTGGTGGCGGCATTATGCACAGTGTATTTGTGCGGGCTGTTGTTTGTCGAGACTCCTGTCTTTTCCACTTTTCACATTGGGCAGTGGGGAGCGTTTTGTGTGATATTCACTGGCACAGGAACGGAGCATAATGGGGATGACCCGTTGCTGTGAAGTTGGAACTGCGACTAACTAACTAACTAACTAACAATATCAAGTAACGGGTTCTTGTATTAACGCGATCTTGAGATAATCTTAATTCTCCCCCCCCCCCCCTGGAAACCCTAAAATTCCCGGGGGGGGGGGGTGGGGAGCGAATTCCCCACCGGTTGAGAAACCACTGCTCTAACCACTCTCCACAAACGACCAGAGCAGCCCTGATCTCTCTCTCACTACGGCCGCAGGGACATACCGTCCTAAACTACTGCTCCGAAACGAGAACTCGTGTCATACTTGATCAAGGACCCAACAAACACATCCTCACGTGCTACTTCCATTATTTAAAAAATCACATTACAGATAAACACTGGGTCAACGGCTTTCTCTGGCTATCACGCACGCCATTTCGTAAAATCAAGGATTCTCAACCTTGATGCGCCTGGGTTCCTTTCCGAGCTTCACTTATCTATGGACTCCCATTATTCCTTGATAACACCTTTCCCCCCAGAGTCGCCGTTAGCTTGGTATATTAATCTCCGTGGCGAAGTGGTCATGCTGTCTGCCTCGCGCTGCGAAGGTTGTGGGTTCGATTCCGGGTTACGTCTTTCGGTCCACGAGTGCATTTTTCTCGGAGACTCCTGGGGGTCGTCGCCGGAGATACGGAGTTCGTGCTTTGTGCCATGCTTTCGGTAGGTCATCCTGTATCACACAAGTTAGAAAGAGAGTACTGAATTGTTATGTTCTGCTATGAACAGTGGTTAGCATGCTTGCTTGTGGGTCAAAGGCCATACATTTAAAGCCCCACCCAGCAGTTTTTTTGTTTTTGTTTTTACGTGGGCTCTCAGATCTAACCAGTCCAAAATAGGCAACCCGGCTAACAAATGCCTGAAAAAGTCGGATGTGTCGGCCGAATGGTGTAACTATCTAAGCTCTGTTGCAAACAGGCACAAGGCTATTACGTCTAAAACAACATTCCGGATGAACGCAGAAGAAGAAGAATTGGCTTACAGGACTTGTTCTGGGAAGTAAGGTGGCCAGCATGATACTGACCACAACATCCACAGTATGTTCCTGACAGGTCTATACAAATATGAGGCTACCACCATATACCCAATACGGCCCACGGCATGGACAATGGTCCTTAATTTCCCAGAACTAACGTAATTATTTCGAGCTCTTACAACCAGCGCACTCACGATGGGTACTATAACTAGCACACGTCCAGTGGGCACCTAGAATGTGAGCACTTACGGTGGATCATTATTACAGCACGCTTACAGTGGGTCCTATAATTAGCGCAATACGGTGGGTTCTGTAATTAGCTTACAAGATCCCCTCTAACCAACGCACTTGCTGTGGGTCCTGTAACTAATGCACTTGCTGTTGACCATGTAACTAACAACTTGCTATGTGTCCTGTAACTAAAGCACTTGTTGTGGGTCCTGTAATTAAGGCACTTGCTGTGGGTCCTGTAATTAGCACACTTGCTGTGGGTCCTGTGACTAGCGCACTTGCTGTGGGTCCTGTAACTAGCACACTTGCTGTGGGACCTGTAACTAACGCACTTGCTGTGGGTCCTGTAACTAGTACACTTGCTGTGGGACCTGTAACTAACGCACTTGCTGTGGGTCCTGTAACAAGTGCACTTGCTGTGGGTCCTGTAACTAACGCACTTGCTGTGGGTCCTGTAACTAGCGCACTTGTTTAAGTCCTGTAACAAGTGCACTTGCTGTGGTCCTGTAACAAGTGCACTTGCTGTGGGTCCTGTAACAAGTGTACTTGCTGTGGGTCCTGTAACTAACGCACTTGCTGTGGGTCCTGTAACTAGCGCACTTGTTTAAGTTCTGTAACAAGTGCACTTGCTGTGGGTCCTGTAACTAAGTGCACTTGCTGTGGGTCCTGTAACTAGCGCACTTGTTTAAGTCCTGTAACAAGTGCACTTGCTGTGGGTCCTGTAACAAGTGCACTTGCTGTGGGTCCTGTAACTAATGCACTTGCTGTGGGTCCTGTAACTAGTGCACTAAATGTGGGCCACTAGTTGCGCCCGTACGGTATATGCTCAATCACTAGCTAACTTATTGCCACCCCAAGACATGTAGAGCTGTCACTTCTCCACAAATATTTTATAGCCGGCCTTCCCAGCTGCTGAGAAACCGGGTTGTATAAACAGTTCATAACTGTCGAAAGACCACGGAGGTGAAGGACATAGCAAGAGGTCACAGCAGATAAGCGCAGTAAGCAGCGGCTGATCGGTTGAACATTGGCAGGCTGCATTGCTGCACTTTGCATTGAACTTAAGGAGCACGTACCTCAAGCAGAGCAAACAAACCGCAACCATGTGAACATTTTCCCGAGCGTGCCTTTGAGAGATTAACAACAGCATGAATCATCAATATCCAATGGCTTGTTCTTTCATGAACTCCCCACCTATCTCTTTCAACATGTATTTCTATCATAAGCCTGGCGCCCTCTTATGTTGTCTACAGGTCAGCCGAATGGATACGAGCACTCCCTCTTAAACTTCCGGTATGCTGATGCCGAGGTAGTTGGTTCAACCCCCTACATCGGTCAGTTGGATTAAAATGTTGACTTCTCGTCCTTGACCTGGAGACGAAATTATAAGTGCCTCAGACGTCGGAGTGGGTTCGCCTGATGGTGTTGGACTCTGGTAATAGAAACAGCTAATCTAAACGGGGGGAAAAAATCAGTCTAGTATATTAGAAGTAGTAGTAAGTGTATGGACTACGCTTGAGTTCAAAGAGAGAGAGAACGTTAAATAATGTTAACGTATCTTTCACATCTTTACATCCATCTACTTTGTGATTCTCTTTTTCTCCGCCTCCTCAGTACACCTTCCCCGTAGCATTCGTTTCCAGGCATTCATGATTTATTACAGGTCCAAAATTATTTCATCTATCTCAGTGTGTCAGTTGTATCTACCTAACTAACCAATCTTCGTCAATATTTAGTTCTTGCTGGACATGCATATCTACTTGTTCCATTTGTCGTCCAATCAATTGTTAACACGCTTCTGTAACATACAATTTATGTCAGGTCTTAGATATGACTGAGCTAGCGTATGACAGTAGACGGTACTACCTACTTTCTGTTAGCGCTGAATGTTGGGCGACGCTCACCAAATCTGACATCCCCACATTGTGCTAACGGCTTCAGGCGGAGGAGTGCAACTGGGAGGGTACAAGCCTTACCTTAGTGGGAGGAAATGCAACCTAAAGACTAAATGTCATGGCATGGCAGACCAGGCCCTAAGCCTTGATCGGCAACTGGTCTAGGATCGAAGCTCCGACAGGCGGGCAGTTAAAGTATTGCTTTGCTGATCCGGCAGTTTCTGCAGCTTGTCCCATTCCAAACCTTTCATCTGGAGTAAACTAGACAGGCCGGGAGAGGGATCATGCTGCATGGGCAACACATGGTCGCTAAATTCAGCCCAGGCTTTGTGTTATGGAGAGGTTAACTCCATTTTACAAACTATCGTCTGTCAAGATGGCAATGTGCCAGTCAGTCATCAGTCAGTCAGTCAGTAACATACGTTTCAAGGCACATGTGTGATGTTTGGCTGAGCTGTTAAATGTCCCGAGTATCCCACCCATATGTCGCCACAGACAGACAGAACACACTCGTGCTATCTGCAATCTATCTCTTGCTGTTATGTCTGTTCCGTCTATTACACTATTACGGTTCTCTTATTGTTATGTCTGTCCCGTCTATTACGGTTCTCTTATTGTTATGTCTGTCCCGTCTATTACGGTTCTCTTATTGTTATGTCTGTCCCGTCTATTACACTATTACGGTTCTCTTATTGTTATGTCTGTTCCGTCTATTACGGTTCTCTTGTTGTTATGTCTGTTCCGTCTATTACGGTTCTCTTATTGTTATGTCTGTTCCGTCTATTACGGTTCTCTTGTTGTTATGTCTGTTCCGTCTATTACGGTTCTCTTGTTGTTATGTCTGTTCCGTCTATTACGGTTCTCTTGTTGTTATGTCTGTTCCGTCTATTACGGTTCTCTTGTTGTTATGTCTGTTCCGTCTATTACGGTTCTCTTGTTGTTATGTCTGTTCCGTCTATTACGGTTCTCTTGTTGTTATGTCTGTCCCGTCTATTACGGTTCTCATGGCTTTCGTTTTTGCAAGACAATGATGGTTCTTTTAATTTTGTTCATTCCATTCCCTTCACTGGTTGGCAGAGAAAACCATACATTATTTCTGTAATTTCCCTCCATTGATAAATATATTCGTTGATACATTTATGTTACAGCTTGCATTTATTTGCGTTTTTGTTGCGTTGAGATATAAACTGTTTTTCAGTTTGCTCTTGCACTGAATGAATTAGTTTCCCGACTCGCACCTGTGTTGTTTATTGTAATTTTGTTTTGTCATTATATCTAGGTTCGAGCATTTCTAGGCTCAGATTACAAAGGGGTCATATTGTTCCTTGTCAATATCTTCTCTGCCGTTCCTCGTGTTTTTAATATACAGTTAAATTAATAAGTGGATAGCATGCTTCTCTGTGTGACTCCCTGTTCTATATCAAACCAATTTGTTGTATCATCACGTATTCTCACAGCTGCCTATTGTAAACTGCACTGCGCCCATATATTTTAAAACAGAGAGAGAGAGAGAGAGAGAGAGAGAGAGAGAGAGAGAGAGAGAGAGAGAGAGAGAGAGAGAGAGAGAGAGAGAGAGAGAGAGAGAGAGAGAGAGAGAGAGAGATTTGGAAGGAGAAATAACTTACTGTTAAGAAAATTAACATTACTCACTAAGACAAGCGAACAAACGTGTCATTAAGAGTCTGCTATTATGTATATTATGTACCGATTTTTTTATAAGTTTATGCGTTGTTTCACAAAGCTGTAGATAACTGTTCCACGGTCCAAGAACACAGCGTCTTCTTTTGCTCATCGTCGTCGTCCTCTTTTTCTTCTGTTTCTTCATCTGCTCATCCTCCTCTTCCTCCGTTCTATTCTTCTTCTCGATACCAACAAAGCTCTGGATTACTTGTTGCCCCAGTTATCTCGTTTATCCATTTTGAGTAGACCGTATTTTCTGCTTTATAATTAAATGATAACATTTGTAATTTACCACGTGGGGTACGACAACTATTCCCGGACCTTCAATATCCCATGACTACAGATGATATTAAATGATGGGTATCTTGCTAACGACATGCCTCTGCTACGGTATACAATATCGGCCAGTGCGGGAAATCTATACATGTATGAAAACATATTCTCCTCACTACACTTACAAAGGCGCACGCAAACTTAAAACTTAGGCAAATGTGAGTCATGAAATAGATGAAAACAATTACAGTTGTGTCTTTCTGTCTTCCTTTCTTTTTTAAAATAAAGTATATTTAACAACCAAATGAATTGTGTTTAAAACCACATATAGTAGTGCTCTGTTTTCTTCTTAGTGAATGGCAATGAAGTATACTTTATACTTTGCATTCTCCAAAAGCGAGACAGACAGGCAGGCAGGCAGGGACAGAGAGACAGGCAGGCAGGCAGGGAGAAACAGAAAGGGACAGGGACGGGCAGAAAGGGACAGAGAGACAGGCAGGGACAGATAGAAAGGGGCACAGAGACACAGCAACAGACAGACGGGCATAGACAGGCTGGGACAGACAGACGGGCATAGAGACAGGCAGGGGCATAGAGACAGGCAGGGACAGACAGGGGCACAGAGACAGGCAGGGACAGACAGACAGGGGCACAGAGACAGACAGGGGCACAGAGACAGGCAGGGGGCAGACAGACAGGGGCACAGAGACAGGCAGGGGCAGACAGACAGGGGCACAGAGACAGGCAGGGGCAGATAGAAAGGGGCATAGAGACAGGTAGGGGCACAGAGACAGGCAGGGGCAGACAGACAGGGGCACAGAGACATGCAGGGACAGACAGACAGGGGCACAGAGACAGGCAGGGGCAGATAGAAAGGGGCATAGAGACAGGCAGGGACAGACAGACAGGGGCACAGAGACAGGCAGGGGCAGATAGAAAGGGGCATAGAGACAGGCAGGGGCAGACAGAAAGGGGCATAGAGACAGGCAGGGGCAGACAGAAAGGGGCACAGAGACAGGCAGGGGCAGACAGAAAGGGACAGACAGAAAAAAGCATAAAGACAGACACAAAAGGGCATTGAGACAGACAGGGACAGACAGACAGGGGCATAGAGACAGGCAGGGACAGACATAAAGGGGCATAGAGACAGACAGGGACAGACATAAAGGGGCATAGAGACAGACAGGGACATAGAGACAGACAAGGACAGACAGAAAGGGGCATAGAGACAGGCAGGGGCAGACAAGACAGGAGCATAGAGACAGGCAGGGGCAGATAGACAGGCAGGTAGTAAAAGGCATACATGCGCACGTGCCTCACACACACAGATAGAGGTTGAGAGTAGGAGGTGTAATAAGATGGGGGTGATGATTTAGTGATATCTGCAAGAGCAGCACTCAAAGCGCTGTATGTTACATGATACTAGTTGTAGTCATTTCATATATACAAGAGCTAGACACACAATGTATGTTACCTGATGTTGGAAGTAATGATATCTGCAAGAGTTAAATATGCACACAGATGTGTATTTAACAACATATATTTTGTCTGAAGTCAGATAATCAAGTCCTGGTCCTTCCCTGCATGATTGCTGTTGTGTTTGAGATAAGGTCTAGGAATGTTGTTGTTAATGAACGCTCTGTAACTGTTCCATTACATATAGAAAGGCAATGCTGGCTATGCAATTTAATTGTCACTGCATAGGCCAAAACTGCTTTTTATTTTCATCATCCTCATCTTCTGTCCTTTATCTCCCATTGGAGGAAAGGCCTGACCCGGCCTCACAACCCAAGTTCATCAAGTCTGAGCAAATGCCAGCCAATAAATGGCTACCAGCATCTCATTCATTTAGTCTCCATCCCACACAGCAGCACCACCCAAGGCCAGATAGATAATATTCCAAGTTCAATGTTCAACCAGGTTCAATGTTCAAGAGCGGAGATCAGCACGGATGAATGAATAAGCATGCTCGTTCTAATACATCCAATGTGCTGATGCTGAGGTAGCGGGTTCAACCCCTTACACCGGTCAGCTGGACTACAAAGTTGACTTCTCGTGCGTGACTAGGGGAGGTAAATTACAAGTACCTCTGAAGTCAGAGTGGGTTGGCCTGATGGTGCGGGACACTGGTAAGAGGGAAAAGTTAATCCACACACACAAATCAGTCTAATGCACTAGAAGTAGCAGCATGTGTGTGGACTATGTTTGAGTTCACAGTAAACAAATGACAACAAACATGTCAACAGCCAGAGTCATATTGACTGCATCACTCATCAAGAGCCAAATGGTGTAGAGGTGGGGCTGGCACCATTTACCCAATATACCTGGTGAAGGTCCACCAGAGAGACGAATGGAGACGGATTGTATTTGCAGCAAAGAACCTCAATAGCTCGGAAAGCTGAAGAAGAAGAAGAAGAAGAAGAAGAAGAAGAGAAGAAGAAGAAGAAGAAGAAGAAGAAGAAGAAGAAGACCTAGCGATGTGTGACAGGGTTCTTTAGTTATAGCACTGTATCTGTAGGCCAGTGCCTATAGCTCCTAACTACATAACGCCAGTACATGAATATCACAAACAACACACTTTGTCTAGCCACATTTGTGCTGCAACCGGGAGTGGATGGTCAAGCAGTAGGACATTTAAAAAAAGTTAGTTGCACATCTTTTACGGGACATTGCAGTCAACACCAGCATATTTTGCTGTTGTGATCTCTTGGCAAGTTTACATTAAGTAGTTTGCCATTGCTTTCTGAACGACCGGCACCCATAGAAAAAAACCAACGCAACGTGGTCTGCTGTAAAATCATGCGCAGGTGTGTTTCGAACGTGGGTATGTGGGATCACGAACCATGTCCTTAATCCCTTCACCACAGCGCCGGCAATAGGACACTGGCCTGTCAAATATGTCCACTTGCCCATCCATGAGACGATCAGCATTCCATGAAGGAACTACATCACAATGGCCTCAAGTTCCTTTATAATCTTATTGTTCATTGTTAATTATTACGCGCACATATAAGTACAACCACATTAGCATAGTGGATAGACGCTCGCTTGCCAACCTGGTGATCATGCGTTCAATCCCGCTTGGGACGGATTCAAATTTTTTTTTAACTGACCTTGGCTTCCAGGTTGACCAAGTCTAAAATGGGAAGCACAGGTGGCTGCAGTGATACTGACTACATCAGCCAGCGAGCACAGACTGGTCTATACAAACTTGGTTCTAGAACCATATGCCTTACAGGCATATAAAGGGGTCCTGTACTTACTAAATACTAGTATGAGGTTAGCATGGTCGAATGGATAAGAACGCATGTTCTTAAACATTTGGTGTGCTGATGCTGGGGTAAAGGGGTTCAATCCCTACACTGGACAGTTGGACTAAGATGTTGACTTCTTGTCCTTGACTTGGGGAGTGGGGAGGGACATGGGTAATAGGGAAGGCTAATCCACATGCAAAATTCAGTCCAGTGCTACTAAACTTAGAAGGTATGGAGTAAACTTGAGATCAAAGCGAGCATGAGCAAAAACAACCACACTAGTATTATGAGTAGTGTGTGGATAAATCTATGTAAAACATTTTCTTACTTCCACGAACCAAGCTTTATTACACCCACCATCTTCATCCAATGAAATTATGTTATTTTTCAATTATTCTGCATGTTGTTTCTACAGAGCTTTTTCAGTATACACCCTGCATAGTTGCGATCTAGGACAGTGGTTCTCAGATGGTGGGGAATTCACACAATCCGGGGGTGGGGGTGGGGGATGGGGGGGAGGTAACAAATATTTCAAGAATATTTCAAGATCACGTTAATACAAGAACCGATTACTTGATATTGTTTTTCTCTCCATACTTACAATTTCTGTACTTCTCGCCCTTCTGAAATTCATTTTATAACATAAGTAGACCCGCAAATCACGTTTTATGTAGACGTCTAGACTTGCTCTAGTATGTGTTATTAAATTTAGCTTCCATTTTTATGTATACTGTGTAAAGGCGGTGGGAAGGGGGATTTACAGCAAGGAAATACAAATGGGGGTAGGGGGGAATGACATTCTGAAAAATATGGTGAAGGGGTGCATGGGCCAAAAAAGGTTGAGAACCACTGATCTAGGAGCTGCAGTAGCGTAGTGCTTGATGCAAGCCTGCTGACCTGGTGGTCATGGGTTCGAATTTGTATCAAGGCAGATTTTGAAAACGGGAACAACCTAAACTGGATACCTGGAAATGTTTTGGGAAGCTAGTGTGATATTGATTACATCATCCCTGGAGTGCCAATTAGTCCACAGAAATATGGGTTGCAAACCACATGCTTTAATGCATGTAAAATGACCGTTTATTTACTGTTACTATAATTATATCTCTCTACTTGTTTTGGTGTTACCAACTTTATCTTCACTGTGAATTCTGCTTGTCTTATGTTCTTAATTACAACCATTGTTTACACACGTGTGTAAACTAACCTACCAACATGGCAGGCAAGGTTAAATTCCCAGTAACAAAATTGATTCTCAGTGACTGTTATCGACTATTTTTATAACTCTTGTACTGCTTCTTTTAACAGCAACATAAGGTGTAGAATAGTCCTTTCTTGTTTGTTATATATTTGTAGATATTTTAATTTACAAGCATATGTTTTTCTTCAGTCCTGCTTGTGTTGTTCTTGGAGAAGATCACTAGGATCAAAGAGTTGGATCTGTTGTGTTGCAGTTGAACTTATTTATTATATATTTGCTTCAAATTCTTTTATTATTATATTTTTGGTGCATTATGAGCAGAAATAAACTAGACATCTTAGTGCCAACTGGAAAAATTGATGCGAAAAGAAACAAAAGGAAAGGCAAAGAGATAAATAACTGGATAGTTTGGCATCATGGTATAATTGGACGAAAATACCGAGACTGGTTGATAATGCGAGATGGTTAACCATCACTGCCTACGCTTATCGGCAAGGCTCTTAATGATGATGATGACTAATCTTATTATTATTATTTTATTGTTATTTATTAATCCTATCCATTTCCTCACTATGATACAAGGGATACAATACATTGGATTGTTCTAGCCATTGTTTGGATGCAGACAAATGCCAAAAGATAAACTTCAAAGCTGATTCAGCGCTAACGTACACTTGTTTATATTTATTGTTTCAGCAGTATCGCACAAAGGTGTAGATATATACTTTTTTGGGGGGGGGTTCTTTTGTTTTGTTTTTGTTTTTAGAGCTGACAAATTCACACCCAGTATAGTATAATCAGTATTAATATTCTTCAATTTTATCATTATTTTTTTGTGTGTTGTATGTCCTATACTATTTCTATTTTCTTTATTCTGTGAGTTCAAACAAATACTTCTAAGTTTAATAACGGCGTGGAAGTATTCTTTGTTCGTATCTGCGTATTTCTGATTTTATTTCAGTTGAACTGATGTGAACAGTGAACTGTGTATATATTATATATGAACTTTATTTATACTGTGAAGCAATTATTTATTTAATTCACAATAAAATATTCAGTTGTTATTCTTCTCTATTATTATTACCCGCCCTAGCTAGATCTGCTTATGTTTTAGTAATTTCAAACACTGTTAATCGACAAGTAAGTGACTAGAACCGTTCTATCAGCTGATTCCGCCCTGTTAGGGCCAGATGCAACCTTGAACTAAAAATAGCAACTTTTGGCCTCCGCGAGGGCCGTGTCCACCAGCTCCCCAGCGATATCTCACTTTATAAACAACACAACGCGTTAAACACAACCACAACCGACTTAAATTTACTCACCAAATCACTGTAGAAGAATCCAATGACGAATTGGCGACCATAATCAGTTTAACCTGGCCTGAGCACCACAAATACTTGCGTTCTACAGTCACTTCTCTTCTCCTCGGTTCTCTCACACACAAAGGCTGCTACTCATTGAAGACACGGTATCGATACAATAGTCAGGTCGATATCTTCCTAAACAAGAAACAACGCTATCTTATAATTGTTATTATTATCATCTTCCTGTATTAAACTATGTTTTGCTATATATTGTAAAACATTTATTATATTGTGTTAAAAAAATCTTGCAGATGTTAATTTGTAATACATTATTCAGCCAGAAAAACCTGCTCAAGACGACTACTACGTTATGGAAAGACCAGAACAAATTATTTTTTCTGCGCCTCAGAACAGGACACAATAGATTACGCAACCACATGTATACAAAATTCAAGATTGGTGAAACAGCCATGTCTACGTGTGGATTGGCGTCGCAGACAGCAGAGCACATACTCCAAGACTGCCCAAAATATAACATATCTAGGCAAACCGTCTGGCCTAGAGAGACGACACTGGAAGATAAACTATATGGACCACTAAGTGAACTAAACAAAAAAGACAGTTTCATTCATAAAAGAGGCAACATTGCAGTTATAAAAAATATTTCAAGCGAACTAAAGAAGAAGAGGAAGAAGTAATAAATTATGCAATAAACGAAAAGGTTAGATTAGGATCGATGCTGGCAGTATCGTGGGAGGATAACAGCTGAGACTAGAAATGCCCGGATGTCGGCTGCTGGGGGAGTGTGGCAGGCAAGCATTTGATTGGCCGAGATACATGTCGGTTTACCAGGCCAGGCCGCGACCCAGTTGCTCTCCTAGAGTGTTAAATACACAACTCTGTAGCTTTCGCACTGTTTATTTAATAGTATAACGCCAGGTGCAGAAAAGGCTGTTCTTGTTGTGCATATACAGCAATGCTAGGATGGAATAAATAACCTAACTGCATGCCACTAATAAGAAATATGCATAAGCAGAGTAACACAAGCTTGGCATAATAATGGCTTAATCTCAAAATCTCAACACGTATTGGGTTGTGTCAGATAAGCAGCGTAGCAAATATTAATCTTAATGAAATGCGAAATGAAGACATATTATGTCCGAAAGATGGATAGCAAAATAAGAATATTAAAATTGTCTGCAAAACATTATTATATAGACATTTTTTAAATTGCATATCCCTTAGGCCTACAGGACGTTGCAGTCAACACCAGCATTTTTAATCTGGTGTTGATGTTCTTGACAAGATTACGCTCAGTAGTTTGCCATTGCTTTCTAAGCGATCGGCTCACATACCCCGTAAGTAACCAACGCGACGCGATCCGCTGCCGAATCTCACGTAGCTGTGTTCCTCGCGTGGATATAAGGGATTACGGAGAAAGTTGTTAACCTCTTCGCCGAGAAACCGGCTTATATAGACTACACAATCTGAAACAGCAAATGTATAAGAAAGAAACACATAAAAAGTTGCATGTCGTTTGCAGGACGTTGTAATCACACCCAGCTCATATGTGTTGTCTTGTAATGAATAATAATAGATGATATTTTATTTTAATGTTGCATATCTGCATATCCCTTACAGGATGTTGTGGTCAACACCAGTATTTTTCAGCTGCTGTTGATATACTAGGCAAGTATTACATTCAATAGTTTGCCATTGCTTTCTGAATGACCAGCTCACATATCCCCGTAAGTTACCAGCGCGGAGCGATCCGCTGCCAAATCTCACAGCTGTTGTTTTCAGCACGTGGATATTCGGGATTACGAACAATGTCGTTAAACCCTTGGCCAGGGAGACCGACATCCCAATAATAACCCAGAAGGCTTGAACAGGATATTATAGTTGAGATGAGTTGAGTTGAACTGAGTTGAAATGAGTTGAGTTGAGTTGAGCTGAGTTAGTTGAGATGAGCTGAGCTGAGTTGAGCTGAGTTGAGTTGAGTTGAGTTGAGTTAGTTGAGATGAGCTGAGTTGAAATGAGTTGAGTTGAGTTGAGTTGAGTTGAGATGAGCTGAGTTTAGTTGAGCTGAGTTGAAATGAGTTGAGTTGAACTGAGTTGAGATGAGGTGAGTTGAGCTGAGTTGAAATGAGTTGGGTTGAACTGAGTTGAGATGAGTTGAGTTGAGCTGAGTTGAGCTGAGTTAGTTGAGATGAGCTGAGGTGAGCTGAGTTGAGTTGAGTTGAGATGAGATGATTTCAGCTGAGTCAAGAACCGACATCACAGCACTCGGGATATTCCCATACATGCTCCGGCCTCATCCTCAACATCCAGCGAAGAGTACTAATATTAATGGTACAACAGGCAGCCTGATTATGTGTCCGTCTAGTCTTTCTTCGGAGTCCTGAGTGTCGGCCAGATCCTCTGGTCACTGCCTGCAGCATCAGTCTCTCTCTCCAAGTCGTGATGGTCTATCTGTTCTTCTGCACTATACACACACTATATTGGGAGACCTAAAATCACACGGAGAAGAGAGATAAACTAATAAAGTTAGTTGCATTTCCTTTACAGGACATCGCAGTCAACCTCAGCATATTTTGGCTGTTCGTAATTTCTTTACAAGTTTAGGTTCAGTAGTTTGCCATTGCTTTCTGAGCGACCGGCACTCATACCATTGTAATAATAATAATAAAATAGACACCAGGTTGGTCTACAGCCAAATAGCTCGTAGCTGTGTTTCGAACGCGGTATGCAGGATTATGAGCTGCCTCCGTAACCGCTTCGCCACGGAACAAGCTAGAAGAGAATTACAGAGATGAATCCTATTGGGAGGATAACCTGCACATTTCGCGGCGACTGCATTAGCCACGCGGCCTTCATTCCTCAGGCTCAAGAATTCCCCCCCCCCCCCCACACACACACACCCAGCGCCCTACACTGCAAGGTACTGTAGACAGTTGATGACAGTGATAGTTTTTCGAACGATGGAAAACATACTCACAAAGTTGTCATTTCCGGTCAGAAACAAAGTGTTGAAGTGGGTATGTGACGAGAACGTAACCTTTTGTATTCATGTGAAATGTGGGCACTAAGCATACAGGCTAAGAAATGTCTAATGATAGTAGAACTGTGATTTCTGAGTAAACATTAATGTAAAACCACGGACTTAACAACGCAAATAAGGTAATTCTTCGAGAGAAACATAAAAGCCGTGGACTGATTACAGAAATTAGACGTAGGCTGTCAAAATTCCGTTGGCATATTAAGAAGAGTGAAAAACTTGGCAACTTAGCGACAATAGTTAAACTAGATGGGAAAACAGCAAGTTGAAAACAAAGAGATAAAACCCTGGATTCCCAGGAATGCTACCTGGTCAAAAAAGCACGCTAAAGTCGATGTGTTGGCCTACGGGTTTCGGCCCAAGGGCGCATAACAGACACACCGCAATCAGATCTGAAAAAACACTCCGGATGAACGAAAAGAAGAAGAAACCCTGGATGGCTTGGGCATATTCCATTATCGGGACAAGACCACGGACCTGATCTAAACCTGGTGATCGTGTCAGATGGTAAACCATGACCGCCCACGCCCATCAACATGTCACACTTTGATGATGATAAAGACTGCGGTGAAGAAGAAAGGGAACTGAAACAGTCGAACTTGTTGAAAACAACTCCCGAAAAACTGGGTGAATACACGCCCTTGAACTCATTGGAGGTGTGCCACAAATGGTGAGTGCGGATTGGATGAAAATGAGTCCGACATTGTTATTCCTGTAAGATGTTTTTGTCACTTTCCTCTCTATAGAAAGTTAAGTAAAGGACACTTCTCACCAGTAGAGGTGAATCTGGTATAGGGTAGTGACCTCGTAATTTATAAACTTACGGTTATTCGTCTTAAATATCACACCGGGAGCCTTTATTTTCCAGAAAATTTCCTGGATTCTCACTAGGTTGGTCCGACCTGGAAATCCAGGTCAATTGTATGGAAAATCCTCGCTTCGAGGAGATTCGAATACTTTGCCACATGACATGAAGCCAATGCTACCAGCTGCGCTACAGCGTCTTCCATATTTCTGTGTACTTTGTACTTCTTTTTCGTCCCCTTCTTCTTCCCCCACTTTCAGGTGTCAATATGAATATATACCCAAAGGCAGCAGCAGTCAACTTGAGCGTGTTGACGTCTCTATGAGTTTATCTTGAAATGGAGCCGGTGTTGGCAAGATTAGTTGTTTATGATCTATAAATGTTAGTTAGTTAGTTAGTTAGTTAGTTAGTTAGTTAGTTAGTTAGTTAGTTAGTCGCGGTTCCAACTTCACAGCAACGGGTCGTCCCCATTATGCTCCGTTCTTGTGCCAGTGAATATCACACAAAATGCTCCCCACTGCCCAATGTGAAAAGTGGAAAAGACAGGAGTCTCGACAAACAACAGCCCGCACAGATACAGTGTGCATAATGCCGACGCCAGAATGTCAACACAATAGACCCCCACGAAACATCCAGTTTATCTCTGATGGAATCGGCTGTCATTTTCCCATCTGGATGTTTCCTAGATGTTCACCCACACAGTCCACGAAATACAGTTCATCGTCGATGGCAGTGGCAGTCAACCAGAAGCCCAGCAGCCACGCATTTCTGCATAAGGCAAAAACCGGTCAACTCTGGGACATAGCCACCTGCCATCACTCCGAACACACAGTCACGTTCCAAAAAACCTCGGGCAGATTCAAAAGCATTTCACACGAAACTCACAGCTCACAGTGTCGCGCCACGCACTCACTCGGTAGCAGGGCGACGGAACCATCGAGCCTCCTTAGTCGCCTGTTACGACATGCGTGGTAGGCTACAGTGTTGCTATTCTATAAATGTTAAAAACTTCTACAGCAAATGCTATTTCACCCGTCCCACGGTTGCAATTATCGTTGTTTTCTATATTTAGTGTTCTCACTGGCACCTTGCCGTCTTGATAGACGATAGTTTGTATGAAGTTATAACTCCCCATAACACAAATCCTGGGCTGAATTTAGAGAGCATGTGTTGCCAATACAGCATGATCCCTCTCTTGGCCTGCCTGGTTTACTTCAGAGGAAAAGCAACACCAATACATCTAGTGTACTAAACATGTGTTATTTCAGTCTGTTGTCTTCTGTGAGGAGGCTGGAGATTATTTCCTGTTCTCATCGTTTGAGTTAGCAAAGGACATCTTTTTTTTTTTCTGGTTGCCTAATTGCTCTGAGTCGTCCTTGATTCTATATATACTTCTTTCATATCTCTTGACCTCATCATATGTTACGTCTGTCATCATCATCATCATCATCATCATCATCATCATCATCATCATCATCATCATCATCATCATCATCATTATCATCATCATCATCATCATCATCATCATCATCATCATCATGCAGTGTCTTGACGACTGGCGTGGGCGTTCATGCCCGTCCACAAATTACCATCTCCGACGTCATGGATCAATTCGTGTGTTGACTCCCTTCCGTGCCATGACACAAGGATGACGATCGGGTATCACCTGTAGCAAATGATGCTCCCTATCGGACGAAGAGACCTCACTGGAACCCATATTAACGTCGTTATCTTTATCAAGTTTGCTGAGAGGAATGCTTGTCTTGGGAACATACAGCGGAATCAGAAGAAGAGGCCAACTTTGTAAACAAATGAAAAATGGGAATATGAAGCCCATAAACGGGCACTCTTCCGTTGTTTATGCTTCACCTCGATATCACAAGGTGCAAGAGGAACAGGATGAAATTAGATAAGATGTGCATCAACTAAGAAGAGATAAGATGTGCATCAACTAAGAAGAGATAAGATGTGCATCAACTAAGAAGAGATAAGATGTGCATCAACTAAGAAGAGATAAGATGTGCATAAACTAAGAAGAGATAAGATGTGCATCAACTAAGAAGAGATAAGATGTGCATCAACTAAGAAGAGATAAGATGTGCATAAACTAAGAAGAGATAAGATGTACATCAACTAAGAAGAGATAAGATGTGCATCAACTAAGAAGAGATAAGATGTGCATAAACTAAGAAGAGATAAGATGTGCATCAACTAAGAAGAGATAAGATGTGCATAAACTAAGAAGAGATAAGATGTACATCAACTAAGAAGAGATAAGATGTGCATCAACTAAGAAGAGATAAGATGTACATCAACTAAGAAGAGATAAGATGTACATCAACTAAGAAGAGATAAGATGTGCATAAACTAAGAAGAGATAAGATGTACATCAACTAAGAAGAGATAAGATGTGCATCAACTAAGAAGAGATAAGATGTGCATAAACTAAGAAGAGATAAGATGTGCATCAACTAAGAAGAGATAAGATGTGCATCAACTAAGAAGAGATAAGATGTACATCAACTAAGAAGAGATAAGATGTGCATAAACTAAGAAGAGATAAGATGTGCATCAACTAAGAAGAGATAAGATGTGCATAAACTAAGAAGAGATAAGATGTGCATCAACTAAGAAGAGATAAGATGTGCATAAACTAAGAAGAGATAAGATGTGCATCAACTAAGAAGAGATAAGATGTACATCAACTAAGAAGAGATAAGATGTGCATCAACTAAGAAGAGATAAGATGTGCATAAACTAAGAAGAGATAAGATGTGCATCAACTAAGAAGAGATAAGATGTGCATAAACTAAGAAGAGATAAGATGTGCATCAACTAAGAAGAGATAAGATGTGCATCAACTAAGAAGAGATAAGATGTGCATCAACTAAGAAGAGATAAGATGTGCATCAACTAAGAAGAGATAAGATGTGCATCAACTAAGAAGAGATAAGATGTGCATCAACTAAGAAGAGATAAGATGTGCATCAACTAAGAAGGAAGAGAATGTAAATGGTGAGAGACGATGCTGATGATGTCCACGATACCGGATAGACGAAAATGATGTTTGCATATCCTTTACAGGACATCGCTGTCAACATCAGCATCTCTCAGCTGATTGTTGATTTCTTGGCAAGATTACGCTCAGTAGTTTGCCATTGCTTTCTGAGCGGCCGGCTCACATACCCCGTAAGTTACCGACGCGATTCGAACCACTGCTGATTCTCACCGTCGTCACGTTACTTACAAGAGTATACGAGATTACGGAGAAAAGTTGCTAACCTCTAGGCCAGGAAGCCGGCTGACGAAGATGAGGAGGAGCATAAAGAGAAGAAGAGTATGATGGGAATACGGTTGGTAAAGAAGACATAACGGTGTACTATTACTAATAGTATTACTATTCTCGTTGTAATAATGAAACCGGGTACCTCGCCTTGCATTGAATTTATAGACAATAAATAAAGCAATTCGTATGCCTTGCGAGTTAA
This sequence comes from Cepaea nemoralis, assembly GCA_014155875.1. Taxonomy (NCBI): domain Eukaryota; kingdom Metazoa; phylum Mollusca; class Gastropoda; order Stylommatophora; family Helicidae; genus Cepaea; species Cepaea nemoralis. Next base: position 8,256 of record JACEFZ010019955.1, on the reverse strand, counting down.
ACAAGCTAGTTGCATGGCCTTTACATAACGTCGTAGTCAACCCCATCATTTTTTAGGCTGTAGATGGTTTACTAGACATGTTTGCGTTCAGTAGTTTGCCATTGCTTTTTGAACGACCGAAGCTCATACCATTGTGTGAAAATCAGCACGATGTGGTCTGATCCCAAATCGCCCGCGGCTGTGTTTCGAACGCGGTATGCGGGACTGCGAATCGTGTTCGTTACCGTTCACCGTAGCACCGGCTCGTCTTGAGAGAAAGAAACGAATTCACGTATAAACGTGTGCAGTAAGATAAGGGCAGACCCTGGCCTAGGAAGCTAGAGAAACATCAAACATTGGGTGAATCGATTATGTGACGGGTAAACTACACAGGCGCACACTTAACGCAGACCTGGCGAAAAATTTGATTTACACCGCCAATTTCAACTTTCTTCCATGATTAAAGACAGATGTAGACTACAAGTAACCGCTATGTGTGGTTAGGGAATAGACAGACAGACAGACAGGTAGGCAGGCAGGCAGGCAGACAGACAGACAGACAGACAGATTGAACGATCGATCGACAGACAGAATGACCCACCGAAAGACAGACAGAGAAACCTGCCGACCGCCCTCCGACAGGCAGGCAGGCAGACAGGCAGATAGACAAAGATAAATAGATGGATGGATGGATGGATTGATACATGGATGGATGGATACATAGATGGATGGATGGATGGAAGGATGGGCGGGCGGGCGGGCGGACTGACAGACAGACAGACAGATAGGCAGGTAGATAGGTAGAATGATAGGCAGGCAGACGGGAAATGAACCAGTAGCAACACACTTATCTGAAGGACGTGAGAGTGAGTAAAACCTTGCGCTTACACTTATCTTGTCCCTACGTACACACAAGAATGTCAGGGCCTCGTGTTGAAACACAATACATCAATGTGTAGCTTGATACCATGCAGCCAAATAACGTCTGCATAAATTTGACACATGTGTATTCTAAGCCTTGTCAAGCCTGTAATCAGTTCTACGCACTACACACAGCAACTACACGCACGCTGCATTCTTCAGTTCAATCTTGACATTGTTAATTTGTTCAGGATGTAATTCATTATGGTATATTAGTTATCAGCATTATCTAGAACAGTATGAACAACGTTGTGGTAGAGAGATAGACAACCCTCTGTTTTCCTCTCCTACAGTTGCGTATATCCGAGTTCTTTCCTCCTCTCCTCATGCACACTGCCTTTAGCTGTACATATAATCTTGAAGCGAATTAATGTAAAATACAATTTAGAAGCTCCGCATAGTAAGAAGAACATAGATACTGACGAAGGTTTCGACAAAAGTCATTGTCAAGGAATAGAAAAATCGGAAGAAAACTCGAACATTTAGCTGAATACTGAATAATTCTATTTAACAAACCTTTTCTCACTTGGAACTATATGTTTCGTGTGTGGGAGATCCAGGCATGTTTGTACCTTCATTCGCTTTTGGGAAGTAAAGGGTTAAAAACAAAAGGATCGACTTCATTGCGAATGGTTCTATCCCGTATTGCTCGGTCTTATTTTCACAGAGCGACCTGCCGAAAGCGCCACAAGGGGGCACAAATTCCAAAGCTCTTCCAGGAGTCTTCAAAACAAAAACAAACAAAAAAAAAAGATGCAAACGTGGACAGAAAGACGAAGATCGAAAACGAACCTATGACCTTCGTAGAGCGAAGCCGACTGCTTGACCACCTAGCCACAGAGGGAAGTGAGCACTTATGGACTGGAAGGTTCGATGCGCAGTGAGAGTAATCGGACAAATAACCAACTCACTGTTATGACTTAAAAGTTGTTATTATAGTAGCAGACATGTTTTGTTATAACACAATGACAACATTTCGGTGATATATAAGCCCAAGGCATATACTGGAAAACTCTAAAGATGATTAATCATCCCATGGCACTTAATCAGTTAATAACTTAGTGACAACTGGCAAACTCGATGGGAACAGGTCAAAGGGAAGACTAAGAGATAAGCGGGCGGCTTGATCATAGAAAATAATAGGGACAAGAACATAGCCCTGATTCCGGACTCTGGTGACGTCATCAGACGCATGTACATGGAGTTAACATACATGTAAATACAAGGATCTCGTACCACGTGAGAGGAAAGAGGAGAGGGGGGGGGGGTTGAGTTGACGACATACCAACACTCGACCCAGATTGAGAACTCATCGATATGCACTGGATCAAATAGTAACACTGGAAAACTATGTACAGAAATGAATCACAAAAAGGTGAGGGGGGAGGGGGAGGGGAGGGGCAAGCACTTATGGACTGAATGGTTTGATGTGTAGTGAGATTAATCGGACTAACTAACTAACTAACTAACTAACTAACTAACTAACTAACTAACTAACTAACTAACTAACTGACTAACTGACTGACTAACTAACTAACTAACTAACTAACTAACTAACTAACTAACTAACTAGCTAACTAACGAACGAACGAACGAACTAACTAACTAACTAACTAACTAAATAACTAACTAACTAACTAACTGACTGACTGACTGACTGACTTATTGAATAACTGACTGACTGATTGACCGACCGGCCGACGGACCGACCGACCGAACGAAAGACTGACCGATTGATGACCGACCGACCTACCGACCGACCGACCGACCGACTGACTAACTGACTGACTGACTGACTGACTGACTGACTGATTCATATACATTGATTGTAACAGACAAGTAAATAAAAGGATCTCGTACCACAACAACACAAAAAAGGGGAGGGGGGGGGGGGGGTGATCCAGATCGATATCTCACCGATGTGCATTGGATCAAATAATAACACCGATAAACACGAACAGAAATGAATCACTACATGGTGTGTGTGTGTGGGGGGGGGGGGGGAAGAGGAGGAGGAGTAGGTAGATGAATAATAACCGGATTTCTGGATAATCTCTCTAGTTATGTGTTGATTAATCCAATGTATTACCTCATCTATTTGCTTGTATATTGCCTGCATAATTAGTCTGCTTGACTACACAATTACCTACCTATCCACTTGCACATCTACCTACCTATCCACCTACACAACTACCTACCTATCCACATACACATCTACCTACCTACCAACATACCTACTCAAGTGCCGTTTGAATCGTAATAAAGATGAGTCTATTTTAGGGATATTTTGGCAAATTTCTGTTCCAAAGGGAAAGTACTCACTACAGTTTCGCCTCGTCAGCTATAATGAGTTACTTCCGCCTGTTTTTGCTCCTTCATGCTCAAGACTTGACCGTTACTCTCACACAGGCAAAACAAACATGACCTATCTTTCTTGACTTTAAGGCGGACTGTGATGTGAACGACGTTCTGCAAAAGACTTGCTACATAATTCATTCATCCATTCAGTAGCATGTCCTTTGCAGAACCTCGCTTCAATAACAACCTTCCGGAAAACCTCTCGATCATAAGCAAGATGTCCCGCGTCCGATACAACCATCTGGAGATCTTCTTCTTCTCCTTTCGTTCGCCTGAAATATGTCTATAACTGCAATGTTGTCTCTTGTATGAATCTAACAGTCCTTTTTAGTTCATTCAGCGGTCCATAGAGTTTATCTTCCACTGTTGTCTCTCTAGGCCAGAAGGTTCGCCTGGATATGTTGTAGTTTGGGCAATCCTGGAGTATGTGCTCTGCTGTCTGCGACGCCAAACCACATGTGCACATGGCTGAGTCACCAATCTTGAATTTTGTATACATGTGGTAGCGTAATCTATTGTGTCCTGTTCTGAGGCGCAGAAGAATTACCTGTTCTGGTCTGTCCATAACGTGGTAGTCGTCTTGAGTAAGGTTTGGTGGCCTTCTGACTGATTTGATCATTCTTTTCTTTTGGTGGTATGTAATAGGCACATCTGGTTGTTCTTCTTGTGCTCCTTCCTTAGCCAATGGATCAAATCAGCTCTGTCGTTTCCGGGGATTCCACAGTGGGATGGTATCCACTGTATGGTGATCTTACGCTGACTGCTAAGTTCAGAAAGTAGTGTCCTCAGAACTGGCAATTTCCCAGACAGGAGCGCCTCTATTACGGATTTTGCATCTGTCAATATCACCACAGGTTGTGTACCATGGCTGGTATTTTGTAATTTCTCTGTGGCTATCTTGATTGCCTCAATTTCAGCATCATAATTATGGCAAGTACTTTCCTGTTGGAATTCTGGCCGTGTCTATAGTATTATTTGGGTATTCTATGTACACTCCCGCTCCTCCAGTTCGAACAGCATTTTGTGCTGACCATCTGTGTAGACTCGGCCAGAGGTCCTGTGGGTATTTCGGTCATCAAGGAAGTGAGAGTGGCGTTCTGCGCTGTACACTGTTCTGTTCTTCCTTGTCAAATATTCCTCTCACTTCTTTGACTGGATTTGTACGCGATATTCTTTGTTCATCTTTTCCACGGGGTTCGCTCTGGAATAGTTGTCATGGGGGATATCAACTGTGGGAAGATCCGATGGTTTTCTCTGCAGAGTTGTTTGGCCTGGTGATGAAACTACTTCTTTTCAACCGCCCCATAGCTAAGTTTTTCAAATCTGTCTATCATAGGGTGGCCCTGGCAAGCTGAGAAACTTTTCTGCTTGTATTAGTGTTTTTGTATCTCTGCGCTCTCTAAAGTTGTGTCCCCCCCATTTTCTCCATTGTACTATGGGGGTTGACCCATCCCCCTGTGATGACTCTAAGAGCTGATTTTGCACCTTGCCCAGCCCTGCAATATAGTTTTTGATGCCGAACACCACGCAGTTGCCCCGTATTCCAAGTGTGGTCGTATGCTCTGTGAAAAAATTTGCTAAGTATTTTCCCATGGCCCCCCAAGTGGTTCCAGTTAGCTTCTAGGAGGAAATTTTCTTCTGGCTTTGCTAGTTTTTTTTATGTTTTTTCTCCATGTCAGCCTGTCGTCGAATTTTACACCAAGGTAGTAAAAGTATTGGAGATCCCCCGCCACATCTGCACCCTCTTCTCTTTGGCTTCCTCTTCCTCTTTTCCCCAGTGTACAGGATTTTGGGTGGTTATTTAGGGTTCTATGTCAAAATACGTTTGTACCATCAGCGAGATGTTATCATTACTCCCTTTAGAGAGTGGTTCCCAAAGGGGGACCCACCCCCACGGGGGGGGGGGGGGGGGAATTTCGATTTTAAAGGGGGGGCAAAGAAAAGGGAAAAAAAATCGGCGGGTATAACAAAAGGGCAGACTTGAGACTGAATTTAACAAAATTTTGGAACCCGACATAAAATCTCTTTGCAGCAAGCATCAAGGCAAGGATCTCACTAAATTTAATAATAAATAATTACTAAAAATTTAAAATAATATAGAAAAATCTTTCATTAAAAATTTGTCTTGAATTTCATTTTTCCATTATAGTTTTGAAAATTTTTTTACTGTGTTTTCTCAATAATTTTCCCAGGATTTTTTCCTGAAAACCCATCACAAATTTCTTAGGAACATTTCAAAGTTTGAATATTAAAAATAATGATATCTAAGTGAGGGGGGGGGGATAAAAATTTTAGAAAAACTTAGGTGGGGGGTAGCACAAAAAAAGGGTTTGGGAAAAGCTGCTATAGAGATGTATGTAGAAGATAAAAGGGAAACGTCATCGGAGGCGAAACACCAATAACATTAGATATGCCGATGACACAATATAGATTGCAGACAATGAACAGAATCTGCAACAAAAAGTAAATCGGTTTGAAGAAGTGAAAACTAGGGTTAAAATTTAATTTTAAAAAGACCAGATTAGGTCGTACTAGAAGAAGGGAAAAACCCAAGTGAATAAAGTAAATGGGAATTTCTTAAAAAAAGGAACGGTACAATTTTCGCGGAACAGTATAACATCTGATGGGAGATTTGAACAAGAATCGCCCTGCGAAAGAGCCTTTTGCAAGATAAAAACAAAATAAAATAAAATAATAAAATGTTTTCATATTCTTTACAGGACACCTGTCAACATCAGCATTTTTAGCTGTATGAGATTTCTTGGCAAGATTAGCTCAGAGTTTGCCCTTTCTTTCTGAGCGGCCGGTCATTATCCCAAGTCACGAGCGCGGGTCGAACCGCTTCCAGTTCTCGCCTCGCTGGAGACCCTGCGTGGATAAACGGGATTACGGAGAAAGTGGTGTAACCCCTCAGCCAGAGAGACCGGCTATGAAAAACATACTGATCAATAAAAAGATGTCAATTGAAACGAGAAAACGAGTGTTGAGGTGCTACATAGAACCTATACTTTTGTAAGGATGTGAAGCGTGGACAATGAGCAGTCAAGCTGACAAAACATCTGATGGCTGTGGAAATGTGGTTTCTGAGGAAAATGCAAAGAATACCATGATCGTATAGAAAAACCAATGACTAAGTCCAAAAAGAAACAAATGAAAATCGTACACTTATTACAGAAATTAGACGTAGACAGTCAAGATTTTTTTGGACATGTTATAAGAAAAAATACATTTGAGAACTTGGTGACAACTGGCAAAATCGAGGGAAAGAGATCAAGGGGAAGACAGAGAAGTAAATACTTAGATGGCTTGGCCACGTGGCATAGTTGAGACAGGAACAATGAGCTGATCAACGACTCTGGTGATCAAGTGAAATGGCGAATCATGACCGCCCACGCTTACCCGCATGACACATGATGGATAGTGCCTTGCGGTGTAGTACACGGGGAGGGAGAGTGGTCTTAATCCTGAGGAATTAAGGCTGCTTGGCTAGTGCAGCCACCTAGAATTGTGCAGGTCAGGGGTTTCCGGATTCTAACTCGGGTCTCCAGAATAGAAGCCCTGCGTTCTAGTCAATCCTCGGTGAGACTGTCGTCGTTACTGTCATTGTCATCTACGGCCTTAGTACGAGGGTAAGTTAATAAGTAAGTCTCAAATGACTGTAGAAAAATAACTAACCATGATAACAACTTTAAACCAGTTTATTTTTATACATACATTGTCCCTTTATTTCTCAGCATAATTTCCACCAACATTGATGCACTTATCCCATCGTTTTATCAGTCTTCCCAAACCGGCTGCATAGAACTGCGTGCCCTGTTTTCTAAACCACGTTTTCACTTCACATTCAACTTCGGCGTCAATCGCGAAATGTCGCCCGCCAAGGTGGGATATCAGTGGACTTAGCCCCTAGCGATTTCCCGTAAAGCGGTGCGTTGCTGGGTAGAAACAGTTACGAGGGCGAGGCAATAATATTGAGTCACACAGTTCTGTGGGATGGCGGGTAAATGAAAACTGTTAGAAAAATGAAGATTGTTAGAATTGTCACATGCTACGTATATTCGACGCTTCTGTATGGGGCAGAACCCTGGACATTGAATAAGTAACTAGAAAGTCGCACAGAAGCCCTGGTGATGTGGATATACAGAAGAATATGTCTAATTTCATGGAAACAAAAACAATCAAATGCAGAGGTTCAAGAAAAACTGGGAATGTAGAGAGAGTTGAAAGAAATAAAGAGAAGGCAAGTGAAATATTTCGGACACGTTAAAAGACACGATACTCTTATGAAACCCATAATGGAAGGCAAGGTTGAGGACAAGCGAGTAAGAGGTAGACAACGATAAAAATGGGAAGATAACATCAAGAGATGGACGAACATCAGCCTGAGAGAATGTACAGTCAGGGCGAGAGACAGACAGAGTTGGAGATCCATTGCAGACAACCTTCATTGTGGAGACGGCACCTGATTGATTGATAATCATTTCACAGTATATTCTCCAGGATTCATCTTTAGATGATTTAATTGTTTCGTTTAGCATTTCTTCGTGCCATTCTGTAAGTAATATAGTATTGTTCAGACGTAGATGAAATCAAAATTTTATTTAATGCCACCTTCTATACCAGTGGTTCTCAACCGGTGGGGAATTCCCCCAGGGTGAATTTTAGGGTTTTGGGGTTTCCAACTGGGGGGGGGGGGAGGGGGGGGGGAGGAATTAAGATTATCTTAAGATCGCATTAAAACAAGAACCAGTTACTTGATATTGTTTTTCCCTCTAAATGTTACGGTTCTGTAATTCTCGCATTAATGAAATTCGTTTTATAATAACGTAAGCAGGCATTCAAATCACGTTTTATGTAGATGTCTAGACTTTTTCTAGTATGTGTTATTAAATTTAGCTTCCGTTTTTATGTATACTGTGTAAGGATGGGGTGGGGGGATTTATAGGGAGGAAATTCAAAAAAAAGGGGGCGGGGATGACATTCTGAAATATGGTAAAA
>JACEFZ010019954.1:0-36379 GCA_014155875.1 Cepaea nemoralis | reverse complement strand
CTTAAGGGGGTTTATAAGCTTTTTTAAATTTTTTTATTTCATTTTTTCTTCTTTTGAACGTTTCGACACCTCATAAGGATACAGATTATCTCGCAAAACCCGAACGAACGACATTGGCCGGAGGCGAACCCACGCCTTCGGAGCGCGGGGCAGGCGGTGTAACCATTACTCAACGTAGACATTAGTAATAGTATATTTTTATTATTATTATTTTTAAATTATTTATTAAGTTAGTAGTAGTGTATAGTAGGTAGTATAGTAGTAGTAGTAGTATAGATATTTTTTGTTTGTTGTTTGTTGTTATTGTTGTTGTAATTATATAGTGGTAGCTTTGTATGGTAGTGTAGTAGTAAAATTAGTAAAGTAGTAGTAGTATAGTATTAGCAGTTAGTGGTGTAGTGTTGTCGTGTATCTGGGAAGTGTAGTATGAAATTTAGTGTATAGTAGTTATTTTGTGGTTATTATTATTTTGGGTGTAGTTGTAGTTTGTATGTAGTAGTAAGAAAACTATTCGTAGTAGTATTTGTCGTGTCGTCGTAGTTTGTAAAATGTCTAGATATAGTGAAATTAGTTAGCCGTATTTAGTCTATTTGTATTATAGTGCCCAAGTAATCGTCTAGTGCTATTTAAAATATCGCTCTCGTGTCGTTAGTGTCGTCGTAGTAGTATAGTAGTAGTTGTAGTGTAGTAGTAGAAATAGGAAAGCAGTGTATAGTAGTGTAGTAGTGTAGTAGTATTTATATAGTAGAAATTAGTAGAAAGTAGTAACCAGTATTATTATAGTAGTATTAGTAGTAGTAGTATAGTGGTAGTCTTTATATGTAGTATGTTTTAGTAGGTAGTAGATTTTAGTAGTATTTCGTAGTAGTAGTAGTAGCCATAATAGTAGCAGTAGTAGTAATAGTAGTAATAGTTTGTATAGTAGTTTAGTAGTTTAGTATAGAAGATTTTAGTATAGTGTAGATAGTATAGTATAGTAGTAGTATTTATAGTATAGTATGTAGTAGTAGAGTAATATAGTAGTTTTATGTGAAAAGGTGTGTATTTTGTTATAGTAGTATATATTAGTATAGTAGTAGTATAGTAGAAAAGTATTTTGGGAGTTAGTGTTTAGTAGTATAGTATAGTATAGGGTATAGTAAAGAGTATAGTATAGAAATAGTAGTAAGTAGTAGTAGTAGTGTAGTATAGTATTATAGTAGAAAATAGTATAGTGGGGTTATTAGTAGTAGTAGTAGAGTGGTAGTTAGTAAGATATTTTAGTAAGTATTAGTGAAAGTAGTAGTAGTATTTTTGTAGTAGAAAGCACGGCAGATTGTAAGTAGTAGTGGTATATAGAGTAGTAGTATATTTGTAGTTTTAGTAGTAGTAGTAGAGTGTATTAGTAGTAAGTAGTAGAAAAGGTATAGTAAGTATAGTATAGTAGTAAGTATAAGTAGTAGTTTTAGTAATTAGTAGTATAGTGTATGTAGTTTGTGTATAGTGTATTGGGTACGGGCTTTTATGAAAGTAGTATAGTAGTATATAAGTAGTAGTAGTAGTAGTAGTAGTATAGTATGTGTAGTAGTAGTTTTAAAGTAGCATAGTAAGTAGTATAGTAGTAGTAATATAGTAAAAATTATTTGTAGTAGTAGTATAGTATAGTAGTAGTAGTAAGTATAGTAGTATTTAAATAGTATAGTATAGTTGTAGTATAGTAGTAGTATAGTATTAGTATTATCAGTAGTAGTAGTAGTAGCAGCAGCAGCGGCAGCGGTAGTAGTTGTTTGAAAGTGGGGTAGTAGTAATATAAGTAGTAGTAGTAGTAGTAGTAGTATAGTAGTATATAGTAGTGCCAGTAGTAGTAGTATATAGTTTAGTAGTGGTAGTAGTAATGGTAGTCGTAGTTTGTATAGTAGTATGTTAGTAGTTAGTAGTAGTAGTAGAAAGGTATAGTACAGTAGCTAGTAGTAGTAGTAGTAGTAGTAGTAGTAGTAGTAGTAGTAGTAGTAGTAGTAGTAGTAGTAGTAGTAGTGGCAACAGGCATTTATAGTCGTAGTAGTAGTAGTAGTAGTAGTAATAGTAGTAGTAGTAGTAGTAGTAGTAGTAGTAGTAGTAGTAGTAGTAGTAGTAGTATAGTAGTAGTAGTAGTAGAGTAGTATTAGTTAAAGTTAGTTGCATATCCTTTAATGAACGTTCGCAGTCAACACCAGCCATTTTGTAGCTGTTGTTGATGTCTTGGCAAGTTTACGTTCAGTAGTTTGCCATTGCTTTCTGAACGATCGGCAGCCATACCATTTCGTAAAAACCAGCGCAACGCAGTCTGCTGGCAAAACGCGCGAAGCTGTGTTTCGAACGCGGGTATGTGTGACAATGAACCGCGTTTGTAACACTTTCGCCACGGAGTGCGGTAGTAGCAGTAGTAGTAGTTGAAAAAAACTGATTATGATAAGAGAAAGAAAAGGTGCAGAGCTTGTTAAGAACAGGGTGACATATGCATCCTACAACCTGTTGTACAGGCGAGAACCTCAGCAATGTCCCAGTCCTCCCTTGGGGAGGCAACCACCTTTCTTTATTTAGTTGACCATGTGACCGATGCCAAGAGCTACACGAGCAACCAGTGCATGAAATCCGACCTGTCTCTGAGACAAATGAAGCGCATTAGTGCGTTCTCGTATGATGGCAGTCGTGGGGTTTGCTAATTTCACTTCCACTCAACAGGTGTAGGTCACCGTGTGGCAACTCATCACGGTTTGCCTTGAATAACACTAATGTATTGTAATCGAGAGAGTTACTCAACCCAAACGAGTTTTACAGCCGCCAAGGGCGGTAATTTCAGTACAATAAGGGAGTTAACTTGACAAGGGGAACAATGGGCGCAGGCAGCCGTTGACGTCAGGAGGAGATTGGCGAGAGAACCCGTGTGAGTATGTGTGTGTGTGTGTGTGTGTGTGTGTGTGTTGTTAAGTGTGGGGATAGGTGTGGAAATAAGTGCATGTGCGGTGTAGGGTGTGGCCACGCGATTAATTGATTAATTAATTAATACTTATCGATGTGCCCTCACCCAAAAGACAAGGCGTACAGATTTCGGACACCTTGTAGAACAGTACAAGTTGATGTAGGACCGGGAGCCGCAATAGAGCAGTGGGGAATCCTGGTCTGCCGGCCAGTAGGCATGGGTTCGACCCCATCGAGGCACAGATTCAAAATGTTAAAACTGACAAGATTTCTCAGAACGACCCAGCCTGAACTGGGTACTCGGAGATGTCTTGGGAAGATAAGGCGATGTGGCATAACCACTATCCACCATTATTCAGTTGCCAAGAATGCACGCCAAGAAGAGGGGAAAATGTAAAACAATTGACGGCACAAAGCTCAAAACTGAAACCAGAGCTTAAAATCTAACCCACCATCAAAACTGGAACTGAACAAGTGACAGATGACGTCAATTCTGGGAAAGATTTCATCAGCCAAGGCACAAGAGATCATTGGATAAAAAGAGACACGTGACAACGCCTCCATTTGAAAACCCGCTTAGAATATGTTAATCGCGCATTCTTTCTGCAAACTGCCTGATGAACATACGTGAAAGCTAGTGTGACCGATTTTCAAATAGGGAAGGCAGAATGTCTGAATCCGAGTGAAGTCTTGGTGGCAACCCATTGGCATCCGACTGGCAACCAACTGGCCAACCAACCAAACCAGACCCGAGAGAGAAAGAGATGAACAGCACTTGAGATGGAGGATGACTTGGCCATGAGCAGAGTATGGGGAGGCCTTCAGAGGAGCTACACGGGCAGACCTGAAGTGGATCCATCAGTCAATGGACCCAGGCCTATCCTAATACTCCAAATCATAAGGTTATCTCTCTCTTAGAAAGAAAACACACAACACTCAGTTTTCAAGAACTGATACCTAAATGTAGATTCATCATCTTCACACTTAGCATGTACAACATTCAAATGTATACAATGTTTCCACTCTTATTGACATCTCATGTATTGATGCTTGTTTTTTGATGGTCTGTGACATTGGTCCTATATGCATTTTTCTAATTTATCTGGTGCAAACCACAAGAAAAAGTGTATTTACCAGGCCAGAAGACACAGGCCCATTCAATAAATAATTAACTGTCACTGATCTTATGTTGATTTATTAGTTCAACCTATCTGTGATTCACCATTTAATGTGTACATCATGTGGTCAAGACCTATTGTGATTGGTTATGTGTTTAATTATTTAAAAACAAATTCAATCATGATGAAATACTAAAAATGGGGAGGAAAGACTAGGTCTATCAACTGCTCAATATCCATGCTTTCTTAACATAAATCAGGCTGAGAGAATTCTCCAGACTTTCCTCAGATTTGATAAACAAAAGGGGGGCTCAAGAGCTATAAGAATCTTTGGAGAAGGGGCAGAATCCCAGTTGGTATTTATTATTCTCACCAGGGCCATAATCTATATCTCCTAGACTAAATTAAATAAGACGAGGCCTGCAGATAACTCGAGGGTCATATTCTGGGGTTATTGAAGATAGAAGAAGATGGGGCCCAACTTCTTTGATTAGAAATGGGGCATGAGCCATAGTGATTTCCCACTCCCTTCAGAATATATGACAGGCGACCAGGAGGTCCTGGTCACGTCAGCTTGCCAGTGCCGACTCGTCTGTACAAACATGAGTCTAGCACCATATACCCAGCTCCCTCATGTGTGTAAAGTGTCCTTTGCCTACTTACCTAACCGATGCGGCGATGTGTGTAAAGTGTCCTTTGCCTACTTAACTCACCGATGCGGCGATGTGTGTAAAGTGTAATTTACCTACTTACCTCACCGATGCGGCGATGTGTGCAAAATGTCCTTTGCCAACTTACCTCACCGATGCGGCGATGTGTGTAAAATGTAATTTACCTACTTACCTCATCGATGTGGCGATGTGTGTAAAGTGTCCTTTGCTTACTTACCTCACCGATGCGGCGATGTGTGTAAAGTGTAATTTACCTACTTACCTCATCGATGCGGCGATGTGTGTAAAGTGTCCCTTGCCTACTTACCTCACCGATGCGGCGATGTGGGTAAAGTGTAATTTACCTACTTACCTCATCGATGCGGTGATGTGTGTAAAGTGTCCTTTGCCTACTTACCTCACCGATGCGGCGATGTGTAAAGTGTAATTTACCCACTTACCTCACCGATGCGGCGATGTGTGTAAAGTGTAATTTACTTACATACCTCACCGATGCGGCGATGTGTGTAAAGTGTAATTTACCTACTGTGGCATAACGCTAACCACCATTATTCATTTACCTAATACCGCAAGCCAAGAAGAGGAAATAATGAAACAAATGACTTCACAACCGCAAACTTAAACTAGGACTTAAAACTTAACATCGAAACTGGAACTGCATAAGTGACAGATGACGTGGATTCTTAGAAAGATTTCATCAGACAAAGCTCGGAAGACCATTGGACGAAATAGACATGTGACCCGCTTTCGCGCCAACGCATGTTTTGCATATGTTAATATTTCATCAGAATATGGTAAGCCCGCACTTTTTCCTGCAACCAGCCTGATGAATAGACGTGAGAAGCTAGTGTGACCAAATTTTCAAACATGGGATTGCGGAGTGTCTAGATCCGAGGTAAGCTTGTAATTCCCGAGATTAGACTAAGAACCCGATGTATCAGGTGTCCAGAAATGGTATCCAGTGTTTGTAATGTCAATTGAAATGTATTATAATTAATTAAAACCTCTGAAATGTAAAAATGCTCGACTGTAGATTCTGACGACGCAGAGCCGTTCCCGGGCAAACTGACACTCTAATATTCTCTTCGATGAAACTGCAATCTCTGATATTCTTAAAGATAATTATTAACTTTAAGAAGTGCATTATACTACTCCATTCTATTCTGAACAACTGTACGAAGTGATGATTCTAAAGCAATCTTGTGCATTTCACCAGAAACACTGATAAAAGATGCTATCACTACCTACAGCTAAAATGACAGTTCGTAGTACTAGATAAGTGCCTTGTTTAAAACAGACTTATCTATGTCTATTTTCAATTTAGAAAGTTGAGAGAGAAATCCAATCTTTTCTTTCTGCTTCATCTATTGAATGGATAGGGTTTGAAGGATAAATATTTATATTTATGTCAAATTTTAATTAGATAAGAGCACTTATGACTGCATTACATCAGAAGAGTTGAGCTTCGTGGAACTCCATCACACGAAGTGAACTTAACTCATTACTCAACATAACTTAAAACACAACACCACTCAACACCACTCATCACCACACAACCCAACACTCAACATCACAACAACAACAGATAATGGGAGAGAGTTATTAGACACAGAAGAAGAAGAAGTTGGTTAATTGGGAAAACACAGAGAATTATTTATACACATTATAAACACCATTGAGTGGAAGTAATGTTATAAATGTATGTCATTTATTTACATGCATCTTGACACCTTCTCACTCTTGTCACTGTCTTACTGTACACGTTCACTGTACCCCAGGTCAAATGAGAACTTACATACAGCAGGAACAAGTTGATACAAGGCGTACACAGTGTGATAAACTCTGACCACCCCAAATTAACCCAACACTAGATTAGAGAAAAAAGAGGGGGAGGGGAACTAGTTCCTACTTCAGGAATTTAGATTTCTTCCGACCTACTTCTAGAATATTGTATTGGTAGGAATGTATATATGTATGTGAATATTCATCAGTGAATCTTGGTGGCTACATACCAACAACCACCCAACACATCAGCAAACTAACCACCTAAATCAGACCTGAAAGAGGGAAGCCGAGAGAAAGAGATGAACCACAAGTGAGATGGAAGATGACTTGGCCATGAGCAAAGTATGGGGAGGCCTTCAGAGGAGCTATACGGGCAGACCTGAAGTGGATCCATCAGTCAATGGACCCTGGCTTACCAAATCTTCCAGTCACCAGGTTACCTTTCTAATTGGTAGACACCACACCCAATTTCAGGAAACTGATATTTAATTGTTGAATCATTTTCACACTTAACATGTGCAACATCAAAATGATTACTATGTTTTCACACTTGTTGACCTCTCATGTATTGATGCTTGTTTATTAATGGCCTGTGACAATGGTCCAATGTGCAACTTTTCTAATATATCTTGTGTAAATCACAATAGAGATGTATGTACTGGCCAGAAGGCTCAGGCCCAGTCAATAAATGATTAACATGAATTGACCTTCTGTTAATTTATCAGATCAGACCTATCTGTGAGTCTCCAGCTCCTTTGTACATCATGTTGTCAGAATCTAATGTGATTGATTATGTGTTTGCTTGTTTAAAAATAAATCCACTCATAATGACTTACTAAAATGGGGGAGAGAAGACTCTAGATCTATCAACTGCTCAATATCCATGTTTCTTCATCTAAATCAGGCTGAGAAAATTCTCCAGACTTTCCTCAGATTTGATAAACAAAAAAGGGGGCTCCAGAGCTACAGAATCCTTGGAGAAGGGGCAGAATCCCAGTTAGTAATCATTATTCTCATCAGGGCCATAATCTATATCTCCTAGACTACTTAATAGAACGAGGCCTGCAGATAACTCAAGGTTCATATTCTGGGGTTATTGAAGATAGAAGAGGATGGGGCTCTACTTCTTTTGTTAGAAATGGGGCATGCACTACAGTGATCTCCCACTCCCTTCAAAAATATATGACACCTACATACCTCACCGATGCGGCGATGTGTATAAAGTGTAATTTACCTACATACCTCACCGATGCGGCGATCTGTGTAAAGTGTAATCTACCTACATACCTCACCGATGCGACGATGTGTGTAAAGTGTAATTTACCTACATACCTCACCGATGCGGCGATGTGTGTAAAGTGTAATTTACCCACATACCTCACCGATGCGATGTGTTGAAAACAATGTGTCGAAAAAATGTGTATTTACACACAGAAGCCACACACAATATGTTGCATGATTTTTTGCCTGGCATATTTAATTGAATCTCGATAGTTGCATACTGCAGAGTCATTTAAAGTGAATTGATGAATTACAATTTGGCTAGTTTAGTGATTAGTCGACTAAACTACCCAACGACTAATGTCTAAATTGGTTGGATTTGGAGAACTTGCTATCTTTACGGTAAAAACAATCGAGGCGTTAGCAAGTCGGCGGTTGCAACCAATTTCGTGCAGACAGAGTGACTTCGTTGTAAATTTATGATTACCGTATGGATAATGAATCTCTACATTCGAACAATATCATTGACTATATGTTTTAAGTATTTCAGCCAAAGTATAATTCAATTTTCCACCACATATGACATATAACCACATACGACATATAACCACATATGACATATAACCACATATGATATATAACTCTGTGGTATGTACCAGCGAAATATGCCAGGCAATAACGCGTGCAGCCTGTTGTTGTTGAGGTGAATCAAGAATAGACATCAAAGCTCATGGAGCATTCACATACGCGACCCGTCCTCAGCTTCAACAAACAGTGAAGAGACCCAATACTAGTGGTACCTGTAGCTGTCTGATTATGTGTCTGTCTGACCTTTCATCAGAGTCCTGAGTGTCGGTCAGATCCCCTGGTCACTCCCTGCAGGATTGTTCTCTCCAAGACGTAATGATCTATCTATTCTTCCCCACTGTATACACAATCACAAATGGCCACGACCACGCCTGCCTTATTATGCATTAATACCCCGCCCAGCGAAGCAGACCCACCCACATTTTGTTTGTGGCTCTGTGTTTAAAGAAGATGAACAAAATCTACTCACACATCTCCATCACCCTTATTTTGAGATTCTGTCACAGGAAGGCAGAGGGAAGCCAGCAAGAGGTGTACAATCAGGCTGACTAGACTTGGTACAGAATCCATTATTTAAATAACGTCTGCAGTCCGAGACCTCTTGACTCAGTTGTTGCTGCCTCGGAGGTGACCTGCGACCTGTCGGCAGGTTGTGCCTCGGAGGTGACCTACGACCTTTCGGCAGGTGGTGACATGCTGTCGGTGAAGCATGTGTTTACTGAAAGTAAATAACGTCGAAAAATATACAAAAATGGCAAATATACAAACATGTGAAGCATACAGACATGACAAATATACACACATGACAAATATACAAAAACGACAAATATACAAATATGACAAATATACAGACAACACAAGTATACAACATGACAAATGTACAAATATGACAAATATACAAACATGACAAGTACACAAACATGAAAAATATACTTTAACTAAACGCCAGTGGATCCCAGTCGGACCAAAATATCCCTAACCCTCGATGGAGGGAAGACTTTAATTGAAGGATCAAGGGGTGTTTGTGGGGGTCTATTCTGATCATCTGAAATACTCGAAGTACTTTAAAACTAATATTCCTTTTTCTTGTCAGACACGGTTTCTCTGAGAAACCCTCACTGAATCCGATGAATCTGAGGAAATCTGTAGGGATGTGTATGGATGATTCTCTGAGATACCCTCATTGAATCCAGTGAATCTGAGGAAATCTTAAGGAACGTGCATGGATGATTCTCTAGTTTGAATCCGTGCTTCCCGTAATTCAGAATTGTCTCAGAAGTTCGAAGAGTTATAGTTTTTGCAACATGCTTTATATCTGCAAGCAGAGAGTAGATCTATGTCCACATCCCGATGACTTGTTATTTCTATAATTAAAGCTAAGACACACTTTCAACATTGTGACGAGTCGATAAAGCATACATTATACTTTATTCACTACAATCGCGTGTTGCATCAGCTGTGTCATGGCACTGATCCAATCCAGAACACAGACCAGCTGGATGGTCAACTTGATCTAGAACTTCCACTGTGATAACCTTGACACTGGAGATGAAAAATACCATCGAAAAAGAACGTATTGATTAGGTTATAGCGATTCAACTTCACAAAGTTTTTGGAATTCTGTAACTGAGAGACGGAGTGGATCTTTGTTAGATCTCTTACCGATTGATCGAGTGCTACGAACATGCAATTCAGGGACTTTTATTTGACTGCCATCATGAGGTAGTTAAAAGTTCATGTTCGAATGCAAGATTAGGAGGGCTGACAAAGACCTTCTCTGCCACACTACTGCACATAATGTGATCCTAATCGAAAGGAAATGAAATGTGATATTACTTCCACTCATATCCTCTGTTCTATAACTGAGCATATCCACATCTTGTAGGATAATATACACCAACTACCATAATTTCTTTTCTGCCGGACATCAGGGAATCGTGACTGTCGGGAAACGCCAACACACTTACACACCCATTACTGTTGGAGGGGTCAGATTGTCGGGGTTGTCGTAAACTCCAGACATGCTGTTTCATGCACACTAACAACATAATCACAACTCCCCACGCCCCCACCCCATCTCCACCCTTCATTTTCTCTATACCTTCAGTCACTTTTGTATCATTAATGAATAATTACCGGAGAGACTGTTATACCCTCATTTACCGTGTATCCAGGAAGAGAACAGTGGTCAGGGATAGATGAATTATATATATATATATACTCTTGGACTTCTGTCGACAATGTTGACTGTGTTAGTAGAGGATGTCTTCACTAACCTGGGAACTTTACAAGGGGACATTAGGCTTGGCCTTTTGTGAAGAAAACACTCTTCATTCTACAGACTGAGATAGAATTCCAGGAGGGCTGGGAGTAAAAGTTATGCAATTATTCAGCCACTTCTGTCCAGTCTAGGTTTGAAGATGTCCTACTGGAGAGGGCTTAACTATTGGCCTGCTCTTAGTGAACTAAAGGACCGCAGGAGATGGTAATAGACTGTGTCAAGTAGCATAAACTAAGAATGGTTTGTGTGAAGGGATTCGTCTGTGTTGTTCTTGTTCCACGATCTCCCTTACTTGCATAGAAGGTGCCAAGAAGGGCCATAGCCGAAGTCCACCAGCAAGCAGAGCTAACCCACCACCCAGAGCTAGTGCCAAGAAGTTACCACTCGTGAAGAAGCCTCATCTACCAGGCCAAACAACTCCGGCCAGTGAGAAGATACTGTCACCTACCACCCACCAGTCTAGCACCTATCGGGGAGAACAATTACACCCTCCCGGTGAACTCGGACTCATACCGACCACAACCATGACATCCACGGACATATCCGCACCTCACCTCAATAGTTTCTCGTGATGCAGATGCCAACACGTCTATTCACAACAGTAAGCGATTGTCTATTATCTCTTCCTTGTTTGCTATCCCAGAGAAAGAGTCTCTAATAAATCTTAGTGTTTGTTTCTTTCTTATTTCAGCTTGACTTGTTAGTTTTCTTGTCTGTGGTGGACAGTTACTTTAGTTTATACTCTAATGCCCGGAAACCAGAAGTGGGCGATAGAAAGATACAGGGGGCGGCGGGGGGGGGGGGGGGGGGGGGGGGGGGGGGGGGGGGGGGGGGGGGGGGGGGGGGGGGGCGGCAGAATAATGAAATAGTTCCACATAATTCTTTAATACTATACACAGTAGGTCATGGTTATCCCACCCCCATCTGGCCACATATACAAACATGACAAAACTACAAACATGACAAATATACAAACAGACATATATACAAACATGACAAATATACTTACATGACCGATATACAACATGCCAAATATACGGATATGACAAATATACAAACATTAAATATATACACACATTTTAAAAAAATATACAAACATGACTTCCTTCTTGACAGGACTACTCTCTACCTTGAGGGATATGCTGTGTTTTCTTTACATCAACATGAGCATCTCAGTGCACTGGTGTCTGACATCAACATGAGCATCTCAGTGCACTGGTGTCTGACATCAACATGAGCATCTCAGTGCACTGGTGTCTGACATCAACATGAGCATCTCAGTGCACTGGTGTCTGACATCAACATGAGCATCTCAGTGCACTGGTGTCTGACATCAACATGAGCATCTCAGTGCACTGGTGTCTGACATCAACATGAGCATCTCAGTGCACTGGTGTCTGACATCAACATGAGCATCTCAGTGCACTGGTGTCTGACATCAACATGAGCATCTCTGTGCACTGGTGTCTGACATCAACATGAGCATCTTAGTGCACTGGTGTCTGACATCAACATGAGCATCTCAGTGCACTGGTGTCTGACATCAACATGAGCATCTTAGTGCACTGGTGTCTGACATCAACATGAGCATCTCAGTGCACTGGTGTCTGACATCAACATGAGCATCTCAGTGCACTGGTGTCTGACATCAACATGAGCATCTCAGTGAACTGGTGTCTGACATCAACATGAGCATCTCAGTGCACTGGTGTCTGACATCAACATGAGCATCTCAGTGCACTGGTGTCTGACATCAACATGAGCATCTCAGTGCACTGGTGTCTGCAGCCAAATCTGTATTCCAAGGCCAGATGAGTTGACTTGATAGCGCCATATCCTTACGTGATTAGTGAACAATGAACTCCATCGCGGAGCAGGCATGATAGGAGGATTCCAATCGTCAGAAGTGGTCCCTCATCAGTGAATGTTTCATCTCCTTTACCTTTCTGCGCCCGTCCCCGAAGGGAATCTTCCAAAGCCAACGTAGAATGGCAGAGACCGCCTTCAGCTCCATTCTCATACTTGTTTTCTAATATGCCACGGTCTTCTCTGCGGCGAACTTGCCCATCCTTCTATCCCTTAAGCTCCACCACGACCTCTGGCCTCGCTGCACTAATCCGTCAGTATCTACTATTACATCACTCTCCCTGTGGCATGCTCTGTTAGCCGACCTCTATATTCATCAAATAACCAGTCAGCAGGCACAACCCAATGCAAGATCATGATACATCAATACGCATTCATACTTAGATACTGACAGTGCCCTAATGCAATTTGCAAGATCCAAACAATTGGCTTACCAAATTAGACACATAATGTCCCAGACGGGATCCACACATATTCACGAATTAGTTGTGATCGAATAGACTGTGTCCCAACGGACAACATGAGAGTATCCTATGAAATGCTGCCCTTCATGGCATTGATGTTTGACGCGTAAAAGAATGAATTTATGTTCGTTTCTTTGTTGAGGTATTCAGCGTTGTTTATCTTCTTGTGTACAAACTGTGCAGGCATATAAAGTCACAAAGTACAATTAGATTGCAGCGACGATTCGGGAGCTCTTCAACGTACAGCTTCATGTTTATAGAATTCCACTTGAAAATTGATGGATATTCGTCCATCAAGAATGATGATGACCATTCATTACATCCAAGTTTTCAATCAGGAATGACTGGCGCGATGAATTTATTTATAGTGAGGAAGAGCTGCGCAACTTCGTCAGCCTCACTCTCTCGCCTGCATCCATCTGATTCCAGAAATAAACACACACAAACACACACACACACACACACACACACACACACACACACACACACACACACACACTCACACGATACGGGAACCACAACTCACTTCACCCACACGCACATCATGATTCCTCCCCACAATACTGCTTGTCATGAAAACAGACATTAAGAAATATTATCACTGATTTAGAGACATGGTGATAATCCTACGCTAGTCACCGGAAGTATTCAGAGTTTTAAAAACCAAAACACCTAATGAAACTTCCACATTTGGATGAAGTGAGTGGTGACTTCCTTATGTTTTGTTATATAGTTATCTTTCTGTATACGATTCTTAGAGTCTGAAGACCAAAGTAGGAATGTTTTGGAAATAAGCCTAATGAACTATTATTGACTTTTTAGTAGTGATTGTAAGGAAAATATAACCTTAGTACGAGGGCTGCTTCAAATGAAAAGTTAACAGTGTGATAGAAATTAACAATAATCATGCCAATGTCTTGTAACCTGTCAATGTTGTTGTTAAGGAGGTCAAGAGGGTTAAGCACGTGACTTCAAGGTGCATACCGAACATGGTACCGTCAACCGACATAAGGACAGTTTAAAGATGGCGTCCCTACTTTTGCAGACAGGAAGGCAGGCATACAGACAGATCGATGCATAGACAGATACATGGCTGTGCGGTAACTAATCTGCGGGTCATACACACAACTGAGGGAGCAGCCATGAATGGTAAACAACAGGCCCACAGATGTGTTAATGGTGCTGAATCTCACAGAGGTCTTCAAATATAAACACACTATATGCCTATTTCTCATGACGTATGAACAATGACGCGTTTTGTTCTGATATTACCAGGCTTGGCCATGGGAATGTTATTCCCATAGGAATCTCATGGGAAAGGTCCCATGGGATGGGATGGGACAGGCATAAATGACATGGGATGGGACAGAAAAATATGTCCCATGGACAGGCCCGCATACTAACCATTGATATCTGACACAGTTACCACCTGCTGTCTTGTGTGCTTTCTTACATCCCAGAGTTCGCATTCATAGCGCTCGCCCAGAACATGAAGGATGACAAAAAAACACTGAAAAATGTCAACATCATCGTCCTGCGTTATCGCTGATGAGCACACCAACAACAAGATGACAACTACAACACGTTTGTGAATGTTTTCACATCTCACATCGGTGATTTTACGAGCCCCGGAAGTGATATAACGTGTGGCGCGGAAAAGTCGTTTGTGAAGAAATTATTACAGCAATGGGATTGGCCAGATTGGCAGGGGATTAGGCTCTCGTGGCCCGTTGAAACTAAATAGTAAAGTAAGCAACCCTTTACCGAGACATGAAGCTGATGGGGTATTTGGTGCTAATCTCATAATATTTGTAGGCCAATCGAGACTCCATGGTTGACGATGTCAATTTCATGCCGGCCTCTTTCACCTCGCAGAATATTTCCTTGTGCCCAGTGTAAGATGCCGCTGCCGGGACGCCCATTTCATTGAAAGCGAGTTTACCTTCCCAGGGGTTTGGAACGTATGACCATCATGTCGGCAGGCAGGCGTGATGGCGACGTCGCTACAGCAGCTCTTAGGGCTGTCAGTTTTACAAGTTAATCTAAACTCTGTCGTATGTATTTGAGCGGTTTAGGGACGCCTTACAACAACAAAAACAAGTCCGTGAGAGGAACCTGTTCTGTCTGTGTGACGTGTTAGCACAGTCCTGGCTGCGTGACGTGTTAGGACCGTCCTTTCTGTGTGACGTGCTAGGACCGTCCTGTCTGTATGACGTGTTAGGACCGTCCTGGCTGTGTGACGTGCTAGGTCATGGCTGTGTGACGTGTTAGGACCGTCCTGGCTGTGTGACGCGTTAGGACCGTCCTGGCTGTGTGACGTGCTACGACCGCCCTGGCTGTTGACGTGCTAGGACAATCCTGGCAGTGTGACGTGTTAGGATCGTCCTGGCTGTGTGACTTTGTACGACCGTCCTGGCTGTGTGACGTGCTAGGACAGTCCTGACTGTGTGACGTGCTACTACCGTCATGGTGTGACGTGTTAGGACAGTCCTGACTGTGTGACGTGCTACGACCGCCCTGGATGTGTGACGTGCTAGGACAGTTCTGGCTGTTGACCTGCTACGACCGTCCTGGCTGTGTGACGTGCTAGGACAGTCCTGGCTGTGTGACGTGCTAGGATCGGACTGGCTGTGTGGCGTACTAGGTCCGTCCTGGCTGTGTGACGTGCTAGGACCAACATTTTCTATAGGCCTGAGTGGACGGAGGGATAAGGCCAGGCTTGACTTCTTCTAGCGAACGTCGAGAACTGATAGCGAATTCTCATCCGATCATGTTCATGCCAGTGTCAGTGGAACGTCCCAACCATCACATCAATCTGCCCTTGCAACATCTGCCTCCACGTTCGGTTTAGCATAACGTCCAAACCATCACACCAATCTGTCCGTCCAACCTCTGTCCCCCACTGCTATTATTAGCGTAAAGCCCTAACCATTACACCAATCTGCCCGTCAAACCTCGGCCTCCATGGACATCCAGGTCTGTCTCCTAGACTACGAGAACTTATCCTAAGTTGAGGCGTAGAGAGATAGGGGACACGCAAGAGGAACCTACGTGATGTCACTCTAGGACATTAGTTATTTGTCTTTAGTCGAGGTTTCAATTTCACGGCAAGGAGTCACCTCCATAATGCTCCGTTCCTGAGTCAACGAATATCACACTAAAATGCTCCTCACTGTCCCATGTGAAAAGTAATACAGACAGCAGTTCGTACAAACGAACAGAGCGCACACGCATGCACGCATTCGGCTGCTGCCAGAATGCCAACACTACAGTCCGGCACTAGAATAACCGTTCATCATAATATGTTGCAATGTTATAACTAGCAGCATTTCAGACCCAAGTCGAGATTCTAGGGTCGCCAAAGATGACGAAGCATAACCTCCACGATTACCCGCATGATACATGATGGTTAGGCTCTGTAAAATACCCTCAGCCTGGTTCAGATTTTGTAGGCTGGTGTCAACTCCTCCGCCATCTTGTGGTTGCACACCACCGCCATGTAATACTGTCAACCATATCACGTGGGAACCGGTATGTTCACAATGTTCTCAGGTTTGTACGAGAAGCTGGGATAGCGAGAAAGTTTACTGGTCATTGATATAAAGGCCTGGAGTATGACATCTAAAGGCCTAGCGAATTACAAATAAAAGCCTAACGTATAACATGTAGGCATAGTCTATAACGTGTAATTGCCTGGCGTATAGCATACAAAGGCCTAGTGTTCGAGCCTAAAGGCATAATGTGAGACGTTTAACGGCCTAATGTGTGATGTCTATGGCCATATTGTATTCGGCTGTTAGTGAAGTTGATAACAAAGAGCGCTGGTATTGGCATGACCCAAGTCTGATACATTTTTGATGCCTGGACTCGTCGCTTGCCAAAGGAAGGGAAAGATTGGCCACCTATTTCTCCTTGCTCTCGGCCCACAAAATGTGCTGTTTCTATCACATCACAAACCCCTAATATTTCAACGAAAATATCAACTGTATGAACGTTTGTGTTACAGGCGGGTGTCAACAATGTACGAATTATCAACGGTACGTATGTTTGTGTTACAGACGCGTGCCAACAATGTACAGAATATCAGCCACATCTAACCTGATTAAACAAAGGTTGTAGCAAGCAATGACGCAACGAATCTTCTGCATCGGGTTGATTACTGCAGCCAGGGTATGAAACTGCTGTCTCCTTTCCACGAATCCTGGGGAACTTCTGTTTATTTATCCAAGACATTCCCAGTGTGGTGGGCTCCAGTTACACGTATACACTTAGAGGTTTGGGGGATGAGTAGGGTGAGAGACATCTTTCATGATCGATATGAGATAAAGGATAGGGGGATGATATTGTAGGCTCTTCTCCTTTGAAAGGTGTATAGCTGTCGCACCATCATCATTATGATGCCATACCGATAAGCGTGTGCGGTCATATTTCGCCATATCAACGATCACCAGAGTCGTGGATCAGCTCTGTGTTTTGTCTCATTTATGCCATGTGGCCAAGACAATATATGGCTTCTGGTTTAAGTAAACGGCAGATGTAATTCTGAGTAAAACTGTGAGGTGTCCTATACATACATCCGTAGAAAGAGTTATTCTGAGTAAAGAACCTACATACAACCGTAGAAGAGGAAAAAATAAACAAAACTTTCACCATCATGTGCCATGCTGATACTTGTTCTAATCTCTTCAAGGCATTTTTTATCAGATGTTATGACCGTTCCGAGATAATTGTAACTATTCAGTTGCTAAAGAATATTCACATTTACTTGTATTTTACAAGTTTATTGTGGTATTTCCTTCTTCATATTGACGACCATAATCTGTGTCTTCTTACAATTCAATAACAGCATCTACTAAATGGTGCAGATCCTGCTCATTGTCTGCAATGAATACGGTATTATCTGCATATCTAATGTTATTGATGTTCCTCTTTCATATCGTCTACATTTCTGAAAATATTTTCACTGTACAAGATTTTACGCTAGCTCAAAATCCCAGGGTAGAAGAGGAAAGACTCAACACAAATTTATGCCACATTTACGTCATAGGATAGAAGATTAAAATAAAAATAACATTGTAGATATTTCTACATCCTAGAGTAGAGGAGAAAAGAATAAACAAGACTTTACGGCACCTCAAAATCCCAGCCTTGAAGAGGAAAGAATTAAAAAAAAGGCTACGGCACCTCTACAGAAGAGGACTAAATAAACTAAACTGTAAGGTGCATCTACACAACAGAATAGAAGAAGATATGCTAATTTATTGATATCCTTTCATCCCAAGAATAGAAGAGGAAAGAATAAACACACCTTTCATCATCATCACTACATGTCACGCCGATAAGCGTGGGCGGTCATGATTCACCACCTCACACGCTCACCAGAGACGTGGATCAGCTCTGTAGTTCGTGTTTCTACAATACCCCGTGGCCAAGGCATCCAGGTATTTACTTCTCTGCCTTCCCCTTGTTCTCTTCCCTTTGCCAGTTGTCATAAAGTTCTTCAATTTATTTCTTCTCATAACGTGTCCAAAAATATTGACTGTCTACGTCGAATTTCTCTAATCAGTTTACGGTTTCCATTTGTTTCTTGTAGGACTTGGTCATTTGTGCTTCTGTATGTCCATAGTATTCTTTGCATTTTCCTCAGAAACCGCATTTCCACAGCCATTAGATGTTTCTCAGCTGGTCTGCTCATTGTCCACTCTTCACATCCATACAAAAGTGCAGATTTTATGCTAGCATTCCAATACATGTTTTTTCTCGTTGCAAATGACATCTTTTTACTGGTTAATGTGTTTCACATCTTGCAAAAGACTACCTTCGCCTGTACTGTACTTCAAATTTCCAGGATAGAAAAGGAAAGAAATACAAACACAACTTTACAGTACCACTACGCCCCAACGTTGAAGATGACAGACCAGATATACAATAGTATATCTTTACAAGTAGACAGAAATGGAAGGATAAACATAATTACTATGTATCTTTATATATTAAGACAAAGAGGACGAGGAAAGAACATATAAGATATAAAGATCTCTTCACAGTCAGTTTAAGATAAGAGATGAGATACTAAAAGAAAAGGCAATGCTATATCTTTACATTCTAAGATAAGAGGTGAAATACTAAATTAGACAATACTATAAATGTACATTCTAAGAAAATAAATGAAATACTGGAGGTCAGCACGACCGAATGCGTAAGAGCGCATGCTTTTAAACTTCCGGTCCGCTAATGCCTAGGTAGCGAGTTCTCACACTATCATCTGGACTAAAAAACTAATCTGCAAGCAAATATGAGTCCTGTCCGCTAGAAATAGTAAGCACGTGTATGGACTACTCTTGAGCTCACAGCAAGCGAAATAAAAAATGTAATACTAACCCAGACAATAAACGTTTCTTTGGTCATGTGATGAGAAGAGAGGCATGGGAGAACACCGTGACAACTGGAAAGATCGAGAGGAAGAGAGGCAGGGGCAGACCAAGAGAAATGATGCTGGATGGACTGAGACGGTGGCATGGAGGAATATCATCAGCAGAGTTGATCCAGAACACCAAAGACAGAGATCCGAGGACACCCATGAACGCCCACACCAGCTGGCATGGCACTTGATAATGATGATGAACCTAGACAATAATATATTTGCACACTCGAATATAGAAGAGAAAAGACGAATCAATTCACTAATATATCTTAAGATATAAATGAGCTGTAAGCTACATGTTCCCAGCAGGAGAATGTAGAAGAGATTAAACACGAGAAAGAGGAAACACTAAATATAATGTAAGATATTCTAACACTAGGGTAGAAGAGGTAAGACTAAACAAAATGTTAGATATCATTTCACTTCAGCGTGGAAGAGGAAAGACTAAACTTAATGTAAGATTCTCACGTTTGAAGAAAGACCCTAGTAAATGTGAATACAGATTGGATGAAGGCATTACCTGTGTGATCCTGTTGAGCCTTAACTTCAATTAGATACCGTTCACAAAACGACAGACACTGAAAGAACATTGTCGCCAAAGAAAACGCAATCTCCGTGAATGTCTGAAATAATGTGTCCTGTAGATTGTTCTTAACGTCAAAGAAAACGCAATCTCCGTGAATGTCTGAAATAAATGTGTCCTGTAGATTGTTCTAAACTGAAAACAAGAGTCACGCAGACATATGAAATCTTCGGAGACTCTCTAGTCCACTTGAGGCACTAACTGTCTGCGAGCGTGCATACAACTCCCCTGGTAGCTGCTACAAGGGGTCGGTATTACTCGTGATGCGTGGGTGAGTCGTTGCGGGAACTCACGCGCAGCCAGTGAAGAAGGGGCGGTCGCTCACAAGTACCCTGGGTAATATGAGATAATTGTGAGCAGGTTACCAGCAGGTGGAGAATTTTTATGAGGAAGAAGGAAACTTTTGATGATAAAAATGGATGATTTGTTATCAGCGTGTAGAAATACAGATGGGACATTCATAAAGATGCAGTCTTTGGAATCAGCATCGGGTGCCTTGTCGATGTACAACTCGTGCTGCTACAACTGAGTGCGAGGACTAGTTGTGGGACGATAGTGACTGCATCCTAACACCACATCACCATTATGTCCCCCTCTCATCGCCATTATCTCCCACTCATATCGTCATATGTCCTACTAACATCGCTATTATGTTCTCACTCACAACGCTTTTATGTCCAACTCACATCGCCATTATGTCCCACTTACATTGTCATTATTTCCAATTCACATTGTCATTATTTCCACCTCACAACGCCTATATGCCCCACTCACATCACATTTATGTTCAATATTTCAGTCCATGGACAACACACGCCCACACATATCATTACCTCCATCCTTGGACAACACAAGCCCCTACATATCATTACCTCCATCCCTGGATAACACAAGCCCATACATATCATTACCTCCATCCCTGGACAACAAACACCCATTCAAATCATTACCTCCACCACTGGACAACACACGCCCATACATATCACTACATCCACCCTTGGACAACACACGGTTATACATATCACTACATCCATCCCTGGACAACACACGGTTATACATATCACTACATCCACCCCTGGACAACATACGGTTATACATATCACTACATCCACCCCTGGACAACACACGGTTATACATATCACTACATCCACCCCTGGACAACACACGGTTATACATATCACTACATCCACCCCTGGACAACACACGGTTATACATATCACTACATCCACCCCTGGACAACACACGGTTATACATATCACTACATCCATCTCTGGACAACACACGGTTATACATATCACTACATCCACCCCTGGACAACACACGGTTATACATATCACTACATCCACCCCTGGACAACACACGGTTATACATATCACTACATCCACCCTGGACAACACACGGTTATACATATCACTACATCCATCTCTGGACAACACACGGTTATACATATCACTACATCCACACCTGGACAACACACGGTTATACATATCACTACATCCATCTCTGGACAACACACGGTTATACATATCACTACATCCACCCCTGGACAACACACGGTTATACATATCACTACATCCACCCCTGGACAACACACGGTTATACATATCACTACATCCACCCTGGACAACACACGGTTATACATATCACTACATCCACCCCTGGACAACACACGGTTATACATATCACTACATCCACCCTGGACAACATACGGTTATACATATCACTACATCCATCTCTGGACAACACACGGTTATACATATCACTACATCCACCCCTGGACAACACACGGTTATACATATCACTACATCCACCCCTGGACAACACACGGTTATACATATCACTACATCCACCCCTGGACAACACACGGTTATACATATCACTACATCCACCCATGGACAACACACGGTTATACATATCACTACATCCACCCCTGGACAACACACGGTTATACATATCACTACATCCACCCCTGGACAACACACGGTTATACATATCACTACATCCACCCCTGGACAACACACGGTTATACATATCACTACATCCACCCCTGGACAACACACGGTTATACATATCACTACATCCACCCCTGGACAACACACGGTTATACATATCACTACATCCACCCTTGGACAACATACGGTTATACATATCACTACATCCATCTCTGGACAACATACGGTTATACATATCACTACATCCACCCCTGGACAACACACGGTTATACATATCACTACATCCACCCCTGGACAACACACGGTTATACATATCACTACATCCACCCCTGGACAACACACGGTTATACATATCACTACATCCACCCCTGGACAACACACGGTTATACATATCACTACATCCACCCATGGACAACAAACGCCCATACATATCACTACATCCATCTCTGGATAATACACGCCCATAAATATCACTATCATCATCTCTGACTCAGCATCATTGTTGGTAAGAAGCGGGTGTCAAATACAGGAGGAGCCAAAGATCTGTTACAGGTACAATAATGTCAACAGACCTGCTGCCATGTCCCAATAGAGCATATGTCCTCAAGTACCCCGTACCAAGTCCTCTTCTAATCTACTGGTCCTACAGATCCTTGCATGTCTTCCCAATTTGATTAATACGAGGGGGCATCAAATGAAAACCGTAACATTTTTTTTTTGGTTAAATTTGGTGAATAGTTTCTGCACAAGGTAACGAACAAATGTATCATTCTTCTATAAAGTTACCATTGCGTTCAATGCAAGTCCTCCAGCGCCGATAAAGTGTTTGGATTCCTGTAGAACAAAAATTCATTAGGTCGTGTGTTCGTAACCACTCATGCACCACTTGGTGTATCTCTTCATTGGACCGACAAGTTTTGATACTTCCTACTCCACCTATACACTTGCTTGACTGACAAGCATGCTTCACCATACTGGACCTTCATTCGCCGATGAAATTTTATAGGTTTCAACCATTCACTGATAAAAACAAACAAAACAAACTAATAACAGAACGCTGCTCCTCTTTGGTGCATGTCAAAAGTGGGGCTGCCATCTTGAAACTGTCTATATGACGTCACCGTGGCCGTCTACACCGTGATGTCACGCGCTTAATACTCTTGACATCATTAGCAACAATATTGACATGTTACAAGACAATGGCATAATTACTGTAATCTTTATCACACTTTTAAGGTTTTCATTTGAAGCTCTTTCATATATCTTATTAACTGCTCCGTGAGCAAACTTCTGTATCTTCCGCCCCGCGGAGTGACATGTTGGGTTGTCTTCTGGTGACACAATGCCTCATGCTGGATGTGTCTCAGGGCTGGTCATGTCACCAGCATACTGGTCAGTCTCTTGCAGAATCTCCGCCCTGTTTAAAGACATCTTTATCTCTTTGTACATCTTCCACACTGTTCACATCTTTTACATCTTATGCATGTTACACTTATTTTCATATTTTTCACATAATTTCACATACTACACATCTATCATGTCGTTCACTTATTACACATATTTCACGTGTTTAAAATATTTAACGTGTTGCACATCGTTCATATCTTTCACATATTTCACATTTTAGTTATCTTTCACATATTTCAAATGTTTAAAATCTTTCACGAGTTACACATTGTTCACATCTTTCACATTTTACCCATCTTTTTAATAAAATTTTCTTTACATCTTTCACATCTTACACATCTTTCACATTTTGTACATCTTTTACATCTTGCAAATGTTACAGATCTTTCACACGTTATATATCATTTAAGTCATTCACATGTTACACATCATTCACATGTTAAACATCATTCACGTCGTCACATGTTACACATCATTCACATGTTATACATCATTTACGTCATTCACATGTTACACAACACTCGCATGTTAAACATCTGTCATGTATTCACATGAAACACATCTTTCGCGTCTTTAGCGCTCTCTGACAATCTGCACTCTAATATTCCACTGCAGTAACAGAACATTAAAATTACACGATGTGAAATACTTGAGTGTGAAAGTATAGTTTATTTGAAACAATTTGCGAATTTGGCAATGAAGTCAAGTGTATATGTTGGGCGATGTTTATACTGTACGAGCATCATCAATACGAACGAACGAAATAGTGAATGGCAAATAGAAAACTCACGAGTGCACACAAGAATTTCACAAATCACATTTTACTTATAAATAAATACCTGTATCGTGGATATTTCTGATTAAAGTAACTGGGCCATTTCTGAGCTTTTCAGCGCACAAGGAAATGTGTGATTTAGATTATGTAGAAAATGTATGAGTTACGTTAAGTAAAAAAAAAAAAAAAGATGAGTGATTTACGTTAAGTACAAAATATTTGATTAAGGTTAAGTAGAAAATTTGTGATTTAGGTTAAGTAGAAAATGCGAGGTTTAGGTTACCCAGAAAATGTGTGATTTAAGTTCACCGGAAAATAAATGCGTGATTTAGATTACGAAAATAAGCTATGAAGCTAAACTTGAAAATGCATGACGTAGCTTAACTTGAAAATGTGTGATTTAGCTTAGCTTGAAATAATATTATGTAGCTCAACTTTAACAGCGTGGTTTAGGCAAACTTGAAAATGTATGATTTATTGTAAATTCAACAAATTTGGTTTACACTAACGTGATAACATATGGTTTATCTTCAGTTACAAATGTGTGATTTAGCCTGACATGATAATGTATTGTTTAGCTTAACGTTAAATGTATGATTTGGTTTAACTCAATAAGGCATATTTTGACATATCTATCTACTGACGAAACAGCATAAGGACGGGTGTTTTGCCTGTGAGGGTTCGAACCTCGCGTCCGAGTAATGTGGAGAGTTGCAGTTTATGCCCTAGTATCAGATGTGTTGCGCTACCATCAAAGCCTGTCATTGTGAGATGCGTATCTATCAGCACCTTGATCTGCTCGTGCTTCTGCAGATGTACGAATCACCGAAAAACGAGAAGTAGATATTGTGAGCTTTACTAGAGCACGAATTCAAGAGACTCTAGTAATCGTGCTCTAGTAAAGCTCACAATATCTACTTCTCGGTTTTCGGTGATTCATTCATTGCTTTTTAAGCTTTACTGCAGTTCCCCTCATTCTTGTTCTACAGATGTACACATACCAAAGTTTTCTCATATCGGTTTTCTATATCTATTCCCATTAGATGGCCGAATCACCTTATCCTCTTGTCTCTCTATGTGATCAATGCATGGTGCTGCTGCTACCATTTCTGAGACGCTACCATCTCCTAGTCTGCCTCTTATGATTCCATTGATAGCTCTTCTCAGGCATCTGACCTAACACATTGTGAACTTGCTCTCTTGCATCTTGCTATTGTCGAGGTCTGACATTACAAAATTTCCAATCAAAGAGACAGACATCAATGGGAAGGCAAGTCAGATCGATGACTTAAGATAATTAGATTAGTTAATATATATATATATATATGTAATCATTATAATGTTTATATATTTTAGAATAATAATAATTCTCAAGATTACATATCAGAAATCGACAAACGACACAAAATTTCTCTTGTTTTGACAAGAGACTACGTGAATATCAAGCCAATGAGAAGAGAAAACATCTAATTACGACAATTAAACCATTATTCACATAATGGATTACAGACACCTAATGACGACAGTTAAAACATTATTTACATAACGGATTATAGACAGAAAAGTAAACACACAGACGAAAACATAGTATGAGAACTACCTACAAAGTTACAAGACACCAGTCATGAGACCGAACAGAAAAACAAAACTGAAACAACAACAGTGATCGACGGTGACACTTAATCAAGAATTTATTTTTTATTATCTCAGGAAATGTATTTATCCTTATCAAGCTTTCGTATCATTAGATGATATTTAAGTAAAAGGACATAACCTTACTTTACTTATTTTTATTGCTTCCATACCTTTACTTAACAGTGATTGTTACTATTTTTGATTAAATGTTTTGTAGCAAATATTTAAAATACATTAATAAATACAAAGACCATCACATATTTTAACACAATGTATACATACAAGAGTATATACTTGTACATTAGTTAATCAGTTTCAAATATTTTACCAGGGTTGCATATATTACTGGAATGCTATATCTTGCTCTCTTGCATCTTGCTATTCCCGAGGTCTGACATTACACAATTTCCAATCAAAGAGACATACATCAATGGTAAGGCAAGTCAGATCGATGAATTAAGATAATTAGATTAGTTTATATATTTAATCATTATAATGTTTATATATTTTAGAGTAATACTAATTCTCAAGATTACACATCAGAAATCGACAAAGGACACAAAATTTCTCTTGTTTTGACAAGAGAATACGTGAATATCAAGCCAATGAGAAGAGAAAACAGCTAATTACTATAATTAAACCATTATTCACATAATGGATTAAAGACACCTAATGACGACAGTTAAAAGATTATTTACATAACGGAAAAACGGACTTAACGGGACAAAAAAAAAATAGCTGTACACACGAACATAATGTATTGATACACGTTTCAGATAACTTACTTAATTCAATAATTACTAAATGTTTTATCAAAGGTTTATAAACTCAGATATCTAAGGTTATGTCCACGACGGATATAAATCACAGTGTAAATAACAAGCCAGGTAAATCGCTAAAGAAAGATGAGCAGCAATCATTTGCTTCTAAAACCAAAAAACAAAAAAAAAATACTGGATGCTATATGATAAACAACGTCCAAGAAAACAACGAAGAAATTTAACAAACATACACACCATAGTATTGGTGGCGGATAATTCAATAGACCTACAACAATTGTTGGACACTGTAGTAACAGAGAGTGCAAGGAAGGGACTCTCCTTGAATATCAAGAAAACAGTAACAATGGTAATATCAAAGAAAATGGTGACACCAAAATGTGACATAGAAATAGAAGGGAAAATCCTTAACCAAATGGATAATTGTAGATACCTAGGGGAATTTATAACATCAGATGGAAGATGTGCAACAGAGATTAGGAGCAGAATAGGGCAGGCAAAAGCCGCATTTCAGAAAATGAAGAGTATCTTATGCAATAAGTCACTATCACTGAATGTAAGAAAGAGAGTGCTGAAATGCTATGTAGAACCAGTTTTGCTGTATGGCAGTGAATCTTGGAATGTAAATGAACAAATTAAGAAGAAATTAGAAGCAACAGAGATGTGGTTCCTGAGACGAATGTTGCGAATTCCTTGGACTGCCAGAGTAACTAACGACGACTGCCTGAAACAGGCTAATGAAACTAGAACATTATATACAACAATAAGACAGAGACAAACATCTTTCTTCGGTCATGTGATGAGAAGAGAGGCATTGGAGAACATCGTGACAACTGGAAAGATCGAGGGGAAGAGAGGCAGAGGCATACCAAGAGAAATGATGCTGGATGGATTGAGACGGTGGCATGGAGGAATATCAGCAGCAGAGTCGATCCAGAAAACCAAAGACCGAGATCTATGGAGAGCCATGAACGCCTACGCCAGCCGGCACGGCACTTGATGATGATGATGATACACACCATAAACTGTAAATGTTTACTTGAAACAATATATTTATATATATATATATATATATATATATATATATATATATATATATATATATCACAGAGAAAAATTTTGCAATTGTATATCTTGAAAATTAACAATTGATTTTAATTGAAACAACATTCTTATAAACACACAGAACAATTGGCAACTGTGTATTTCGAATTCGAATGTAATCTATTTCAAGTACTGTCGCCATAATTGATACATAAAGCAAAATGTGTATATGCTACTTGTCAAAATGATTATATGATAAATCGAGATGGAGCATACGACCGCATTTCACTCACCGAAGATTACAAAACAGTTTTAAGGCAAAGTCAAGAAAAATAGTTAGTGAGACACACATTTGAGGACAAAGTGTAAGTTACTTTGGAATATTAAGCATAATAATATTCCATGTGGAGAAATGAAACAAAAAATGAGTGTTCGTACGATAGATAATCAAGACACACTTTCACCCAGAGATGAGATGACTTGTGGAAGGGTGACAGGTTTCTCATGCGCGTCACGAGGTATTCGGATCTGGATGAGTGTTTCCACAAGAAATTGGTAAAATCATGATAATCTTCAGCAATCTGAAGACAAAGGAGACTGATGCTACATGGTGAGCCAGGGCGGTTGGGTTTGGTATATCATGTCAGAATTTATTTATTTATATTTATATGATTTATATGATTTATATGAGATTATTGTCTGAGAATATATCATTTCAATATCAACATCCAAGAGAATGAGTATGTGTATGATTGAATGAGACGACCAAAAGTGACTTAGAAAACCTGATAAATTCCTGTACATGGCATAGACAGTAGACCGAGGAAACATGTAAAATGTGCAGGCACAGTTTGGAAAAAAATAATTCGGGGTTGGGGGGATAACGTCATGGACAGAAAAGAGTTAATGCAGACTCCAGTTTGGCAGACTAGTGATCACACACTATAAACCGAGAGGCAGGAACATCAAGGGTAAAATTTGAGAAAACACTAAGACAAACACAGTTTCAGTGATAGAGCCTCACCGCAGAGACAGCCCAAGCCTCACCACAGAGACAGCCAAAGCCTAACCACAGAGACAGTCTAAGCCTCACAACAGAGACAGCACAATCTTCTATCCCCATTACATGCAAACTAAGCTTACAAAATGTACACAACAAATCAAGTCAACAATGTACACACAACAAACAACATCAACAACATGTTTACGACAGATCACTCAAACAATGTAAATATCACACGATATTGTTAGAAGCTATCAGAACTATCAATAATGTTGGCAGGTTGTCCGAATTATCAATATCGTTGGAGGTTATCAGAAATACCAATATTTTTGGAGGCTATCAGAATGATCAATATTGATGGAGGTTATCATAATTATGAATATTGATTAGAGGCTATAAGAATCATAATTTTCGTTGGAGGTTATCAGAGTCATCAATATTGTTAAAGGCTATCAGAATTATCAAGATTGTTGGGGATATCGAAAATATCAATATTGTTTGAGGTTATAAGAATTATCAATATTTTTGGAGGCTATCAAAAATATCCCTACTATTGGAGGCTATCGGAAATATCAATATTGTATAGGAATCAGAAATATCAATATTGTTAAAGGCTATCAGACATATCAATATTTTAGGAAGCTATAAGAAATATCAGTATTGTTGGAGACTATCAGAAATTTTAATATTGATGGTAGTTATCAGAATTATCAATATTGATGGAGGCTATCAGAAATATAAATATTGTTGGAGGATATCCGAAATATTAATATTGTTGGTAGTCATCAGAATTATCAAATATTGATAGAGGCTATCAGAAATATCAATATTGTTGGAGGTTTTCAGAAATATCGATATTGGATGAGGTCATCAGAAATAATAATATCTTTTAATGTTATCAGAAATATCAATATTGTTGGAGGCTATAAGAATTTTTAATATTGTTGGAGGTTTACAGAAATATCAATATTGTTGGAGGCTACCACAAATATCACTATTGTTG
Source organism: Cepaea nemoralis (assembly GCA_014155875.1). Taxonomy (NCBI): domain Eukaryota; kingdom Metazoa; phylum Mollusca; class Gastropoda; order Stylommatophora; family Helicidae; genus Cepaea; species Cepaea nemoralis. The sequence continues at coordinate 6,843 of JACEFZ010019954.1, read as the reverse complement.
GAGGCTATAAGAAGTATCAATAGTCTAGGAAGCTATCAGAAGTAATCAGTAATTCCTGGAGGTTATCAGACATATCAATAATGTGTGAGGCTATCAGAAATATCAATATTGTTAGAGATTATTAGCAGTAACAGTATTGTTGGAGGTTACCAGAATTTTCAATATTTTTGGAGGTTATCAGAATTATCAACATTTGTGGAGATTCTGAGAAGTATCAATATTGTTTTAGGCTATCAGACATATCAATATTGTTGGATGCTATAAGAAATATGAGCATTATTTGAGGTTATCAGAAATATCAATATTGTTTGAGGTTATCAGAAATATCAACATTGTTGGAGGTTATCAGGTATAATAATAATGTTGGAGGTTATCATAATTATCAATATTGTTGGAGGCTAACAGTATTATCAATATTGTTGGAGGCTATCATAATTATCATTATTGTTGGAGGTTATCAGAATTATCAATATTGTTGGAGGATATCAGAAATATCAGTTTTGTTGGAGGCTATCAGCAATATCAATATTGTTGGAAGGTATCATAAATATCAATATAGAACATGTAGTCTAACACTGCCCACCTCATACGGCTGTGTCTGTTGGGGTCTCCTGTACATTTAGTGATTACATTAACTGGGACATCAATATCACAAATACGGCAGGTATATACATAAATGGGATGTGGGACGTTACACTTAAACATGGGATGTGAAACATTATACACACATGGGATGTGGGGCGTTATACTTATATATGGGATGTGGGGCGTTATACTTACATATGGGATGTGGGGCGTTCTTCATACAATTGTATGTGGGGCATTATACAAACATATGGGATGTGGGGCGTTATACATACATATGGGATGTGGGGCGTTATACATACATATGGGATGTGGGGCGTTATACATACATATGGGATGTGGGGCGTTATACATACATATGGGATGTGGGGCGTTCTCCTTACAATTGGATATGGGGCATTATACATACATATGGGATGTGGGGCGTTATACATACATATGGGATGTGGGGCGTTCTCCATACAATAGGATGTGGGGCATTATACATACATATGGATGTGGGGCATTATACATACATATGGGATGTGGGGCGTTATACATACATATGGGATGTGGGGCATTATACATACATATGGGATGTGGGGCGTTATAGATACACATGGGATGTAGAACTTTATACAAACACATGGGATGTGGGGCGTTATATATGGACATGGGATGTGGAGCGTTGTAAATCCAATAGGATGTGGGGTATTATACACACATATGGGATGAGGGCGTTATAAGTGCACATGGGATATGGGGCGTTATACATACATACGGGATGTGGGGCGTTATAGATAATCATGGGATGTGAGGCGTCATACACATGTGTTTACACGATTGTCATAAAATGTCGTGATTCCACCAGATTGCCTCTGATACCACAAGAAAATATTCAAAATGAGGGGAATGAGAAATTTGATGAATAAAGATTCAATCCCGATTCTCAGCGTCTATTAAACTATGACGAATGATTGTGCAAGGAGACGATCGACACTCAAAGCGATCCCATGATAGATTTTACAACAAGCCTAATAGCACATTTATCATGCTTAACGATCCACATTCCAGAGAAGGAACGGCCAGGCGTGAGTTCGCATACAGCCTCGCGTAGACGATAGACGGCCTGGAGCCGCGTAGCAGATTAAAGGTGTGAAATTCAGACTGAATAGAGACGTCTTTCGGTCAACAGGCGTGAGATGGCCAGTCACTCAGTGAGAATTTACCACGGACTGGGAACTCTTAACGACACAAGGTGTGAACGGACGGACACCACGGTTGGTTCCTAAAAACACACGACTAACACCCGCTGCCAGATCAGAAAAATTAAAGTTATCCCACAGATAAGAGGATTTGTATATATACTCGGGGAGGGAACTTCTCAAACCAGACTTGAATATTCGGAGGATCAGGTGTGAAGGATTTATATGTATACATTTCATAAGGCCGATTCTTATGCTTTAAGAATTTTCTTGGAATGTTAGTTTCTAGCCCCTATCAACAGCCTGTAAATTCGGGGCCTTCATTTGTCGGTTTGTCCAGGAGAACTATTAGTTCTCAATTTGCTGTATGTAGCATATTGCTATAATTTTGCTATTTTACTATACATATAGGAATACACTACTATGCTAGGATTGTGTTCCTTGCATATTTTAAAAGATGTCTAAATGCATAATATTTTATTATACTGTGAATATGCATTTGGCGGACTTTTATTTGGTCTGATCAGATGTATGTCGTCTCTATGAGAACTGTTTATTGTCTCATATTGTTGTATATAATAGTATTACTAAAACATTCGTTACGTTATTATTAGGAATATCATTATATGCATATTTTGAATTGTTTCTATATATAATTTCATGTACCCTGTGTACTGTTCATTATATGCTTGAGATATTTAATGCTATATGGTAACCCACCAGGGTGAATAGTTGTGTGCTAGTATTGTGAGCAGCACACCTAAGCATATAGTCAATTTGTTGTAGCAAGCTCCACATGTAATATGGTAAACATCGAGTTAGTGTTACGTGAGATTAGCATGGGTGTGTTTGAAGCATATGTGTGGTGGTATTTACATGGCCCAAAACTATGAGTAGGGTATATCGTGTGTGTAGTCATCTCAAGTGCGTGATGAACGAGCGTCCATCTTAACTCACTGAGGCGTGACGCAGAAACTGATCGCCGGCAGGTAAGCCATACGGTCAGACACTTTTGTATCACCACCACGGAACATTTAATCTGCTGAATACTTGTAACAAAGGAGCGGCTGTGAAGCACTCTTATGTCTGAGTGGGTGACATGTACTTAGAACATTTCATTTCTCAAGACGGGGCCAGTAAAGGTGGAGGCAGCAAATGTAACTATAGGGTTTTTCTACTACTGGAAAAGTCCCCCAGACTCGACAGAGTGAAAGAGATAGAGAGAACAGAGAGAGAGAGAGAGAGAGAGAGAGAGAGAGAGAGAGAGAGAGAGAGAGAGAGAGAGAGAGAGAGAGAGAGAGACAGACAGACAGACAGACAGACAAACAGACAGACAGACAGACAGACAGACAGAGAACGGAGGGTAACAGTGGTAAAGCTGAAGGAGAAACATACACACAATGTGTATGGGTAAGAGTGTGGTAGTACGTATGTATATTGTATAGCATTGTGTATGTGTAGCTGTTATAAACTACACATTCTTCATTATGTATTTTCAAGCTCTCAACAAGAGCACAAAGTTGCAAATTCCGTTAAGTGACAACGAAAGACTAGATGGAGTCAGGACTAGACAGTGGTTCGGAATACCGACTAGCTGTCTTTATTACAGTCGATTGAGGCAGCATCTCACCTGTATTCTAGATGTCATGCCACAAACATCAACAGCAGTTGTTGAATCCATTACATTGGTGATGTATATTTACAGTATTCATTATCATCATTTTGCAAATAATCAGCTTAAATATCAATAGTAAATAAAGTGTTGTTGTCTGTTCTCATAGTTATCTGATTTTCCAAATGTGTATACGTGTACGTACGTGTACGTGTATGTATGTATGTACGTACGTGCGTGCGTGCGTGCGTGTGTGTGTGTGTGTGTGTTGATGGGGGATTAATTACAACCAATAGAGGGGAGATTTGTCAGGGGGGAAACTTGTCTTACCTAGTTGTTCAATAGTAGACATATATATAGGCATCAAACCTTCTCTTTCCCACTCTTTAGGGATACCAAGACAACTATTTATACCTAGTAGCGAGCCATTCTCATCTGTACCATTGGATATCCATAGACATGCTCTTTATTTCAGCTATATAGATGTTGTTCGAAGTTTCTCTCGGGGATCTGGAAGAAAAGGGATCGGATCCGGCACCAGGATTAAAACCCAGTGTGAGAAACAGTGACTACTTACATATTGGACTGTAAGTCTGGAATCAATGTAGTTGTCTGACAAATTGGTTGCCTGTCAGGTGTAAAAAATAGTCACTTGATGAAAAACAAGGGTGCTTGCTCGGCAGGTTCGGGAAAGTAATACACACACTTCTGACAAATAGGGTTCCTCGCCCGTGATATTACATAGATAGGTGGCAGCGCTCTACAAATTCTGACAATGATTACCCATACTAAAATGGCACACATATTTTAAAAGAATATCAGTTTATGGAAGGTTTTTTAACACTAATAGATTTATAAGAGACACGTTAACAACACCAATGGAGGAGGGCTGCCAGCTGGACACCTTAAGGGTGGCTGGGCCCATGTGTGGAGATGAGTGACAGAGATATTGTAGCCAGTCCAGCGCTGACGTGAAACGATCTTATTCTCTAATGATCTCGTGACAATGATCTCAGACACTCAATGGACTCCAACGGAAAGTGGATCTTGGACTGCAGGTCGCAACGATGGATTGCACGAGATCATTGCATGCGAATGATCATTAATTACTGACGTGATGTGTGGGTGCCCTTGATGTCGCAGGTTACATATCTAAGTGTATATAATGTCGCAGGTTACATATCCAAGTGTATATGTACATCATTACGTAATATATGCCATATGTTTGTACACTGATTGATACAGTTACAGAAGAAAAGACATTGTTTACCAGAACAACAACAAGATGGCTGCAGAACCATGTTCAGTAATACAATCTGTGAAAATACAGACATATCATGTGTTGTCAGATGTCTTTTGATGTTGCTTGAACTGTTTATTTCACATTGGACGGAGAACAATGCTGCAAGACCAACTAACAGCGTACAGAAAGACATTCTAAACGACATCAATGATTGATGTTATGGACATTAGACGTATCCTCCGTCCGTGAAGTTAGCTGCCTAGAGGAGGTATGATCCACATGCTAGAGTTGGTTGTGAAGAGATCCAACACTCCAGAGTTGGTTGTGAAGAGATCCAACACTCCAGAGTTGGTTGTGAAGAGATCAAATACTCCAGATTTGGATGTGAAGAGAGTAAAAACTCCAGAGTTGGTTGTGAAGAGCGCCAACACTCTAGTGCAGATGTGATATAACAATATATAATAATGAAATACCATATCGAATATTTCGAATTCTAGCCTTTGTTACATGATATGTTGGCAGAATATTGCTTTTGTTGACATAAGCATATTCTGTTGCGAAGTTAGTTGTGATATGTTGGTAGACTTCTATTGACGTTGACATAAACATATTCTGCTCCTGAGCTGCAAGTTATGAATGGGTTGAATGACCATTGATTATCTGCTCAGTTTAACTGGGTGAGTCCCTAGACCCACACACTGTCTACTCTAGGACAACATGGTTGGGGAATATTAGACGTACACACATGGTTCTCCTCCATCAGAGTGCAACAAACAGTCGACCATGAGGAAATTTCTCGCTGACCTTATGTTTAATGTAACCGACCTTGAACCTCCCGCTGTATCTCGGCATCGAGAGTTTCCGCTAAGATTCTTGCTGTGACGTCACCACTGACCAGAACAACAGCTGGCAGACGGCACTGTGTGACCTTGAACACCTCGTTCCTGACCGTCATGGCCAAGAGGGAGTCCATGCCCAGAGCCAGCAAAGCGGAGTCGGGCTGCAACAACGACCTATCAATGCCAATGATCTGGGCTGCCAGCCCAACCAGCAATTCCACGTAGACTTGAATTCTCTCCTGAAGTGGTTGTTGGGGGGCTGTTTGCAGGGCTCGTCGCAGGTCTTCAGTCAATAGAATCTCGCACGAAAGCGGATCCATGCGTAGTAATTAACGGGTTCTTTTCCACTTTCTCCCTGTCAAAATTACACGCGATTACCTGACCAAAGTCCAAAAGAAGAATAGGATTCATGACTGCTTGAATCTCTGCCTCTGTGAGCAGCTGCATTCCTTTCTGGGACAAACCCTGTTTGGCCTTTTCATTGTCTACCATCATGCCAACAGTTAAAGGGCCCCAGTTGATGCTCTGACCTGGCAGATTCCTGTGTCTTCGGTAGCAGGCTAGGCCATCCAGAAACCCATTTGCAGCTCCATAGCTGGTCTGTCCAAAGTTGCCAATCACTGAGGTCACCGAAGACTGCAAGACAAAGTAGTCCAGATCTCGGTCTTCAGTCAGTATGTGCGCGTTCCATGCACCCAAGACTTTGGGAGACATCACATGCTGCAGATGTTCTCTAGTTACATTGCTCAGAATTGCATCGCCTTCAACAGCTGCTCCAAAGAAGATCCCCTTCAGAGGCTTGTTGGGAAATACAGTGGCCGCTGTAACGTTCAGAAAGTTTGAGAAGGAATCTTTGTCGCACACATCACACTGGAAGCATTGAATATTGCATGCGGCTTGCAGACTCATCTCCTTGATCTCTCTTGTCTTGGTTTTCCCTGGTGCTCTTCTGTTTACAATGGCGATATTGCCCGCCCCGTGCGAGAAAAGGAATCTCACAGTGATCCAGCCCAATCCCGTCAGTCCACCCACAACGACGTACACAGCATCTTTTTTAAACAGTAAATGGTGGTCAACTCTGACCCTTGACCTATTAACTTTGACAGTTTGAATATTCAGAAGGTCGCTGAGGTCTGCCCTTACTTCGGGGAATCTGTCAGTCAGTGTGTTCTCTACGGCCAGACATTTGGACACCAGGCATCTGTGAGAGGACGCGAACTCTTTCACACGGGGAACTAACCTCAGGAGCTTCCTCGGCTGTAAAGCCTCAGATGGGTCCATGACGATAAGCTCCACACTAGGCAAGTAAAAGTTCACTAGAGACTTAACACGTGAACTGATCAGAGGTGCTACAGTGACTAGACACCCAGGCCTGGGGCC
>JACEFZ010019953.1:27500-74558 GCA_014155875.1 Cepaea nemoralis | reverse complement strand
AGAACAGTGTGCAGCGCAGAACAGCCACTCGCAGCTTCCTCGATGACGAATACTCACAGGACCGCTGGATCCGAGCCTATACAGATGGGTCAGCACAAAATGCTGTCCGAAATGGAAGAGCGGGAGTGTACATAGAATACCCAAATAATACTAGGGACACGGCCAGAGTTCCAACAGGAAAGTACTGCCATAACTATGATGCTGAAATTGAGGAAATCAAGATAACAACAGATAAATTACTAAATACCAACCATGGTACACAACCTGTGGACAGATGCAAAATCATTACTCGAGGCGCTCCTGTCTGGGAAATTGCCAGTACTAAGGTCACCATGCAGTGGATACCATCCCACTGTGGAGTACCCGGAAACGACATAGCTGATCAATTGGCTAAGGAAGGAGCAAAAGAAGAACAGCCTGATGTGCCCATTACATACCACCAAAAGAAAAGAATGACCAAATCAGTCAGAAGGCACAAAAACCTGCTCAAGACGACTACCATGTTATGGACAGACCAGAACAAGTCATTATTCTGCGCCTTAGAACAGGGCACAACAGATTACGCAACCACATGTATACAAAGTTCAAGATTGGTGAAATAGCCATGTGCACATGTGGTTTGGCGCCGCAGACAACAGAGCACATACTCCAAGACTGCCCAAACCACAACATACCCAGGCATACCTTCTGACCTAGAGAGACAACAGTGGAAGATAAACTCTATGGATCGCCAGGTGAACTAAAAAAGACTGTTAGATCCATACAGGAGACAACATTGCAGTTAAAGATGTATTTCAAGCGAACGAAAGAAGAAGAATAAAGGTCACGGAGTCAGAGGCGAAGGAAATAATCGGGAAGACGCAGGGCGTGCTTAGATGATATATGTGTACTATAAGTACGAACTAACGGATATGAGAAGATTCGTTATAATAGCAAGAATAATATGTAATAATGCATGAATGAAAATGAGCCGTCAAAGCCGTCATCTGCTCTGTGGCACTAAGTAAGCGAGCTGTTAGAACCCTGGTAGGCAAACGATGTATCACAATGAACGCAATAAACCTTTTCAGCAATTTCATTTCCATCAGTCAATACCATCACAATAGAAGGCTCAATCAACGGCTAAGTGAACATCCAGGATCTACAACAGGTAGCAGCGAACCGCCAGACATGGAGAGCCATGACTTCTGCCCTATGCGCCGCCTTAGGCTCAAGAGGAAAGACTAACTAACTAACTAACTAATACCTTAAAACCCAAATGTTCATGTAATCGTCCGGAAATTTGTTTATATTTCTCCGATGCCATGTTGTTACTTTTGGAATTCTAGTTTATTTGTATAAGTGATCGGGGAAAGTTTTCGATTAATCGTTAACAAAATTTAATCGTTAATAAAAATTAACAATTAATCGATTAATTAATAGATAATTTCTGCAGCCCTACTAATATATGATCCGCATGGTTTGGTCAGTTATTAATTAATACATCATGAAGTAATGATTTCAAACATATATTGGCGGCTATTTTGAATCTTTTAATTAGGTCTGAACATTTAAGATTATAGCGGTAATGTGACCTTTACGTTCTGTTTATCAGCTCGCGCAAAAGAAAAATATGGTCCGCATGGTTTGCTCAGTTATTAATTAATATATCAGGGATTAATTACTTAACAACACATTAATTTGCGGCCATTTTGAACCTCTTATTAATCAGGTCGGAACATATAAGATTACAGCGGCATTATGAACTTTATGGTCCACTCCATCCATCCATCATCTGCCATGCTGTTAAGCGTGGGCTGTCATGATTCGCCATTTCACTAGATCACCAGAGTCGTGGATCAGCTGAGTGTTCTTGTCTCGACCATGCTACGTGACCAAGCCATCCAGGTATTTGCTTCTCTGTCTTCCACTTGTTCACTTCCACTTAATCTTACCAGTTGTTATCAAGTTCTCCAATTGTTTTCCCGCTGATAATGTGACCAAAATCTTTTGACTGTCTACGTCGATTTTCTCTACACAGTGTACAGTTTTCATTTGATTCTTGTAGGACTTGGTCATTGGTTTTTCTGTCTGCCCATGGTATTCTTTGCATTTTCCTTAGAAACAACTTTTACACAGCCATCAGATGTTTTTCAGCTTGTCTGCTCATTGTCCATGTTTCAAATCCATACACAAGTTCAGGTTCAATGTTGCAACACAATACTCTTTTCCTCGTTGCAACTGACATATTTGTATTGGTCAGTATGTTTTTCAACTTGCAAAAGGCTACCTTCGCTGTGATATTTTGTAATCGAATCACCAAATAGTGCATTTCCAAAATTTTAGTTGGAGAGTTAAAACGCACATTTTCAGACGACGGTGCTGGAAACACAGCAATCTCAGCATTCCAACATCGCCTGTTTGTTTTGTCAAGACAAACATCCGCTGAGGAATTACTAATTAATAGCAATAAGGCTACACCCAAAGCCTGTGGGTGTTGCTTCATGAGAGAGACTTCTCCAGTGATTTCATAACAGACTAACCACAGTTTGGCAGACAACACGGCGCCTGATCGCATGGTTTGGAATGCATAAGGCGTAAGGATTAAGTGATAATGGCCAGACTATAGCTATGGAGAGGGATCTGTAGACCATATAATGTTTAGGGTAAACAGGAGGTCGTAATTGCCGTAGTTGATAAATTAATGTACTATCACGGAAAGTTTAGAGAGAGGGAACACCCTACTTGGTTAAAATACTAGGACATACTCTGTCCCTTGGCAGTCACGATGTAATCTTCAAACGAACAGGTTGTGGTGTGTGTGATTCGGGTACCCCTTTTTCTTGTATGGATATCATAGAGAGATTTCTGGATACACAGGTGAGAAACGTTTGTAGTTCTAACCCAATATCGTAGGAGGGATTTGAACCCATTCTATAGGTGGAATAGTGTAGATTCTGTCTCACGGGAAGATATATAATGAAGATACATTAGTCTTCTTAAAGAAGATAAAGGTTGTCTATCTGGATTATGGCTAGCATTTAATACTGTGATCTGTATACTCAGAGACAATAACTGTCTATTTATAGTCTTCATTTATAATTGCTTATTCTTGGACTAATGGGGGAATTACCAAGAAAATCTTTCGTTGCTATTACTTTGTATTTTTTTTAAACATATTGTAAGGTGCATGAAATATATAAATACATATTAATATGTTTATATGAAACATGTCATATTATGTACAGTTCTCTGGCCTGAAGGGAAAATGATTGCAAATAAGTTGTGACGAAGGCACACTGTACTGGAGATATAACAATAAACTAGACCAATGGAGTGATTAAAAGTGCTACTGAGTACGAAGCTCGGTACACGAAAGAGACGAGACATCTCTTACAGACAGGAAACGAGGATTTCCTATGGCATGTGGTTAGGTGTGGGTAATGGGTGCATCCAGTCATAACAGTGACACAGAACAGCAGAGTTATTATTACAGTAGTTTAATTTTCTTCCACTGTGTTATTCAATTTTTTCATCAGAGAAGTGTACGTGCTGTGTGTGATAGTGCTACTTCATTTGACCACAAATTCCATAGAGCTGGTGACGGGGATACAACTCGCTTGCACTCTAATCAGAGTTATCTTTATTTTCTCTCAAGCAGAGATTTGCCTGTGCTCTCTTGGCCTTCTATTAGAAAAACTACATTATACCCAGTGGAATCTTATAATCTATATCTGGTTTATCACTAGGGTTTCTTACAAGCCAGTTTAAGGTTTCCCTTTAATGCTTGGCAACTGGATAGTTGGGGAATTTCTCCCAATTTATATTTTTAATCGCACATTGGCCATGGCGATTCTTGTTCTAATATCTTCAAGGCATCTCCCATGAGATGTTATGGCTTATGAGATGTTATACGTCAGCTAACTTCATGTCTTCCCCTTATTATTCACCCCGTCTCTCAACTAACTTCATGTCTTCCCATTATTATTCACCCCGTCTCTCAGCTAACTTCACGTCTTCCCCTTATTACTCACCCCGTCTCTCAGCTAAATTTATGTCTTCCCTTTATTATTCACCCCCGTCGCTCAGCTAACTTCACGTCTTCCCTTTATTACTCACCCCGTCTCTCAGCTAAATTTATGTCTTCCCTTTATTATTCAGCCCCGTCTCTCGGCTAACTTTATGTCTTCCACTTCCGGTCGCCAACATGGCGGTTAGGCGTTGAACCGTTAAGGCCTGTGGCGTGTATGTGCTTGCAGCTACGGTTTGCAATCGCATTTTTCTTATGTTGGACTGGTAGTACATGGTTCCGTCGCCCTGCTACTGAGTGAGTGCGTGGGCGACACTGTCAGCTGTGAAATTCGCTGGAATGCTTTTACATCTGTCCTGTACAATGACCTGCATGTTCGGAACAATGGTTAACGTCTGTTGCTGAATTGACTGATTAGCCTTTTCGGTTCACCATTGCATTTTTCAGGAGACTCCCGGGAGTCGGCGCTGAAGCTGCGGAGTTCGTGCTTTATGCGACCTTTCGGCGGGTCGCCCTGTGGTAAACAACCGAGCCATGTGAGAAAACCCGGGTCAAGTAGGTCTTTCTGGTAACTGCCGAGTCCATCGACGATGAACTGTGGTTTTCGTGGATTAATTTTTTGTTGGCATTCTGGCGGCGGCATTATGCACAGTGTACCTGTACGGGCTGTTGGATTGTCGAGACTCCTGTCTATTCCAATTTTCACATTGGAAAGTGGGGAGCATTTTGTGTGATATTCACTGGCACAGGAACGGAGCATAATGGGGACGACCCGTTGCCGTGAAGTTGGAACCTCGACTAACTAACTGACTAACTAACTAACTAACTTCCACTTATTATTCACGTCTTCTCTTTATTATTCACCCCCGTCTCTCAGCTAACTTCATGTCTTCCCTTTATTATTCACCCCCCCCCCCCCTTCCCCCCGTCTCTCAGCTAACTTCATGTCTTCGCTTTTATATTCACCCCCGTCTCTCAGCTAACTTCATGTCTTCCCTTTATTATTTACCCCCTGTCTCTCAGCAAACTTTTTGTATTCCCTTTATTATTAACCCCTTCTCTCAGCTAATTTCATGTCTTCCCCTTATTATTCACCCCGTCTCTCAGCTAACTTCTTGTCTTCCCTTTATTATTCACCCCCATCTATCAGCTAACTTCATGTCTTCCCTTTATTATTCACCCCCGTCTCTCAGCTAACTTCATGTCTTCCACTTATTATTCACCCCGTCTCTCAACTAACTTCATGTCTTCCCTTTATTATTCACCCCCGTCTCTCAGCTAACTTCATGTCTTCCCTTTATTATTCACCCCCGTCTCTCAGCTAACTTCATGTCTTCCCTTTATTATTCATCCTCTCTCTCTCTCTCTCTCGCTCATCTTCTCTCTCTCTCTCTCTCGTCTCTCGTCTCTTCATCTCTCTCTCTCTCTCTCTCTCCCTCCCGTCTCTCGCTAACTTCATGTCTTGGCTTTTATATTCACCCCCGTCTCTCAGCTAACTTCATGTCTTCCCTTTATTATTCACCCCCTGTCTCTCAGCAAACTTTATGTATTCCTTTTATTATTAACCCCGTCTCTTCCTTTTATTATTCACCCCCGTCTCTCAGCTATCTTCCTTTCTTCCACTTATTATTCACCTCCGTCTCTCAGCTAACTTCATGTCTTCCCTTTATTATTCACCCCCGTCTCTCAGCTAACTTCATGTCTTCCCTTTATTATTCACCCTCTCTCTCTCTCTCTCTCTTTCTCTCTCTCTCTCTCTCTCTCTCTCTCTCTCTCTCTCTCTCTCTCTCCCCCGTCTCTCGGCTAACTTCATGTCTTGGCTTTTATATTCACCCCCGTCTCTCAGCTAACTTCATGTCTTCCCTTTATTATTCACCCCCTGTCTCTCAGCAAACTTTATGTATTCCTTTTATTATTAACCCCGTCTCTTCCTTTTATTATTCACCCCCGTCTCTCAGCTATCTTCCTTTCTTCCACTTATTATTCACCTCCGTCTCTCAGCTAACTTCATGTCTTCCCTTTATTATTCACCCCCTCCCCGTCTCTCAGCTAACTTCATGTCTTCCCTTTATTGTTCACAGTCCCCCCCCCCCCGTCTCTCAGCTAACTTCATGTCTTCGCTTTGTTTTTATTCACCCCCGTCTCTCAGCTAACTTCATGTCTTCCCTTATTAATCAACGCACTCCCCGTCTCTCAGCTAACTTCATGTCTTCCCTTTATTATTCACACACACACATCCGCCCCCCCCCCCCCCCCCACCTCCGTCTCTCAGCTAACTTCATGTCTTCGCTTTTTTATTCACCCCCGTCTCTCAGCTAACTTCATGTCTTCCCTTTATTATTCCCCCCTCCCCGTCTCTCAGCTAACCTCATGTCTTCTCTTTATTATTCACCCCCCCCCCCCCCCCCCGTCTATCAGCTAACTTCACATCTTCCCCTTATTATTCACCCCCGTCACTCAGCTAACTTCATGTCTTCCCTTTATTATTCACCCCCGTCTATCAGCTATCTTCATGTCTTCCCTTTATTATTCACCCCCCCCCTCCCGTCTATCAGCTAACTTCATGTCTTCCCTTTACTATTCAACCCGCCCCCACCTCCCGGTCTCTCAGCTAACTTCACATCTTCCCCTTATTATTCACCCCCGCCACTCAGCTAACTTCATGTCTTCCCTTTATTATTCACCCGCCCCCCCCCCCCCGTCTCTCATCTAACTTCATGCCTTCGCCTTTTTATTCACCCCCGTCTCTCAGCTAACTTTATGTATTCCTTTTATTATTAACCCCGTCTCTTCCTTTTATTATTCACCCCCGTCTCTCAGCTATCTTCCTTTCTTCCACTTATTATTCACCTCCGTCTCTCAGCTAACTTCATGTCTTCCCTTTATTATTCACCCCCTCCCCGTCTCTCAGCTAACTTCATGTCTTCCCTTTATTGTTCACTCCCCCCCCCCCCCGTCTCTCAGCTAACTTCATGTCTTCGCTTTGTTTTTATTCACCCCCGTCTCTCAGCTAACTTCATGTCTTCCCTTTATTAATCAACGCACTCCCCGTCTCTCAGCTAACTTCATGTCTTCCCTTTATTATTCACACACACACACATCCGCCCCCCCCCCCCCACCTCCGTCTCTCAGCTAACTTCATGTCTTCGCTTTTTTATTCACCCCCGTCTCTCAGCTAACTTCATGTCTTCCCTTTATTATTCCCCCCTCCCCGTCTCTCAGCTAACCTCATGTCTTCTCTTTATTATTCACCCCCCCCCCCCCGTCTATCAGCTAACTTCACATCTTCCCCTTATTATTTACCCCCGTCACTCAGCTAACTTCATGTCTTCCCTTTATTATTCACCCCCGTCTATCAGCTATCTTCATGTCTTCCCTTTATTATTCACCCCCCCCCCCCTCCCGTCTATCAGCTAACTTCATGTCTTCCCTTTACTATTCAACCCGCCCCACCTCCCGGTCTCTCAGCTAACTTCACATCTTCCCCTTATTATTCACCCCCGCCACTCAGCTAACTTCATGTCTTCCCTTTATTATTCACCCCCCTCCCCGTCTCTCAGCTAACTTCATGTCTTCCCTTTATTGTTCACTTCCCCCCCCCCCCCCCCCCCGTCTCTCAGCTAACTTCATGTCTTCGCTTTGTTTTTATTCACCCCCGTCTCTCAGCTAACTTCATGTCTTCCCTTTATTAATCAACACACTCCCCGTCTCTCAGCTAACTTCATGTCTTCCCTTTATTATTCACACACACACATCCGCCCCCCCCCCCCACCTCCGTCTCTCAGCTAACTTCATGTCTTCGCTTTTTTATTCACCCCCGTCTCTCAGCTAACTTCATGTCTTCCCTTTATTATTCCCCCCCCCCCCCGTCTATCAGCTAACTTCACTTCTTCCCCTTATTATTCACCCCCGTCTATCAGCTATCTTCATGTCTTCCCTTTATTATTCACCCCCCCCCCTCCCGTCTATCAGCTAACTTCATGTCTTCCCTTTACTATTCAAACCCGCCCCACCTCCCGGTCTCTCAGCTAACTTCACATCTTCCCCTTATTATTCACCCCCGCCACTCAGCTATCTTCATGTCTTCCCTTTATTATTCACGCCCCCCTCCCGTCTATCAGCTAACTTCACATCTTCCCCCTATTATTCACCCCCGGCACTCAGCTAACTTCATGTGTTCCCTTTATTATTCACCCCCCCCCCCCCCCCCCCGTCTCTCAGCTAACTTCATGACTTCCCCTTATTATTCACCCCCGTCTCTCAGCTAACTTCCTGTCTTCCCTTTATTATTCACCCCCCTGCCCGTCTCTCAGCTAACTTCATGTCTTCCCTTTATTATTCACCCCCGTCTCTCAGCTAACTTCATGTCTTCCCTTTATTATTCTTCCCTTTATTGTTCACTCCCCCCCCCCCCCGTCTCTCAGCTAACTTCATGTCTTCGCTTTGTTTTATTCACCCCCGTCTCTCAGCTAACTTCATGTCTTCCCTTTATTAATCAACGCACTCCCCGTCTCTCAGCTAACTTCATGTCTTCCCTTTATTATTCACACACACACATCCGCCCCCCCCCCCAACCTCCGTCTCTCAGCTAACTTCATGTCTTCGCTTTTTTATTCACCCCCGTCTCTCAGCTAACTTCATGTCTTCCCTTTATTATTCCCCCCTCCCCGTCTCTCAGCTAACCTCATGTCTTCTCTTTATTATTCACCCCCCCCCCCCCCGTCTATCAGCTAACTTCACATCTTCCCCTTATTATTCACCCCCGTCACTCAGCTAACTTCATGTCTTCCCTTTATTATTCACCCCCGTCTATCAGCTATCTTCATGTCTTCCCTTTATTATTCACCCCCCCCCCCTCCCGTCTATCAGCTAACTTCATGTCTTCCCTTTACTATTCAACCCGCCCCACCTCCCGGTCTCTCAGCTAACTTCACATCTTCCCCTTATTATTCACCCCCGCCACTCAGCTAACTTCATGTCTTCCCTTTATTATTCCCCGCCCCCCCCCCCCCCCCCCCCCCCCGTCTCTCATCTAACTTCATGCCTTCGCCTTTTTATTCACCCCCGTCTCTCAGCTAACTTTATGTATTCCTTTTATTATTAACCCCGTCTCTTCCTTTTATTATTCACCCCCGTCTCTCAGCTATCTTCCTTTCTTCCACTTATTATTCACCTCCGTCTCTCAGCTAACTTCATGTCTTCCCTTTATTATTCACCCCCTCCCCGTCTCTCAGCTAACTTCATGTCTTCCCTTTATTGTTCACGTCCCCCCCCCCCCCGTCTCTCAGCTAACTTCATGTCTTCGCTTTGTTTTTATTCACCCCCGTCTCTCAGCTAACTTCATGTCTTCCCTTTATTAATCAACGCACTCCCCGTCTCTCAGCTAACTTCATGTCTTCCCTTTATTATTCACACACACACACATCCGCCCCCCCCCCCACCTCCGTCTCTCAGCTAACTTCATGTCTTCGCTTTTTATTCACCCCCGTCTCTCAGCTAACTTCATGTCTTCCCTTTATTATTCCCCCCTCCCCGTCTCTCAGCTAACCTCATGTCTTCTCTTTATTATTCACCCCCCCCCCCCCCCCCCCCCCCGTCTATCAGCTAACTTCACATCTTCCCCTTATTATTTACCCCCGTCACTCAGCTAACTTCATGTCTTCCCTTTATTATTCACCCCCGTCTATCAGCTATCTTCATGTCTTCCCTTTATTATTCACCCCCCCCCTCCCGTCTATCAGCTAACTTCATGTCTTCCCTTTACTATTCAACCCGCCCCACCTCCCGGTCTCTCAGCTAACTTCACATCTTCCCCTTATTATTCACCCCCGCCACTCAGCTAACTTCATGTCTTCCCTTTATTATTCACCCCCCTCCCCGTCTCTCAGCTAACTTCATGTCTTCCCTTTATTGTTCACTTCCCCCCCCCCCGTCTCTCAGCTAACTTCATGTCTTCGCTTTGTTTTTATTCACCCCCGTCTCTCAGCTAACTTCATGTCTTCCCTTTATTAATCAACACACTCCCCGTCTCTCAGCTAACTTCATGTCTTCCCTTTATTATTCACACACACACATCCGCCCCCCCCCCCCCCCACCTCCGTCTCTCAGCTAACTTCATGTCTTCGCTTTTTTATTCACCCCCGTCTCTCAGCTAACTTCATGTCTTCCCTTTATTATTCCCCCCCCCCCCCCCCCCCCGTCTATCAGCTAACTTCACTTCTTCCCCTTATTATTCACCCCCGTCTATCAGCTATCTTCATGTCTTCCCTTTATTATTCACCCCCCCTCCCGTCTATCAGCTAACTTCATGTCTTCCCTTTACTATTCAACCCGCCCCACCTCCCGGTCTCTCAGCTAACTTCACATCTTCCCCTTATTATTCACCCCCGCCACTCAGCTATCTTCATGTCTTCCCTTTATTATTCACCCCCCCCCCTCCCGTCTATCAGCTAACTTCACATCTTCCCCCTATTATTCACCCCCGTCACTCAGCTAACTTCATGTGTTCCCTTTATTATTCACCCCCCCCCCCCCCCCCCGTCTCTCAGCTAACTTCATGCCTTCGCCTTTTTATTCACCCCCGTCTCTCAGCTAACTTCCTGTCTTCCCTTTATTATCACCCCCCTGCCCGTCTCTCAGCTAACTTCATGTCTTCCCTTTATTATTCACCCCCGTCTCTCAGCTAACTTCATGTCTTCCCTTTATTATTCTTCCACAATCTCTTAGCTAACTTCCTTTCTTCCACTTATTATTCACCTCCGTCTCTCAGCTAACTTCATGTCTTCCCTTTATTATTCACCCCCCGTCTCTTAGCTAACTTCATGTCTTCCGTTTATTATTCCCCCCCCCCCGTCTCTCAGCTAACTTCATGCCTTCCCTTTATTATTCCCCCCTCCCCGTCCCTCAGCTAACCTCATGTCTTCCCTTTATTATTCACCCCCCCCCCCCTCCGTCCCCCGCCGTCTCTCAGCTAACTTCATGTCTTCCCTTTATTATTCACCCCCGTCTCTATTTCTCATCACCGGCTCTGTTTAGAAGGGGTTACGAACGCAATTCATAATCCTGTACACCACATTCGAAACACATATGCGGGAGATTAGGCAGCAGACTGGCTTGATTTGGTTTCCCAAACAAAGGTTTAACTACCGGCCGTCCATAAAGCAATTGCAAACTACTGGACGTTGAGTTGAGCCAGGAACCGACATTACAGCACCCAGGACATTCCCATACGTTCTGCGTCCTCATTTGTAACAGCCGGGGAAGAGTCCCAATTATAATGGTACCAGTACGGCAAGCATGTGCATTTTCTCTTCCAGCTAGCGGAATGCCGTCGTGACTGCCTCCACCTCCATTCCCAGACTGGATTTTGTGGTATCATACGCCAGGCTTTCCTGCATCATATACCGTCCAATAACCTTCACCAGGAATCCCCAGGCACTTATTTTACCTCTTAGAACAGAGCCATCCGTGTAGACTACTGTACGTAAACTTGCCAAGAAATAACAAACAGCCAAAAATGCTAGGATTGACTGCGACGTCCTATAAAGGATATGCGACTAACTTTTACTATTACCACAATGTTGTATTGTTGCTGTGAAACTGACGTTGTGTCTGATCTAGAGACCATGAATCGTGAAAAAGAGTGGGGTCAAATACTAGAAGACACACAATGTAAAAGTAACACTGGGTCGTGAGTGCAGAGAATGGGTGACCAATGACAGCCTACTATTTTCAATTTTCAACTGCCAAGGTATCTTCAAAGAGTCCTTATCTGAGAAGACTAGGATCCGATAGGATCAGTTGGGAGTAAAACATTCACGGGTACCTTATTTCATTAAACTCATTTACAATTGGCTTATAATCCGGCACTTAACGCCCAGAAGCATCTGACATCTTCTATACGTAGAATATGTAGATTTTATGTCTTGTCAAGATTCATTCATTCATTCATTCATTCATTCATTCATTCATTCAGTAGCATGTACTTTGCAGAACCTCGCTCCAATAACAACATTCCGGAAAACTTTTCGGTCATAAGCAAGATGTCCCGCGCACGATACACCCATCTGGAGATCGTCCTGCCACATCCTGCACCCATTTTCTCTTTGGCCTTCCTCTTCCTCTCTTACCAGGCATATACCCCTTCATTATTGTTCTCTCCAAACTTTCATGACGTTTCAAGTGACCAGAATATTTCAATTTTCTTTGTTTTATCGTCTTTAGTCGCCAACCTTCTGCAATATTCATATCTTGTAGTATGAGTGCATTTGTTCTTTTCTGTATACAAGATATTCTTAGAACCCGCCTATAACATTTATATTCAAAGATTATTCAGCTCAACGGTCCACCTTAAATGTTCTGAGCATGTCACTCCATCATTCACCTGCTTATAAACTAGTTCATGAGAAAGTGGTGTGATGGCTTTCCATTACCTTCCACACCTTCATGGATGATGTCGGACTTTTGCTTTTAACACTAATTTTGACTTCTCGTCCATGATTTATGGACATAAATTACAAGTACCCCTGAAGTCTGAGTGATTTCTTCTTATAGCGAGGGACACTGCTTATAGGGAAAGCTAATCCGCACGAAAAATTCAATCCAGTGCGTGTATGGACTACGTTTGAGTTCAAAGCGGGCGAGCGAAAAAAAAAACAACAACACACACACACACAATTTCCAGCTGTTGGGAGGGGTGGGTGCGCGTCTTCTTAGTTGTTGTACTATCTACCAATTCGGCTAGTTAACTACCGGGTGCACTGAACTGCATTTACCATACTCTTAACGTTGTCCATCCTCTACCACAAGAAAGTGCAATGCAGCGTTTTCCCTCCATTGAGCTGAGCGCCTGAACTATTTCTCGCCAGAGGTTTAGATGCTATAAATGTAGAACAGCAATAGTAATTTATGCATGTTAATTAATATAAACAATAAACGCGTATGAACATGAGCTGTACACATTTATTGATAAAATGTTTATTACATGACATAAATCATTATAGGATGGTGGTTAATGAACTAACTTATTAGTGGCTAAAATGTCTAGATGTCTTGGCAGATATTTCTTCACCGAAACAACACAACTGATGGCTATTTTGAATACTGTATACTGGGAACACGGGGCAGGTTACCCCGGTTCAACAAATGCCCGCAGAAGACGGATGTGTCGGCCTAACGGCGCAAGAAAGGCAGCTCTGCTGTAAACAAGCACAACGCAATCACGTGCGAAAAAACTCTCCAGATGAACACAGAAGACAAAGAAGTATGATGGTGAACTATTTCTCTATACAGTCAAACCTCGGTTTTCATTACCTTTGGTGTCGTCGGTTTCGATTTTCGTCGATTTTTTTTTTCCACAAAATATTTGTCTTGATTTTGGTCGGTTGCCTGAGATTTCGTCGATGTGCCCACGAGACCTCGCTGCTAATTTTACGAAGGGACTCACGCGTTCTTCTGCTCAGTTTGGCGTTGTTTTTTCGTTGTGTGAGCATCACTTGCTAATAATAAACTACGAGAACACCCGGGAAGGTTAACCTGGTCAACAAATGCCCACAGAAGTCAGATGTGTCGGCCTAAAGGCACAAGTATCGCAGCTCTGCTGTAAACACGCACAACGCAATCACGTCCGAAAAAAACTCTCCGGATGAACGCAGAAGAAGAAGAAGAAGAAGAAGAAGAAGAAGAAGAAGAAGAAGAAGAAGAAGAAGAAGAAGATGAAGAAGATGATGAGAAGAAGAAGAAGAAGAAGAAGAAGAAGAAGAAGAAGAAGAAGAAGAAGAAGAAGAAGAAGAAGAAGAAGAAGAAGAAGAAGAAGAAGAAGAAGAAGAAGAAGAAGAAGAAGAAGAAGACGAGAATTAAGATTGCTGAAATCGGCCGCATGTACGGGAATTCACCCTCCACGATATGTTCCATTGTGGCGAAAAAGAAAGAATAAAGGAACCTAATGTAGCGAAAGGCGCGAATGCGCTTACGAAATAGAGATTGCAAACAATTGAAGATGTCGAATAGTTATTAATGTTGATAAATCAAAAACAGTTAGATGGCGATTCTGTTTCGGCGCCAATCGAATGTGAAAAGGTCAGACTGTTGTATGCCGATCTCATTAAGAAAATGCCTAGGACGAGAGCTAGTATACTTAGTGATTTTAAGGCCAACAAATGATGATTTGAAAAATTCAACAGGCGCACTGAATGCAAAGTGTTACTAGGCACGGCGAAATTGCGAGTTCGGAAAAGTTTGGGGTCGAAAAATAGTATTAAATACAATATTTATTCTGTATAAAATGTGTTTTGGTATGTATTTTGGAGCGTCTAGAACGAAGTAATTGGATTTAAATTGAATCATATGGAAATAATTGCCTCGGGTTTTGCCGGTTTAGGATTTCGTCGATTGTTTTCAGGACGAAAACAAAGGTTTGACTGTACTTCTAAACAACCAAATATCTTGCCTATATAATTAGGACCTTAATATACACAATCACCACAAGAAGGTAAGTATCAGTCTCTCTAAACTGTCTATTCCACTATAACAGATGAAGACCATTCACGACCCAATGGGATGCAATGATTGCAAACACACAGGATGATAGTGACTTGCGCTATGACTGGAATTTAAGTGAGGCCGAGCAGCATAATCGCCCGTGTGTCACCGGGGAAGTTAACAGAAAGCAAAGATAGTAACACTAACGTAACATGCATGTCTTAAAAGGCGACAAAGGAGGGTTGCCATGGGACTGGCTTCCTCATCCCGTATAAAAAATGTCGCTGTGAAATCCAGCCAATCATGAACACACAAAAAAGTCAACATTGGTGTTAAAAGCAAAAGTCCGACATCATCCATGAAGGTGTAGAAGGTAATGGAAAACCACTACACTACTTTGTCATGAATTAGTTTATAAGCAGGCGAATGAAGGAGTGGCATGCCCTGGTTGTGTGAGTTGGTCGAGGACCTCTGCTCTGTTGGGAGTTATGAAGAAGAAGATGAAGAGTCCCGTTATGCGTCGACCTCACTCTTTCGCCCAAGTTCATCTTAATCCAGTAACAAGACAATGTCTAGACAGCTGGAAATGAAACAGGATGCAGTTTATCTGGATGCACCAGGGCGTCTTATTTGCCTTGCCACGCTACAGGCGCCGTACAGGGCGCGATGACAGTCACATTTGTCTGTTGAAACATAAGAGGTTTCATCCGTAAAGCCACTTCAAGAAGTCCAGGGTATACTAAATGTTAATTACAATTCAAATTCAACACTTTACAAGTTATAGATGGGCCTCAAACGTCTATGTCATCCTGAACACCACTGCTGATTAAAGGGAGCATGCCCAATAGTACTTAAGACAAGTCTTCCTGCGTTGTCAAAATAGGTTTGTATGAGTTAGTTTTGATGTAGTTTAATGTAATATGTACATATATCTGTACTGGCCAGAGGTTCATCATTGCTGTGTAAGTAACTTTACCAGCTTGAGGCTACAACACTGCTACGTACAGGTAACTTTACCAGCTACAGGCTACAACATTGCCATGTACTGTAGTGAAGTAAATGAAACCCCGGGGTGGTATCTGCTTTTTAATCCTTGGGATCGCGAGGTATGTAAAAAAAACAAAAAACTGTATAAACATCTGACCCCAAGTTTCCAAGACCGTATTAACTTTAACGCAAGTCTAATCTATAATGGTATGCATTTGATTTATTTGGTCGTTTCGGGATTTGAGATTTAAATATTGAGCACATCCCACTACTGGCAACGCTGATCGTATTCTGCTATGAACTTAAGGCCTATCCACGTCAGTGTGGAAGCACTAGACTCGAGTTTCGCTCTCACGTTGAGCTCGTCAATAGTGCTTATCCTTGACCGAACCCGGAAATAAATGCATTTGACGCAAGAAATACCAGAACTTATATTATACACAAACGCATTGTTTATTCTACCGTGACTTAGCACTACATTTCGGAACGTTCTCATGTTTTAACTGTACGTCTTCTACTTGCTATCACGATCTTTGACAATAACACCACCTGGCAAATTCTAATGATGAACTGGATCGGAGTATCTCTCATCTATCCATTAGTCCTTCTTCGCCCCGCCCCCAAACTGGTGGAGTATATGTCCTCACATTAAGCCGTCCTATCTTTTGTGTCTTCTGAACCCCTTTCATGTTCTGTCCATATTATTAATCACTATTTTAATTCTCTTCTCCGTGTGTTGTTAGGTCTCCCAGAGAAAATACTTTCTGGTTATAAGAGGGGGCTTCAAATGAAATCCTTAAATGTTTTGTGTGTGTGTTGTATATTCTGAACAAGTAAAGAAAAAGTGTATCATTTTTCGATGTAGTCACCACTGCGTTCAATTCAAGTCCTCCAGCGCCGATAAAGTGCTTGGATTTCTGTAGAAAAAAATTATCTCGATGTGCATGGTCCGGTCGTGAACAGTATGTCACATAATTCATACCGTTTTGAAACTTCCTACTCCACTCATACACTTGCTGGACTGACAGGCATGCATAACCATACTAGACCTTCATTCGCCAGTGGATGTCTATAGATCTTACCCCATCGATGATTTAAAATTTTAAAAAAAAAAAGGATTACAGACACTCCTCCTTTTGGTGCATGTCAAAAGTGGGGCGGCCATATTTAAACTGCTTTTTGATGTCACCATGTTCGTCTGCACTGTGATGTCACGTGCTGAACACTCTTGACATCCTTAACAACAATGTTGACATGTTACAAGACAATGGCATGGTTAGAGTAATTTCTATCAGACGTTTTAGGTTTTCATGTGAATCCCCCTGGTACTATTTCTATTCTAGTAATATTGCTATATTTGGTATATAATGAGACACCATCTACTGTAACTAGACAATAGATAATAGGAAGAGCGTAGATAATCCTAGTAAACAGCTTTACTTTGGTACATAATGGGTTAAAGTAACAACTACCTGGCATCGAAATAGTTAACAAACGCCAAAGATAGTGCCTATAATAAAAAAAAAAATAGTTTGCCTGACAGATCCTTCTGTCTGACAGATCCTCCAGTCTGACAGATCCTCCTGTCACATTCAGAGTCACTGACGTCTTTACTTGATTTTGTCCATGATCCAGTTATAGTAGTGAGCTATACTGGTGTAGTAGCCGTAGTGATTCTCTCTGTCACAGCCGACACCCCAGGACACGATTCCAGCCAGGATGTAACGTCCCTTGAACTCAATCACATACGGACCGCCACTGGAGGGAAGAAGACAGACATGTGTGTAAATCAGATGTATTTAATCATGTATGAGGAGCGGCTGGCCGAGAGGCTAGAACGCCGGACTCTCATTCGGGAGGCCCGGGTTCGATCCCTCGGTAAGGTGTGGGATTTTTTTCTGTCGGAGGCAAAAAGAAAAAATTCTAACCTGCACAGTTCGCGGCGACTGCACTAGCCAGGCGGCCTTAATTCCTCAGGCTTAAAGACCCCTCTGCCATACACCGCAAGGTACTATATTGGCAGTAAATGACAGTTTTTTTTAAAATCATGTATGAAAACAGATATGTGTTTTTCCTCTACTTCAGCTGTCCTTAAGGGATTTAGGACGCAGTTCGTTATCCCGCATACCCGCGTTCTAAGCACAGCTGCGGGTGATTTGGCAGCATACCGCCTTGCGTTGGTTTTTCACGAAATGGTATGGGTGCCGGTCTATAAGAAAGCAATAGAAAACTACCGAATGTAGACTTGCCAAGAGATCAAAGCAGCAAAAAATGCTGGTGTTGACTGCGACGTGCGATAAAGAATGTGCAACTAACTAACGTTTGTCCTTTATGGGGGGGTCTTGCTGGGGGGGGGTGGGTGGGTGGGGGGGGTCTTGCAGGGGATTCTTGCAGGGGGGGAGTCTTGCAGGGGGGGTCTTGTCGGGGAAGTCTTGCAGGGGGATTTACGGGGGGTCTTACAGGGGAGTCTTGCAGGGGGGAGTTTTACAGGGGGAGTTTTACAGGGAAGTCTTGCAGGGGGAGTCTTACAGGGGGAGTCTTGCAGGGGGAGTCTTGCAGGGGGAGTCCTTACAGGGGGAGTTGCAGGGGTCTTGCAGGGGGGGGGGGAGTCTTACAGGGGGAGTTTGTGGGGGAAAGTTTACAGTGGAGTCTTACAGGGGTTTGCAGGGGGAATTTTTACGGGGGGAGTTCTTGTTGGGGAAGTCTTGCAGGGGGAGTCTTAGAGGGGGAAATCTGCGGGGGGGAGTTTACAGGGGGGAGTTCTCGTTGGGGAAGTCTTGCAGGGGGAGTCTTAGAGGGGGAAGTCTTGCAGGGGGAGTCTTGTCGGGGAAGTCTTGCAGGGGGAATCTTACATTGGGGGAGTCTTGCAGGGGGAGTCTTGCAGGGGGGAGTCCCTGGGGCGAAATCTGTTACGCCGCCTGCCTTGCGCTTTGAAGTCTGTAGGTTCGATTCCGGCCTACATGGTTCGGTTAACGAGTGCAATTTTCTCGGAGATTCCTGGGAGTTGTCACTGAAGCTACGGAGTTCGAGCTTTGTGCGACACTTTCAGCAGGCCGTCCTGCGTAAAGAGACTGAGCCATATAAATAAAACCCGGTGCAATGAAGTCGACCCTCTGGCGTTTTAAACCCTATTAAACTGGAATATTGCCACTCATCCATCTATCAGTGGTTACCTCATGCAGCTCGCTACACGCCCGCTTCATATTCTTATCTCTGTCTCCAGTTCTATTCTCCACGTTTTGTATGTCTCTTTCTATTTCGTGTTTCCTATGGATATTAGACAAAGGGCTTTCTAATTATATTATTATCAGTTTTTATGTTTAAAATATGTTTTATCGGCTGCGGCCCGGGTCACGCGGTAGATTTTCTCAGTATGATGCAAGTCTTCGAAATGGCGCCCTTTAATGATGCAAGTCTTCGAAATGCCGCCCTTTAATGATGCAAGTCTTCGAAATGCCGCCCCCCTTCGCTGCTTATGCCGCCCTCTTACCATGCAGCCTGTTGCAGCTGCTTCTTTATATCATAGCACGGAACCGCCCTGGCTGTGGCCTTTGTCTTGAGGGGAGATTTGGTTACTTGAAGAATGTTGAGAATGATGTGCTCAAAGAAGAAAGCAAACACTTAATTATTGCCATCTCAACATACAAAAGAAAAGGAAAATTCTAGTGGACAACACTGCACCCTATTGGGATCTGTGAAATGAGTACCGGATGTTTGTAAAGTCTCACTACACTTTGAATGTAGAACAAATTTTAAAAATGAAGTACATGACGTCATCAATATATGTGCTAAAATATTCATTGAATTATACACAATAGTCACTACTATGATCTAACGCTGTTTTGGGAGAGCGGGAAAGTACCAATGAAGTATTCATTATAACAGGTGTTGGAAATGGCCACCATGGGCTTCAAGACATGGCTGTACACGTCTCTTCATATGTCTCTTCATATTGTCAAATACCTTCTGCAACTAGTCTGTTGTTATTTCTTGAATGGTAATTCTTAATTGCTTCTTTTAGATCCTCAATTGTGTGTACATTGGTTTTGTAAACATTTCCTTTCAAGAAACCCCATAGATAATAATCTAATGGAGTTAGATCTGGAGAACGAGCAGGCCAAATTTCATGTTATATTATGCGATTTACGAAAGTTTCTCTCTCTCCCCCCCCCCCCCCCCCCCCCCAAAAAAAAAAATAAAAAAAAAATAAATAAACAAACAAACGACCTCCCCTACCCCAACCCACCCACCCCCACCAAAAAAAAACAACAAACAACAACAAACAAACAAACAAAAAACGCAGTGATGCTCTAGGTGTGTGCAGTTGCATCATCTTGCTGAAACTACGCTTCTTCAATTCCACGATCATTCAGCTGTTCTAAGAAAGGTTCCAGAATGTCAGTACGGTACCGATCGTCATTTATAGTGTTGTCGAAGAAAACTGATCTAATAAAACGTTTTCTACTGACATCACATCATACCCCAATTTTCTCAGGCGCTTCATGAAATGCATTGTGATTAAAAGTGCTCCAAATACGATTATTTTGGCTATTAGCGTATCTAGATATATGACATTATTAAAAATGCTTGAAACCTAGTGGAATAGTTGACTCTGGATTGATTATCACACACTTTTAGTTCAGACACAACATAAATCCTGTATGGATGAAAATTTAATCGTTTAAGAATGTTGTGCAATGTTCACTTGTTGCGACATTTTCCTTAAGGACATGTCAGGATTATGTCTGGAATATCTAGCCATTAAAAACAAAAAAATCGCGGAGCATCTTCTACATTTTCCGTAGCAAGAAACGTATTCAACAAATTTCTAACCGTAATGTGATGAGGAGGTTGTTTATCAGAAAATCTTGCTATAAATCTTTGAACAACTATTCATGTGTATCGACCGCCATTTCGAAACACTTATTTAACCAAACAAAATGCTTTCTTCCGTTGATAACACCATTCTGTCAGGAGTGCAAAGAATTACTCCAGCAGACAGCCATTCGCTGCTTATTGCTTCACGATGTACTGTGGAGCACATTTTGTGATGACGTCATGCACTTCATTTTTCAAATATATTCTACATACTATATGTAATGGGACTTTACAAACACCCAGTATAAGCACTGCGCTTTTAATAACGTAAAAAAAAAAAAACAACTATTATTTATTCAAGCACAGCTCACCTGTCTCCAGAACATGCGTCTCCTCGCATGCTTTTGGCATACCCTGCACAGAACATGCCCTCGGTGAAGTTTGTTCGCACGACAGCAGCTCGTCCTCGGCAGATGTCTTTTGACACATACGGGATCTTGATATGTGAGCATAAAACAAGAAAAGTAGGACGTTATCAACATGATAATTTACTTACTTTTAATTTAGTAGAGCTATCATGTCACGAATACCATCATTCTAAAACAACACGATAGTTTCATTGAAGAGCAAGACACCATCATTATCATATTCCGTGTCGATATGCTTGTGATGCCATGGTTTGCCGTTGACACAATCATCATAATCTTGGAGCAGGTCAGTTTTCTTGTCACGATAATGCCAGGTAGCCAAACATTCCAGGTATTTAATTCTCGAGCAGTATATAATCCTCTTCAATTACTTTCAACGTGTGATACGAATTACCTAGTTATTTTTGAAAATTTCAGAAGAGTTTGTTCCCTTATTTAAAAATAAAATAGGAATTGTCTGCCCCTTTATGTGTGTAACTGGTTGCTTCTGAAATCTCGTACTTATCCGCGTTGCTCCGGAATTCCTCTGTACATTTGATTGGAGCCTGTTAACAATGACATACCACAAAACTGTGGAGGAATTATTCCCAGGCTATGCCTAATCAAGACCAGGTCGCATGCACTGCGCCTAATTATGACTGTGAGTAAGTAAACGACCTTTTTACACTCTGTGAGGGTTACTGGGTATATGGTTCTAGCCCAGTATCTCTTATAGACCAATCAGCACGCGATGGTTGATGTCGTCGATATCAGGTGGTCGCTTTTACATCCTATACTATTTCTGGTACCAATTTAGGTTGGGTCGATCTAGAAGCCCATATAATTTAAACAATATCTACCTTGACTTGAGCATAGCCTACGATGGGTAGCGTTGTGATGTTCTGTTGTGATAATTCGGTGTGTCCGGTGTGTGTCGCGTGGTTACACACCCGCTTCACACACGTGATCCGGGACTGTTTCCGGATCCGGTCAGGGATATGCACTACTGACGAGCTCAAACGAGGGCGAAACTCTAGTATAGTGCTTCCATATTGACGTGGATAGGCCTTAGGTTCATTCCAGAATGCGATCGGCGTTGCCAGTAGTGGGTTGTGCTCAATATTTAAATTTCAAATCCCGAAACAACCACATAATCAATTGATTATTGCTCACTGGATTTAGGATGCCTGGTGTTCCTTGCCAGTGGGAAGTCCTGATCGTTCGGGTCCCATCGATTGACAGACGTCGGTCGCGGCGATTGGGCAATCTTGAGCATAGCCTACGATGGGTAGCGTTGTGATGTTCTGTTGTGATAATTCGGTGTGTCCAGGTGTGTGCCGCGTGGTTACACACCCGCTTCACACGCGTGATCCGGGACTGTTTCCGGATCCGGTCAGGGATATGCACTACTGACGAGCTCAAATGAGGGCGAAACTCGAGTATAGTGCTTCCATATTGGACGTGGATAGGCCTTAGGTTCATTACCAGAATGCGATCGGCGTTGCCAGTAGTGGGTTGTGCTCAATATTTAAATTTCAAATCCCGAAACAACCACATAATCAATTGATTATTGCTCACTGGATTTAGGATGCCTGGTGTTCCTTGCCAGTGGGAAGTCCTGATCGTTCGGGTCCCATCGATTGACGGACGTCGGTCGCGGCGATTGGGCAATCTTGAGCATAGCCTACTATGGGTAGCGTTGTGCTGTTCTGTTGTGATAATTTGGTATGTCCGGTGTGTGTCGCGTGGTTACACACCCGCTTCACACACGTGATCCGGGACTGTTTCCGGATCCGGTCAGGGATATGCACTACTGACGAGCTCAAACGAGGGCGAAACTCGAGTATAGTGCTTCCATATTGACGTGGATAGGCCTTAGGTTCATACCAGAATGCGATCGGCGTTGCCAGTAGTGGGTTGTGCTCAATATTTAAATATCTACCTTGATTAGGATTCGAACTCACACCACCGTGGTGACAGGCAAGCGCGCTAGCCACTGTATTGCCGCAGCTATAACATGAGGAAGTGCCGTGGACCTGGGACAGGTCAAAGGCTATTGAGTATATGATGTAAAAATCGACCACGTGATATCGACCACATCAACCATCGCGTGCTGATTGGTCTATAAGAGATATTGGGCTAGAACCATATACCCAGTTTCACTCTCTCCGAAATCTGCAGATGTAATACAATCAAATTCACAAGATATTACACCACAGTACAATTGTACATTACACAGAAGTCTTCATGGATTGGTCTATTCAGTAATCCCGCAAAGTATTCATTCAGCCTATCTCTTCATTTGATCTTTAATTTTGGTGAGAACTATCCCATTACTATTTTTGATCAGTCCACTATGCTGATTATATTTTGCTGGTGTTTTCCCTGTGGTACTGTTCAGGTCTCTTGCTCCACCCCGTCCTTAAGTAGTCAACGAAGAACTATCATGCTGATCATATGGTCATTTTGGAGTTACAATACATTCCCCAGCAGATTAAGAACTTTCTTAAGTTAGTTGCATATCCTTTACAAGACGTAGCAGTCAACCCCATACTTTTGTAGCTGTTCGTGATTCCTGGGCAACTTTACGTTCAGTAGTTTGCCATTGCGTTCTGAGCGACCGACAGCCATACCATTTAATAACAATAATCAAGGCAATGCGATCTGCTGCCAAATCGTCCACAACAATGTTTCGAACACGGTATGCGGGATTACGAACTGCGTCCGTAACTAATTCGCCACGGAGCAAGGGTTGAGAACCAATAATAAAACAAACGTTGTCATATATTTTTGAATGTCTAATACGTTACCTGAACTTCATGAAGATACGTAGGTCCAGGTCCATAGGCATACTTGCCACCACACCCAGTTATAAGACCCAAATGACCTGAAAAGATTAAGATTAAGATTTACTGGTTGCAGTCTCAGGTTTCATAGCAGACGACGCCCAAGGAAGGGAAATAACTGGTATGAAAAATCACAAGAGAGCACAAGTTACCGCTGAGAAACCAGATGTTTAAAATATGCTCTGACCAAATGTAGAAAGCAAGAGAACACATTATTCGATGGCTGACACACAAGGGGAGGACACACATTATGCCTTGCTGGGTTCTAAAAGTACTTACTTCTGCATTACATGTCGGTAAGATTACACTGAACTCTGCTAAACAATTTCGTTTGCAAGTATACAAATATAATTGTATATTTATAAACATGCACGATATTCTTAACATCCGTGTTCATCATAATCATAGATGATCATCATCATCATCATCATCATCATCATCATCATCATCATCATCATCATCATCATCATATCATCATCATCATCATCATCACCGTCACGTAGCAATTCCCTTGTAGAACCTTGTAGATCTCATAACATCCCACTGGAAAGATTCATGCTCCTTCACCAATTCCTCTGCCTCATGCATTGCCATGACCAGAATGTCTTTAATGACCCATATCCACCGTCGTCGTCGTGTGGGTTGACCCCATATCTCCTCCCACGAGCCATGCCTTCCCTGACTGTTCAATCTAAACCACTGTGACGTTAAATATGGCCAACCCTTTTAGTTTCCGAGCCACGATGTTGTTTGTGATCTAGTTTTTTTTTGTTTTTTTTCGAAATCTAGATGTTGAAGAATGGCAGTATCCTTATTTATCTGCAGAAATTTGAAACAGCTAATTAGTAACAGTTAACGATATATATATATTATATATATATATATATATATATATATATAATATATATATATATATATATATATATATATATATATATAAAACATGTTTCTTATTCTTGCAACCTTTTTCTTCCATTAGGACATAGGCCATCAATCAACACACCCCAAGCCCACCTATCCTTAGCTACCCCATGCAGCTCTGTCCCTGTCCTTTCCATTTTATTTATGTCTATTTGTATTTATCTTCTGCATGTGCTGGTAAGTCTTCCTCTATTTCTTTTGCCTTGTAGATTCCAGTCAAAGACCTTCCTAGTTATACCATTCTCAGGTTTCGAAAACGTATATCCTACCCAGCGGCAGTGTCTGTTCTTACCTCCTGGTTCACTGGTGGTTGTGTAGTTAGCTCCATGGGCTACACATTGGCGCGCATGTTACAACTGTTTCTTTCCTATATTTTGTGCAGGCACCAATTAATTAATGTTCGTAATTTATTTGTAATTGTTTTCGTGGTTCCCCATGCTCGTGACCTATACAGCAGTACCGATTTAACGTCAGAATTAGATATTCTAAGTTTGGTGCAAAGTTTAATTAAATTATTATAAGTGTGATATATGTCTATTATCAGTCTGTCCGTTCGCTCACATATCTATCCACATAGGCGTCCAGTCCATCCATCCATTATCTGCACGTCTGTCAGTATACTCGTCATACATCTATCTATCCAATATATATGTCCCTTTGTGCACTCACTATCCACATAACCATCAAATCCACCCATACGTTGCCCGTCTATACTTCCATCCATCCACCCATCCTTGTCTGTCCTACCGTCCGTCCTTACTTCCTTCCATCAATCCATCCCTCTGTTTGTTTGTCTGTCTGTCTGTCCGTCCGTCAATCCCTCAATCCATCCATAAATCCATCCACCCATCTGTCTGTCTGACCGTCCGTCCGTCCCTCCCTCCCTCCTCCCCTCCATCCACCTGTCCGTCCGTCCATCCATCCATCCATCCATCCATCCGTCTGTCTGATCGACCCTCTGTCTCTCCCCCACCCCGCCCCCAAATCTGTCCATCCACTCCTCCTTCCCTCACCAGGTTTAAGCAGCTCTTCGAGAAAGTCAGGAGTCTCCAGACAAATTGGCAGCACATCGTCTGAGTAGTCTATGGGGGTGTCCAGTTTGAAGACGGCTATGTCGTTGTTGTAATGTGTGTCATTGAACCGCTCGTGCAGTGTGTACGACTTGATTTGTCTGTGGATAGCACAACACCATATACAGTATCAGGAGCGTTCTTATTGTAATAATATACATCATCATCATCATCATCATCATCATCATCATCATCATCATCATCATCATCATCATCATCATCATCATCATCATCATCATCATGTGCCCTGTCAGCTGGCTTAGGTTTTCATGTCTCTCCAACAGATCTCGATTCTTGATGTTCTGGATCAACTGTGATGCAGATATTCCTCCATGCCAAAGTCTCAATCCATCCAGCATCATTTCTCTTGGTGTGCCTCTGTTTCTTTTCCCGGTGATCTTTACAGTTGTTTGCCTGTTTCTTATAGTTCTATATAACGTTCTAGTTTCATAAGCCTCTTTGGGACAACCGTGGTTAGATCGTAATTACTCTGGCGGTCCAAGGGATTTGCACATCCGTCTCTTCGTTGCTGGTAAGCTTTTTCATTTTTTCTGATTTGTGCACACACACTCGCGCGCGCGCGCACATACACACACACACAACACATATCCACCACACACACCCACAAATATACACA
Organism: Cepaea nemoralis; assembly: GCA_014155875.1. Lineage (NCBI taxonomy): Eukaryota > Metazoa > Mollusca > Gastropoda > Stylommatophora > Helicidae > Cepaea > Cepaea nemoralis. Next base: position 48,384 of record JACEFZ010019953.1, on the reverse strand, counting down.
CACACATATATCCGTGATCGCTCGCCGGAATTGTGGCTTTGGGACAGTACATGCGGTTCACAAGTTCTCGAAACACCAATTCGTGGGTTCAAAATCAACCGCAGACGATTTGGAAGCAGACCGCAATGTGTTCATTTCGATGGTGTGGTCAGTCTTCAGAAAGCAACGGCAAACTGCTGACTGTAAAACTTGCCTACCAAATCACAAACAGCAAACAAACAAAATGCTGGGATTGATTGCAACATCCAGTAAAAGGTAACCAACTAACGTATACGTATCGTTTAGGTCTGAATGATTACACTTAAAATTATATTTTATCAGGTACAAAAACATGCCTTTCAAATAAGTATTCCCCCAATTTTTAGATATTCATTGGATATAATAAGTCGATCACGCATACATAGTCAATGACAATAGTAAATCCTCATGGTCAAATTGGCAGACATCAGGACTGCGGACATGAGTACATTTGGTGTCATGGCCTAGTATGTCTCTTCCGTCTGCTGATCTCTGAATGCACGACTCCGCGGCCTGGTTTATGATCTCACTCAGTAACATTAACAGGTAGCCACAATAGGGCTTCTACCTGGATCGGGCCCTCATCTTTCTCCTCAACCTTCGCATGCGCTTCTTTCTCCACTTCGCTCTCATTCTCTTTAATAGCAAACGAAATATCAATGAATAATAATAGGTATATATATATATATATAAACATAGAAGCGTATTTCACCGCATCTCGTCAGGTGCGTACAAGAGGACGATATAATAAGAAGAATACACGAACGATTTAAAACAACAGTAAGCCAAACATTATTTGCTGTTGAATTATCCAAGTGTAGATATATCTGCAGTTGATCTGGCCAAGGTGCAGAGGCGGTCATCCAAATTGCAAACTCGAACACTAACACTGGCAGACATGTCTTGGTGGACAACAGTGGGCCGAAAGGCATAGTGGGCCTAACAGGTATTTAAAAAAAAAATAATGCTTCTCGGCCGTTTGGCAAAGCCCAAAGTGTAGATCTACCTGCACTTGATCTGGCCAGGGTTACCAGCAGAGGTAGTCGTCTGAATGACACACGGGTACGAAGGGCCTCATGTGACGGCTCTTGCCCCTTGGGAACCCTTATCCCTCATTTAAAAAGCAGACAAATCTAAGAACTTCTTAGTGCCTCCTCATTCTCATTATCCTCCTCCTCCTTCTCCTGCCGCTGCCGCCGCCGCCGCTGCCGCCGCCGCTTCTTCTTCTCTTCTTCTTCTTCTTCTTCTTCTTCTTCTTCTTCTTCTTCTTCTTCTTCTTCTTCTTCTTCTTCTTCTTCTTCTTCTTCTTCTTCTTCTTCTTCTTCTTCTTCTCTTCTATTATTATTAATCTCTTCCTCCTCCTTCTTCTTCTCCTCCTTGTTCTCCTCATATTTTTCTCCTCCCCCTTCTTCTTCTCCTTCTTCTTCTCCTCCTACTTCGTTTTAACTTCCTTCGTCTTCTCCTTTTTCATTTTATCCCCCTCCTTTTTCTTCTCTTCCTCCTTCTTCTTCTCCTCCTTCTTCCTCTCCTCCTTTTCCTCCACCTTCTCCTCCCCTTTCTTCTTCTCCTTCTTCTCCACCTCTCTTCTATTCCTTCTTTCTTCTTCTTCTTCTTCTTCTTCTTCTTCTTCTTCTTCTTCTTCTTCTTCTTCTTCTTCTTCTTCTTCTCCTCCTCCTCCTCCTTCTTCTTCTTCTTCTTCTTCTTCTTCTTCTTCTTCTTCTTCTTCTTCTTCTTCTTCTTCTTCTTCTTCCTCCTTCTTCTTCTCCTCCTTCTTCTCCTCTTCCTCCTTCTTCTTCTACTCCATCTTCTTTTCCTGCTTCTTCCCCTCTTTCTTCTTATCCTCCTTCTCCTCTCAATTCTTTTTCTCCTTCTTGTTCTCTTTCTTCTCCTCCTTCTTCTTCTTCATCTTCTCCTCCTCCGTCTTCTTCTCCTCCTCCTCTTCTTCTTCATCTTCTCTTTCTTCTCTTTCTCCTCCTCCTCCTCTTCTTCTTCTTCGTCTTCGACTTCTTTTCCACTCCTTGCGTCTTCCTTCTCCTCTTCTTCTTTCAGCTTCTGCTTCTTCCTTCTGCTACTTCTTCGTCTGTCTTTTCCTCTTCTTCCCCCTATTCTCTTCCCTTATTCTTCTTCTTCTTGATTTACCTGGTTCGGATCAGCCATCAGTGATCATGTCTATAATCCACTATGTCATGTGATATTTTAATGAAGCTGTTTTTATTGTTTGGTTGCATATCCCTTACATGACGTTACAGTCAACATCAGCATTTTTTTTCAGTTGCTGATGATATACTAGGCAAGAGTACCTTCAGGTTTGCCATTGGTTTCTGAGCGGCCGGCTCACATACCCCGTAAGTTACCAACGCGGCGAGAACTGCTACCGATTCTCGCGCAGGTTACGTTACTCACGAGAATATACGGGATTACTGAGAAAGTACTCACCTGAAAATGCCATTGTTGCCGGCACAATGATGCGTCCCGAGGAAGACTTGAATGTGTCGCGGATGAAAGGGATAGCCAAAGGTGGTCTCAAACTGTCCAACACAGTGGGCCGCAGTGAGAACCGTGTCAGAGGAAATCAAAGACCCGCCACAGAATGTTGTGTCCTGAAAGACCATACTCAGTTTCAGCAGACGTTCACAATGTCTTATTTTGTATACATTACACAGCATGTCGGTTACTTTTCTGTGATATTTTTTTTTTTTTGCTCTCTTGCTTTGAAATTGAGCGTATTCAACGCTGTGCAGATTTTTGCGCGTGGATTAGATTTCCCTATTACCAGTGTCCCTCGCCAAGACACCAACCCACTCCGACTTCTGAGATACTTGTAATTTACGTCAGCAATTCAAGGACAAGAAGTCAACATCTTAGCCCAAATGACCGGTGTAGTCTTCTAGATAAGTATTGTTATCTGGTCTTCGTTGGTGATAACTTTGTTCGAACCCTTCCCTTGTATCTATGTGTGTCTTTCCTGTCATCGAGCTACTAGTTATTTTTTATTTTTCTGCTATTATTCCATGCCGTGTGGCGTTGGTGATCATGATTTACCAGCCCTATGACTCGGGTGCTGCAAACCATTTTGATACTGATATTCCTTCATGCCTCCTGTTTAAAAAGCAGAGCTACCGGCTTCATAAGAATTTTTATTAAAAATGATAACATTATAAATATCATAGGTGCCAACTCCTGAAAGGGGGCCGCGGCAGTCAATGTGTAGCACGTTTCCTGCCGGCCCAGAGGTCGCGTGTTTGAATGATGTCGATTTATTAAATATTGCTACCAGGTCGATGCAGTCTAAAACGTGCACAGAAATATCTTGGGAAGGAGAGGAAACTGGTGTGATATTGACCACATCCTCATCAAGTGCCGTGTGGTCTATAAACATATGGAGTCTAGCATTATATAACATCATAGTCCAAAATGGCGGAAAGCTGTTGAGCTGTTAAGGCCTCGGAGTATTTTTGCTTTTGGCTACGGTTTGCTTAGGCAGTTTCCTCACTTTGGACTGGTAGTACACGGTTGCGGTCTACAAGGTGTGGGCTGCTCCAGGCCCTGCAGCCAGCAGGGTTAGGATCGGCTAGCCTTTCTCAGGAAAGGGTGAAAAGTGAAAATTAGTTGCCTGCCGATAACCCGCAGACTACACAAGTCAACCCCCGCCTCCGCGTGGTTTAGACCGGGAAACCATGACCGCGAGGTCATGGGCTAACGGGGCTTTGGCTCGCCATAGGGGATAGACTCCCTATGGTCAGATTTGTGTCCTAAACCTACGACTGGCCTAGCAAGCCGGCAGGGGATCTTCATACTGCTCGTATAAAAACTAAGAAGTATAGACGGACTGACCCAAATGTATATAGACCCAACAATGTTAATGGATTAAGAGATACATCAGCGATTCAAAAAGTAGGCACAATGAACGACTGCGGTTTTAATAGTAAAGAAGAAGAACTTATAGAAACAATGGAAGAGATGATGAGAATAGCGGCACGAAAATAAAGGGGGAAGGATGCAAGGAGATCCAACTCAGTTACACGTTTGTCTACTCTGGAGTAGAACAGCAAGAAAGGGCAAGACACGGTGTGGGAATAGTCATTGAACCACGACTAGCAAGGAATACTAGAAATAAAATATATATCAGAAAGAATCATAACAGTGAGAATAAAAGAACAAACAATTACAACACATGTACAAATTTACGCATCGTGTAATACAAACAAAAATGACCAAGAATGCGAGGAATTCTACGAAGACATCCATGACGTGCTAAATAAAATATATAAGCAGGACATCATCATAGTTATGGGAGACTTCAATGCAAGACTAGGACATAACAGAGCGGGCATCTTGGAGCATTTGGAGACCAACACAAAGAAAGAAATGGTAACGGAAGAAGGCTGATAGAGCTATGCAGCCAACACGACCTCTGTATAACAAACACATTCTATAAATACAAAGGCTCACAAATACACATCTGATATAAATGGAACGATCTAGATACTAAAAGCCAAATTGATTTTATATTAACAAGAAATAACAGAAAGAGAAATATAGCAGATGCAAGGGCAGTGCCCAACTTAAGTTTAAACACAGACCACAAAGCAGTCGTTGCCACAATAAGAAGAAGCAGAAGAAAGAAAAGACCAGGAAAATACATGCCATGCGAATCAGTAAACTTAAAAAACCTCAAAGACGAGGCAGTGAGAGAAAATTATGAGAAAGAACGAACTGAAATCTTTGTAAAATTACATATAGAAAGAAAATTAGTAGAAGAAGAATGGGAGATGTTCAAATCAAGCATTTTAAGCACTGCAAATATAACACGTAGAAACACGAAAAAACGCAAAACACGGATAAAGAAAATAAGAAGTTGGTGGAACGCAGAGATAAAGAAAGCTGTAAAAGACAAAAAGGAAAAAGTATAAAAAGTGGTCTGAAGAGCAAACAGGAACGTGATTACATAGAATATAGAATAGCGAGAAGACATGTGAATGAAATAGTAAAGAGAGAAAAACAAAAATACTGGGAGGAGTATGGAGAAACCCTAAATAAAAATTACAAGGAAGCAACTAGAAACTTCTACAAAAAGATAAGTGCAATGAGAACCAAAGGAGATCCCTTTGACCCAACTGAAATAATTAACAATGAAAATGGAGAACCAATAAGTGAACCAAAACAAATCCTAATAAGATGGAAACAGTACTTAAAACAACTTCTTAACATCCCAGCTGATTTCACATGAATTCATGATACCGACACAGATGCCACCGAAGAACTAGAACCAGACATACTGAAAGAGGAAATTATAGAAGCCGTCAGATTAGCCCCATTGAACAAATCACCGGGACAAGATGAAATACCAAATGAACTAATTAAAGCAACAAGAGAAGTAGAAATAGCATGGCTATACAGACTATTCAGCCATGTTTGGGTAGAACAACAGACACCACGAGACTGGGGAACCGCCATAATTACCCCAATTTGGATAAACAAAGGCAGCAAAAGAGACTGCACACAATATAGAGGCATTACACTTTTGAATCATACTTGGAAAATATTTTGCAAACTTCTTGAGAAAAGATTACGAACTACTATAGGACCTCAGCTAAGCGAAACACAGCTTGGATTTAGGAAAAACAAAAGATATACAGATGACATTTTTGCTCTTAGACAACTTATAGAAACATCAATCAAATTCAATGAAACGCTCTACTTAGCCTTTGTCGACCAAGAAAATGCATTTGATAGAGTAGATAGAAACAAGCTGTGGGAATTCCTTAAACAATATGGAGTGAGTACACATCTAACACACCTATGTAGAAGCTTATACAACAACACTGAATGCATAGTGACAGCCCCTGGGGGACACTCAGAAACCTTCACCATAAGATGTGGAGTATGACAAGGTTGTGCCATGTCCCCTCTCTTGTTAATAACATATTTAGACAGCATATGTAAAGAAACCAGCCAAACAGAGACCGCAAGAACACCGCGTGACGAGAACACAGAAGAAGAACCATCTGCAAATTACACCATTAGAGAACTCATGTTTGCAGACGACCAAGCTCTAATAGCAAAATCAGAAGCTGAATTACAAGACCACATGAATAGTCTAAACGAAATGTGTAGGGAACATAATATGAAAATTAGCACAAGTAAAACGGAGGTAATGACTACAACAAAAGAAGAAGAAAACAACAACAATTCACCTAAATTAACATCCCTTGAAACTAGTAAAGAGTTTCAAGTACCTAGGAAGTATAATGGCAAATCAGAAGACGAGATCGAAAATAGATGCAATAAGGCAAACCAACTCATTGGACAAATGGCACCAATACTAAAGAACAAACATGTATCAATAACTATTAAGAAAACACTGTACAACACAATCTTCTTACCAACTCTATGTTACCAATGCCAAACCTGGACAATGACAGAAAAAGAGAAAAGAAGGCAACAAGTTAAATGGTTTGGCCATGCAAGTAGGTTAACAACTAACAGTATACCACAACAATCAATGATGTACAGACCAGATGGAAGCAGAGGAAGAGGTCGACCACGTAGACGATGGACGCAGGGAATAACAGAGTCAATGGGAATATCGATACATGAAGCCTATAAGCGGACACTCTCCCACTGTTTATACTTCACATCGACACCGCAAGGTACAAGAGGAACATGATGAGATGAGATGATGAGATGAGTACATGTTTCCGTCACCCAGCTACTGAGTTAAGTGCGTGGTGCGACACTGTGAGCTGTAGATTTCATGTGGAATGCTTTCACATCTGTCCGCGGTGGTTCAGAAAAATTGCGGACGGCCTATTGCTGAGCTAGCTGCTTTTACCTTATGCAGTAATGTGTGTGCAACTGCTAGTTTTCTAGTGACTGCCGCTTCGCTTCCATCGATGATGAACTGTAATTTTAGGCGGACTGTTGTTTTGGTATTCCGGCAGCGGCCTTATATCTATGCGTGCTGTTTGTTTGTCGGAACTGCTGACTGTTCCACTTTTCACATGGAGGAGCATTTTGTGTGATATTCACTGGCATATGAACGGAGCATTATGGGGTGAACCTTTGTCGAAAAGTTGGAACTGCGACTAACGAGTAATCCATGTGGGTCTATATGCAGGACCGACAAAATGCACATGCTACATATTGTTCCCATTGTACATTGTTGGCAGTATATGGTCTCTAGCTAGTTAGACCAAACTAAGGTGCAGAAAAATGTGAAATAAACATACAGCAGTTGATTAACACTCACAGAAGACGAAAGGAGCGGAACCTATAGGATACACAAAATGTTGCAAGTCCTTTGCAGAATGTTGCCATCAACCCCAGGTTGATACTCTAAGCAATTTTACATTCAGTAGTTTGCCATTGCTTTCTGAACGAGAAGTCAACGTTGAAATACAAGAGTGGGGAGTGAATTCACTACCCCGCTATCAACGCTCCGGAAGTTTGAGAGTGCGTGCTCGTAACATTTCCCCATGCTGACCACTGAAGGACACATTAAACAATAGAAAATATAGTGTGTATTTGTAATGACTGTGCAGTGGTTAAAAATATTGCCGTTCCAAGTTTTGTATTCACCCTCTGTAAAGCTTATGCAACATAATAAGTAAATACAAAATATTTTCAAACACTGCGCAGTCATCAAAAATACACCCTGTATAAGGGCACTCCTGGATTTGAACCGTCCTCTCCAAATAAAGACATTGACTCGATGATGGAACAAGTGTACTTCAGAGCATGGCCAGCAAGTCACCAATAGAGGAAGACGTCACTAGCCCGGTCTAGCAACCACCTCAACCAACAAGGACAAGCGTTTTGATTCTATGGTTGCCTGGCTAAGGTTCTAGTGTGACATTTACTGGCACGGGAATGGAGCCTTATGGGGTAACCCTTTGCCGTGATGTTGGAACAGTGACTAACTAGCTAATTATCTTGCTAAGGTTTGCCGTCGGTTATTAGAATGAGAATGGGAATTAGAGCCATGATTGTATATGTATACTTCAGCCGTATCAATCGCTGCATATTGTGTTCAGGGCCTTTAGATGTGGGGGAGTAGCTCAGAAGTTAAGAAGAAGAAGAAGAAGAAGCAGAAGAAGAAGAAGAAGAAGAAGAAGAAGAAGAAGAAGAAGAAGAAGAAGAAGAAGAAGGAGAAGAAGAAGAGCCATGATTGTATATGTATACTTCAGCCGTATCAATCGCTGCATATTGTGTTCAGGTCCTTTAGATGTGGGGGAGTAGCTCAGAAGTTAAGAAGAAGAAGAATAAGAAGGAGAAGGAGAAGGAGAAGAAGAAGAAGACATTTGGATCCTTGTCTTTGTTATGGAGGTTGTAGACTGTACTTGTATGATCTATGGGAGGAGACTGATGCACTTTAAATATATCTATGTGCAATGAAAGTGATCCTTGACCTTAAACCAAACCAAACCATGTTCACCTTTTTGTCCTCTCGTAATATGACATGCCAAGGTGCAGAACCCGGAAGAGCTTCCTTGCCGCTGCTGATTCTGGCGATGCCGCCTTCCAGAGGCTTGTTGCGAGGCCGCCCACATTCTGTGTGAATACCGAACAATTACGGCCACGATTACAGAATTGAGAGTTATATATTATTGTTTCAACATGTTTGAATAGATCTGTCAATGTGGAATTACATGTGATTTAATAGAGAGAGAGAGAGAGAGAGAGAGAGAGAGAGAGAGAGGGGGGGGGGGAGAGAGAGAAGGAGAGAGAGAGGGAGGGAGAGAGAGAGGAATATAGGGGGAGAGAGAGGAGAGAGGGTTAGGGAGAGAGAAATATAGGGGAGAGAGAGGGAGAGAGAGGAAGAGAAAAGGAGAGGTGAGAGAGGCAGAGAGAAGGAGAGAAAGAACGAGAGGGTGAGAGAGGGAGATAGGGATATAGAGAGAGGAAGAGAAAGGGAGAGGAAGAGAGAGAGGGAGAGAGAGAGAGGGGGCGAGAGAGAAAGATAGGGGAGAGGAGGATAGAGAAAGAGGAAGAGAAAGGGGAGAGAGGAAGGGAGAGAGAGAAAGATGGAGAGAGAGAGAGAAGGGAGAAAGAGGAAGGGAGAGAGAGGGATGGAGAGAAAGAGGGAGAGAAAGAAAGAGAGAGGGTGAGAGGGAGAGAGCAGACAGATAACTATAAAAATATAATCAAGAAGCTCGACGAAAAGAAAGACACACACAAATAGAGGCGAGCGTTTCGACAAAAGTCGTTATCAACAAACAAAGAAAGGAAAACTAAGAACGTGTAAAAACCTAACACATCATACACCAATGGCGTCATTTGCGATGGTACTGTCTTTACCTTCAATTTATAATAATGTCCAAACAGATTGCTACATCTACGAAAACAAAACCAGAATAAAGAAATAAGGAATTAAGATATCCAACCTGTCCCGTGTCCCAGGGTTTCCACAGTCAGATAGGCGGAGACCTGAGTGAAGCAACCACTCTTAGATCTGGCGGCACAAGTGTAGCGTCCGGCATCAGTCTCCATGGCATGGCTAATGACCAGGTAGTTATTCACTAAAATCTGCATATTGAATTGGCCATTGGTTATGTCTAAATGATAAACATATGTTTACTGGAACAAAGAAGACAAATAACAGACTGCAGAATTTATTATCTGGAATAGTTCGCTTTATATCGTCATGTGCATGGTAAAGATTTAAATATGGTATGAGGTGACTAGAATATTCCTTCTCTGGCCGAAATACATAGGCACATGTGGCTCAGCGGTAGCAGTTTAATATTCCCTACACACCGGGTTGAATTGGGAGCTGATTATTTTGCGTTGATTTTCGTAATCGTATGATCATCGGTGGTTCAGAAAGCAATGGCAAGCTATAGGAAGTAAAATTGCCTAGAAAATCACAGACAGCTAGTACATTTTGGTGCTTTTTTGCGCTCACTCACTTTGAACTCAAGCGTAGTCCATACACACTATTTATAGTAGTGACAAACAGGATTTTGCGTGTGAATTAGCTTTCCTTATTAAGTGTCCTTCACCTTCAGGCGAACCCACTCCGACTTCAAAGGTACTTGTAATGTACGTAAGCAAGTCAAGAACTTACTGTCAGATCTTAGCAGATATGACTGACCTACCGTATGACAGTAGACGGTACTACCTGCTTTCTGTCAGCGCCGAATTTTGGGCGGCGCTTACCAAACCCGACACCCCACATTGTGCCAACGGCTTCTCGCGGAAGAGCGCAATTGGGAGTGTACAAGCCTTATCCTGGTCCGAGGAAATGCAACCTAAAGACAAAATGTCATGGCAGTGCAGACCAGGCCCTAAACCTTGGTTGGCAGCTGGTCTAGGATCGAAGCTCCGACAGGCGGACATTTAGAGCATTGCTTTGCTGATCCGGCAGCTTCTGCAGCTTGTCTTGTTCCAGATGTATATGTATTACCTTTCCTCTGGAGTGAACTAGGCAGGCTGAGAGAGGGATCATGCTGCATGGGGAACACATGGTCTATATATTTTAGCCCAGGCTTTGTGCTATGGAGAGGCAATAACTCCATCCCTGGATGATGGTAGAATACCAAAGGACATCTTTTTTGGTGAATTACAGATGGGTAAGAGATCTCAGGGTCGGCCTCTATTTCGATACAAAGATGTGTGTAAGCGGGACATGATTAATACAATAATTGATAATGCACATTGGGAACAAGTCGCCGCTGAATTTGTTGCATGGAGGGCAAATATCAGAAATGGAATAAAGACAAAGGAGAAAATTATTGCAAATAAGTCACACACCGAGGTGCGAAAAGTAAGATGGTGCAAGATGGTGGAAATGACCATGCGTTCACATGCACCCACTGTGGACATACATTTACATCGCGAATTGGCCTTATCAGTCACATTCACTACCGCCATGGGTAAAAGTTATTATGCCTTTTTGAAGCACAAGCTATCGTCTGTCAAGACGGCAAGGTGCCAATGAAGTCTAGGACGACAGGTCAACATTTTAGTCCAGCTCTCCGGTGTAGGGAGTGAACCGCTTACCTCGGATCAGCACAACGGACGTTTAAGAACACGCGTTCTTTCCCACTCGACCATGCTGACCTGTTCCACTGTGTTGCTGATTGCGACGTTATGTAAAGGACACTCAAATAACCTGTTTAACATCGCACATATACTAGGGCAATAATAGATTCAGTATCATGGCTTTCTGCTAACACACTGGTGGGTTTTCATTACCTATGGCTATAGCTTCAGCAGATTTAAGTATGCGTTTATCATTCGTATTATACAGCATCATAAAGGGCGATTTTAATGCGAAAGTAGGAAATCAATGCGAACGATGCACAGTAGGTTGGCGTGGTTTCGGAGAACGAAACGAGACTTTTAGAATGGGTAAAAGAGCAAGAACTAATTGTCGGAAACACCCAAGAAGATTATGGACATGGAGGAGTCCTGACAGCAGGGTTAGAAACCAGTCTGATTACATCCTGATTAGCAGAAGGTTTTGAAATGCGTTAACAGTCGCAAACAAAATTTTAATGCAGACTGTTACCGTAATCATCGATTGATTATAAGCACATTGAAGGTAAAGTTAAAGAAAATCAAGTATACACCAGGAAAAATAAAAAATGATCTGTGTACATTGACAAATGATAAGAAATACAAGACAATTTTAACAGAGAAGTAAAGGACAGATTTGATATTTTGTCTTATCTAGAGATCTAATTTCAAGATGTGGATGATCAATGGAAAATGCTGAAGAATTCAATCAGTTTGGCTGCAGACACAACTATTCCAAAATTAAAGGAAATAGGTCGTAAGAAATGGATGACTGAAGAAATTTTACGACTAATGGAAACAAGAAGACACAACAAAAATAACCCTGACAAATATGATGAGATTCACAGAAAAGTCAAAACATTATGTAAAGAGGCTTGTAATATAATAAAAACGTCCCTACCCTTTCCTAAGCATTGACTCCCTTAAAAATAAACAAACCCTTACAATTACTGTTTAAGTAACTTGCTTAGGTAGGAATAGAAAATAAAACAGCGATAGACTGACCATGGCACAGCGTAATTTATTTGGCTTTATTTTCTTTCACGTACCTGGCAAGACCGGGACTGATAGAAAAACAAAGGCCCAGTGTAGCCATTTTTGGTCAGTACAACACAAAGAACAGACATGTAAAAGTTTTCCCTTCGGGGAGAAGGCACTTTGCCTTAAAAATATATCACTGTGGGATGTGGATTTTAATTCCTGAGAATAATTCGTTAAAATGTCTAGGGGGTTTTATTGATTCTCTGGTCACTGGTTAGAATGCAGGGTGATCAGGGATATTTACCACAAATCCCAGGAGAAAAGAGTTCAATCCTTGAAACCTTGGCCTTTGTGTGTAGGTTTCCCTTCCCACTTCATCATCCTTTACATTTTCTATGGTGCTAGAAGGATATTGATTGCTCACAACATATAAACAACAACTTGTTGGACACCACATTTACTTGATGTACACAACACTTTTGGACAAACAGTTCAGGTATTAACTCAAGATCTGCATTTACATATATATATGTGTAATAAACACTATGCATTTTCAGACAGGCATGGGAATGATATGCAGTATTACAACATAGTACCCAGTGACCCCAGAAAAAAACAAGGTTATTACAAACAACACAACAACCACAAATTGGGTCTACTTTCATTTTCCCTCATAATTAAGGCAAATAAAGATATTAAATAGAACCCAACATAACATGTTTCTGTCACCTTTTACCATTCTCTCATTGTTAAAATAATGAGTTGGTGTCAAAATACTATACCATCTATACCAGTGGAAAAAAAAACTACTGACCTGTTACCTTCAGAAAAAATTACCAACACATAAACAGCATTTTGTACTAATTAAATTAATTAATCGAGTCTATCTCCTGGTGTGCGGTTATGGGTTCATCCTTTGCTGTCGATTAGATCCTTTTCCCCATTATCTGGGTACCGAATTAATGCACTCAGTTATGTTCTTACTATTTAGTCACTGGTAATTGGCTGGTGCAAATCATACTTTATAATCCAAAATAGAAATTACACACAATCACAAATCCCTCCGCGGGCTAGAATATTCGAGTACTCTGTTGCAGTAGGCTCGGTGTCTTTTTTTTTTTGAAATTTGGGGCCTCAGGTTGGTCTAACTTTCCGGAATTTCCACTTAAGCTCTGCAGAAGGTACTTTACCATCTCACCATACATGGTGCCAAGTAGACGTCCATTCAGCTGCTCTGCTTTTAATATCAGAATCCCAAGTAGTTCAACAAAGATTTTACACCCACCAAGTCACGAGTCTATAACCCATGGCATTTAGGTTGACATTGGACCAGCAAAGAGTTAGTCGTTGTTATCTAGTCCAGTGTAGAACTTTATATGACTGAGAGGCATCTCATGGTAGTATCTGTGACTAGGGCCACAATTGATCTATACCTACATATATCCACAGATGAATAAATTCAGCACAGTAACAGGTTTGCAAACAATTGGATGATTCCTCTTGTTGCTGATGTAGAGACATTTAGCTGCTTTCATATGGTCTTTTATCTGATGGGGTTCAGGGTTTGGAACCTTGAGGTAATCTGGTTTCGTAGTTATGTTTCAGATGATATTAAGTTTGTACCTTGGTTGTGTTGGCTTATGTGGTTCAGGTCTTCTCCCCATTTGTTTGAGTGGGTGTTCATAGCTAGAACTTGGTGTTGCATGGCTGGAACCTTATGTTTGACTGTTGCAGCTGTGAGATGTTCTTTCGAAGACTTATCCATTGTGGATATTAACTTGGTAATCCAACCAACAGTTGAAGGTTACTCACTGTTGTTAGTTTTAGTAACTTGAAGAAGGATTGTCCCAGTTTCACTGACTTGGTTGAATGATGAGGCCATAGGTGATACTTCCCAGAAGTAACGCAAACGATACACTGTTGTCAGTACTCTGATGATCTTCATCTTTGTAGATTATTAGATCTTGAAGTCCATCCTGGATATTCCTACTAAAATAGGACTTAATCACTCACCCAGTCAGTTGTCTTCTAATTTATCTGTTGCTCGCTATGGAGCTATTGAGCGCAGCAGTCCATGGGTATTTCTAGATGCAGACTATGGTTAGGACATTCACTTTCTGGCTGTTGACCCAGGATCCAGGTTTAGTGATATAGTCCCACCACATTCAACCACCACCTGCTTCTCTTCTATAGAAAAGGGATGACAAGAATACAACACTAGCATTAACCTACTGTGATGTGTTAACTTTCACAAGACAATTACAAACAAAAATACAAAACAAGGGGAGAAGGGGAAAGGAGTGGGTGTCCATGTTCCACTGTCCCTCATTGCTGAGTAGAGCCATTCTGACTCTTCATAGTGAGTAAGGTATTTTCTCACTTATATTTTGTTCTGTTGTTACTGGGACTATTGGATGGGTGAAGTCATTCTGTCCATCCAACATGTTGATATTGTCTCTCTCATTACTTGAAGAGAATAGCCTATACAGAATCCCTGTTGTTCCTAATGCCGCGTCTTCCTTTCGGCACTATAATCATCACTAGGTCAAGACTATTCAACATTGGTTTCTTAAGTACTGACATACACATGGATTCTTACATCAACATCCTCTAATCCCAAGGTGCAACATTAAAATGTATATTCCCACAGTAAAAAGTAACAATCAGAACAGGGAAAATTCTCATACCAGAAAAAAAAACATACATGTCCATTTTTCTGATATCAAGTACATGATAATCCTACATAATAATTAATCATAATGCTGATGCAGGGAGCCTTTGTTTTTGGGTTTTTCTCAGGGGTTAATCCATAACTAAAACATACATTGTTTTCCCCCACTGCGTACAGCAGATGAGGATAGTAATAGCTGTGATATATTTTGTCAAGGACTGCTATTATTCAAGCAATTTATTCACATCAATCTTCGCTTCTGTTCCTACTACAGTGAGGTGATGCGGATTGAATCCTATCCGAACATGCATTTACATCACGCGTTTACTTTAATTGTTCATGAATTTATATTCAAACATGGCATGTCCCTAACACTATTTTATGAATTGATTGTATGTTCACCCTCATATGGAGTGGTTACTAATCTGTTAACAAAAGGATGGTACTAAAATTTAACACTATAGTTCCAAGTTACAGATTATGATGTGGCGAAGTATTTTATCCCCTGACTAAGAGTCAGGAATACGCGTAATCATTTGTATGTCCCCGCATGGATAAAACACCTTTCTATAGTACATAGATTATTTGCAGATTTCTAAGCATAAATAGTGAGATATTGTTCACAGTGCCTAGAAGTTTTAACATAGGAATATGAAATTGACAGACACTAGTTCTTTACTATGAAGTATGAATCAGGGGTCTGCTCCTACATTGAGAAAATCTCTAGAATGTGTTTCAGACATGAGAGTTGATACTTTATGTGTACTACAGTACACATAATATTCATAGGTTATAAACACTATTAGTTAGATATAAGTTCATAATGCCTATAAAAGATATTAACATAGGGATTTGAATTGGTAAGACATAGGAAAAAATTACAGCGTGGCGCCCACATGTGTTTCCTTAGTAAACATCATCCAGCCTGGTTTAAGAGAATTGTAACTAATTCTTAATTAAACATACTGGTCTATGTAATATATAAATATATCTTAATAATGTAGATATCACATACCAATTGGCTTGCAGAGAATGATGATTTTAAAAGGCAAAATACTTTTCCCTACACGGGAAAAGAAACCCCACCCGGGGAACACACGTCTGTTTCCTTTGATTGTCTGCACTCAAAATGGCTACTTTAGTCCTTTGTTTTCCCATCAGTCCCGGTCTTGCCAGGTACGTGAAAAAAATTAAAGCCAAATAGATTAAGCTGCCACGGTCAGTCTATCGCTGTTTTATTTTCTCCTACATTAAGTAAGTTACTTAAACAGTAATTGAAAGGGTTTGTTTATTTTTAAGGGAGTCAATGCTTAGGAAAGGGTAGGGACGTTTTTATTATATTACAATCACTCTCTGCAACTATTGAAGAGAAGCGGGTTGTGGTTGAATGTGGTGGGACTATATCACTAAACCTGGATCCTGGGTCAACAGCCAGAAAGTGAATGTCCTAACCATAGTCTGCATCTAGAAATACCCATGGACTGCTGCGCTCAATAGCTCCATAGCGAGCAACAGATAAATTCGAAGACAACTGACTGTGTGAGTGATTAAGTCCTATTTTAGTAGGAATATCCAGCATGGACTTCAAGATCTAATAATCTACAAAGATGAAGATCAACAGAGTAACTGACAACAGTGTATCGTCTGCTTTACGTCTGAGAAGTATCACCTATAAGCCTTATCACTCAGCAAAATCAGTGAAACTATGAAACAATCCTACTACAAGTTACTAAAACTAGCAACAGTGAAAGCAATTCAACTGTTGGTTGGGTTACCAAGTTAATATCCAGCAATGGATAAGTCTTCGAAAGAATGTCTCACAGCTGCAACAGTCAAACATGGAATTCAGCTATGCAAAACCAAGTTCTAGCTATGAACACCAACTCAAAATGGAAGATGACACTGAACCATATAAGCCAATACAACCAAGGTACAAACTTAATATCATCTGAAACATAACTACGAAACCAGATTACCTCCAGGTTCCAAACCCTGAAAACCATCAGATAAAAGATCATATGAAAGCAACTAAATGCCTCTACATCAGCAACAAGAGGAATCATCCAATTGTTTGCAAACCTGTTACTGTGCTGGATTTATTCATCTGTGGATATATGTAGGTATAGATCAATTGTGGCCCTAGTCACAGATACTACCATGAGATGCCTCTCAGTCAATTAAAGTTCTACACTGGACTAGATAACAACGACTAATTCCTTGCCGGTCCAATGTCAGCCTAAATGCCATGGGTTATAGACTCGCGACTAGGTGGGTGAAACCTTTGTGTAAGCCAATTTGGTAGTCGGATATTAGAAGCCAAGAAGCTGAATGGACGTCAACTTTTCATCAGACCTGATGATAAAGGGAATTACCTTCTGCAAAGCTTAAGTGGAAATCCTGAAGTATGACCAACCGGAGGCACCAAATTTCACAAAAAGGGCACCGAGCCTAAAGCAACAGAATATTCGTGATTCTAGCCCCAAACGGAGGGGATATATGGTGTGTGATTTTTCAATTCCTGGATTATGGAGTATAAAATAGTCACCAGCCAATTACCAGTGGATAAATATTAGGAACATAACTGAGTGCATTAATTCGGTACCCAGATAATGGGAAAAGGATCTAATCTACAGCAAAGATGAACTCTTAACCGCACACCAGGAGATAAATGACTCTATTAATTAGTTTAATTAGTAATACAAAATGCTGTTTATGTGTTGGCTTTTTTTCTGAAGGTAACAGGTCAGTAGTTTGTTTTTTTTTTCAATGGTATATATATGGTATAGTATTTTGACACCAACTCATTATTTTTAAAATGAGAGAATGGTGAAAGGTGTCAGAGAAAAATGTTATGCTAGGTTCTATGTACTGTGATCATTATTTGCCTTAATTATGAGGGAAAATGAAAGTAGACCCAATTTGTGGTTGTTGTGTTGTTTGTAATAACCTTGTTTTTTTTTCTGGGGTCACTGGGTACTATATTGTAATAATGCAATGAATCCCATGCCTGTCTGAAAATGCATAGTGTTTATTACACATATATATATGTAACTGCAGATCTTGAGTTAATACCTGAACTGTTTGTCCAAAAGTGTTGTGTACATCAAGTAAATGTGGTGTCCAACGGTGGTTGTTTATATGTTGTGAGCAATCAATATCCTTCTAACACTATAGTAAATTTAAAGGGTGATGATGTGGGAAGGGAAACCTACACACAGATGCCCTTGTTTCAAGGATTGAACTCTTTTCTCCTGGGATTTGTGGTAAATATCCCTGATCACCCTGCATTCTAACCAGTGACCAGAGAATCAATAAAACCCCCTAGACTTTTAACGAAATATTCTCAGGAATTAAAATCCACATCCCACAAGGCTAAAGAAGCATGGCTTCAGAAAAATTGCATAGAACTGGAAAAACACACAACAGTAAAAAAAAAAAATACAAAATTAATGCACACAAGATTTCAGGAGCTTACTAATAAAAGAACACCTACATCAACCAGCTGCCTGAAAACAAAAGATGTAACAATCATAACAGAAAAAAACAAGAGTTTACAGATCAGATTATGTTATGTGATTTCTGCAGTATATACCTGACGAGATGCAGCGAAATATGCCAAGCAATAAATCGTGCAATCTATTGTGTGTGTCTTCGGTGTTTAAATTATAATACTTGTTCATTTGATTGTGCACCACGTTTGGTCCACACCTAATTATTGTTTGTCATTGAATCAGTTAAACTTGGGCAATTTAAGATGACCAGCGCAATGCCGATCATACCAGCCGTGGTGGTTGGTGATCATTATGTACAGAACTTACGTTGTGCTGATGGCTCGGACTTGCTACCAACATGTCGGAAGGAACTACAGAAGGATTAGATACAATAGTTGCAGAAAGTGAGAACTGGGTCCTGGCTTAAATAATAGGAAGGTAGAAGTAATAGTAATATTTTAAAAATGGATTATGACTACACGTACAATTAAAGTCAATGGCATTTATTTAGGGATAGTACAGAAATTCGACTCGATATGACTTTAAAACTATAAACTGCATCATCATCATCATCATCATCATCATCATCATCATCATCATCATCATCATCATATCATCATCATCATCATCATCGTCGTGTGCCATGCCGGTATGCGTGGGCAGTCATGTTTTGCTATCTCACTCGATCACCAGAATCGTGGATAAGCCTCAGTGTTCTTGTCTCGACTCTACAATGTGGCCAAGCCTTCCATGTATTTACTTCTCTGGCCTCCCCTTGTTCTCTTCCCGTCAATCTTACCAGTTGTCACCAAGTTCTCTATTTTATTTCTTCCCATAACGTGACCAAAATATTGTGATTGTCTACGTCTAATTTCTCTAATCATCATGTGAAGTGAATAATTAAATAATATTTTGGCTGAAATACCAAGTACATAGTCGCTGATGTTGTTTGAATGTGAAGAACGTTATTCCCACGGGAATCTAAGATTTAACAGGAAGTCCTCCTATTTGCATTTCAACGGCAGGAATTTCTTAAAATCAAGATAGCTCTAAACGCACCACAAACTCTTTGTCTAGCAGTTAGCACTGTTGCTTACCAATGCAGAAGTCTGGGTCTTAATCTCTATTAGACAGTTTATTTAGCATCTCACACTTACACGTTTTCTTGGTCCCTGGCTAACAATGTCGCCGTCCTTTCTCCATATCATGACGTCAGCATGAGGTACATAGCACTGAAACATGGCTGTTTGGCCTTCTCTCACTGTCACGTTATTTGGAGACTTGGTCACGTCTAAGGACGACGTTCGTAATATAAGTTAATGAAACGACTTCACAATAGCACACACGTTATAATAATATATAGATAAATCAATGATAATTCAATAGTGTTACATCATCACACTAATAGGGATCGACGTGATGGAAAGGATTAAACCGCTCACGCTCAAACTTCCAGTGTTGGGGTGGTGGGTTCCAGCCTTATACCCGTCAGTTGGACTTAAATGTTGACTTTACGTCCGGGACTTAAAAACGTAAATTACAAGTACCTGAGAAATCAGAGTTGGTTCATTTCATGGCCGGGGAGGGGGGCGCTGGTAATAGGGAAAGCTAGCCCTCACGCGAAAATCAGTCCAGTACACCCCTAGTAGTAGGCGTACTAGTAGTAGTATTACGTGGATTACGTTTGAGTTCAAAGCGAGCAGTCAGACAAACAAACAATCACACTGGCAGAAGTAATGGTTATTACACACACAAAACTGTATACCCAAATACAACATCAATGTGTATGGAACCAATCTGAAACAAGTCAATGTATTTAAGCATTTCGGTACATTAATAACAGCTGATGGAAGATGGTTCCGTCGCCCTGCTACTGAGTGAGTGCGTGGCGCGACACTGTGAGCTGTGAGTTTCGTGTGAAATGCTTCTGAATCTGACCGAGGTTTTTTGGAACGTGACTGCATGTTCGCAACGATGGCAGCTGGCTATTTCCAAGAGTTGACCGGATTTTGCTTTATGCAGAAATTGCGTGGCTGCTGGGCGTCTGGTTGACTGCCACTGCAATCGACGATGAACTGTATTTTCGTGTACTGTGTGGGTGAACATCTAGGAAACATCCACATGGGAAAATGACTAGCCTATTCCATCAGAGATGAACTGAATGTTTCGTGGGGGACTATTGTGTTGACATTCTGGCGGCAGCATTATGCACAGTGTATCTTGTGCGGGCTGTTGTTTGTCGAGACTCCTGTCTTTTCCACTTTTCACATTGGGCAGTGGGAAGCATTTTGTATGATATTCACTGGCACAGGAACAGAGCATAATGGGGACGACCCGTTGCTTTGAAGTTGGAACCGCGACTAACTAACTAACTAACAGCAGATGGAAGATGTATTAAGGAAGTTAAATGTGGAATAGCCTAAGCAAAGACAGCGTTTCACGAGGTGAAGAATATTCTCTGCAATTTATTATTGTCAATCTAGGTCAGGAAAAGAGTTCTTAAGAGATATAATGAACCAATCCTGGTGGACGGAAGCGAATTATGGACAATCAGCAGACAAATGATGAAATTGTGTGGAAGCTTGCGAAGATGTGGTTTATAGATGAATGATGAGAACACCGTGGACATATCGACAGAGAAATGAAGATATTTTGAATGAAGTGAACTCACAAAGAGAACTGGTTACTCGCAACAGACGAA
>JACEFZ010019953.1:0-22500 GCA_014155875.1 Cepaea nemoralis | reverse complement strand
TCTGTTCACTGTCCATTTTCTGTTCATTTCTGTTCCTACTTCTCTTCTCTGTTTGTTTTAGGGTTTACTTATTTCTATTGGCTTGAGGATCCCAGATAAAGGCCTGTCTAGCTATATTTTTCCAAGGTTTTCTCAATGCATGTCATATTCAGGGCTAGCGTCCTTTCTTCGCCTCTTGTTTCACTGGTATTTGTCTAGTAATATTCAAGAGATCCTTATTTGTGATTTTGTTATACTATTTTAGTCTTTCTATTTTGGGAAGGCACCGATTAATGAATGTTTCTAGTTGTTAGTAATAATCTTAGTCGTTCTGGATGTTTCTAATCCACATAGTAGTATTGATTTAACATGAGAATTGAATATTCTAAGTTTGGTGCTAAAGTTAATTTATGTTGACTTCCCCACATATCCTAATACTTGAAAGCTTCTCTTGCCTTTGTATATTTTGTATCTTTATCTGTTCCCAAATCTTTGTCTTACTTGCTGCCTTGATAGGTATATCACTCCGCATCTTGAAGTGAGGTTTTTCCAAAGGAGATCGGATGATAATTTTCTTGATTTATTCTCTTTACCCAAATCTTTCCCGCATGCATTTTAAAACTAAATTGTTGTGACCTCAACCAATGTGTTTACTTTATCCTGCAACTGATTTCGTGTGTGAGACAGGAATGCAATGCCATCAGCTAAGTCCAGATCATCGAGTTGCTTTGTCAGAGAAGTCCATTGAATTCCATTTCTGCCAGTGCTTGTTGTCTTCACGATCCAGTCTATAGTTAGCATGAAAACCAGATGTGACAAATAACATTTCTGTCTCACTACTGTTCTTATTTCGTATGTCTCTATTAGTTTTCCCTCAAGGAGGACTCCGCCCCACGTGTCGTTATAAATTAATGATTTTCCGTGAGATCCCATAATGTCTCATCAATTTCCAAAGAGATTCCTTATCAATGCTATCAAAGCTCCTTTCATAGTCCATAAATCAAAATATAAAGTAGTGAGTTCAGTTCAATGCTTTGCTCTATTATTATGTGCAATGTGAGAATCTGGTCAGTGAAGGACCTAAGTGCCTGTTCATCCCTTAGTATTTTATTGTGTCTGCAGTATATTTTTGTCTCTTCAGAATGATCCAGCTTAATAGTTTCCCTGACAGTAACACAGTCTCCCTATAATTTTCAAACTCCTGTAGATCCCCTTTCATTGGCAGCTTCACTAGCTATCCTTCTCTCCAGATTGCTGGTATTTCTTCAGTTTCCCAGATTCTGCTAAACAATTTGTAATTATACGATATTGCCTGGCATATTTCGCTGCATCTCGTCAGATACATACTGTAGAAGTCACACAATATAGAGTAAAATAACTAGATACATCTTCCAAGCTGAAATATACACATGTTAGCACAGTAATATCAATTGTTTACCATTGTGATTTTTAAATGAACTATCATGTCCTTCTGTTTGCACAAAACTGGCCTATGTAGATTAATCATTATGGCTTCTGCAAACTTTAACAAACGAATATTTTGTGTATGAAACAACACACGAAAAGCGCTGTCTCTATCAATTACATGACCTGTTTCCAAGATATGACGGGCAATAGACGACAGCGGAAGTTAATAATTGTGGTGTGTCAGCCTTCCCATGATCCCATCGCCTGTGACTTCTGCAGTATGTACCTAGCAAGATGCAGCGAAATATGCCAGGCAATATATCGTACAATCTTTGGTTTGTGTCTTCGTTATTCAAATTCACTACGGGAAAACTGTTTTAATTTGTAATTAACTCAGGTGAGGTGCTTATGTTAGTTTTAATAACCTCTGCTGGGATGCCATCCGGCCCAGCAACTTCACCATCCTTCAAAAGTTAGATAATTTTTCTAATCTCGTCTTTAGATAGTTACCCGCAGGAAGGAAGTTAGGCAGGCAGGCAGACAGGCAATCAGGGAGGAATGAAGGAAGGAAATAAAAATAAATAGCCGAAAGATAAGAAATAATGAATGACAGACAGATGGATAGATGGGCTTACGGAAGGCAGGTAGAGAGACAAATAGGCAGGTATGCAGGCAGGTAAGAAGGAAGGAAGGAAGGAAGGAAGGAAGGAAGGAAGGAAGGAAGGAAGGAAGGAAGGAAGGCAGCCAGGCAGGCAGGCAGGCAGAAAGAAAGAAAGAAAGAAAGAAAGAAAGAAAGAAAGAAAGAAAGAAAGAAAGAAAGAAAGAAAGAAAGAAAGAAAGAAAGAAAGGCACGAATTCAGGAAGACGGGCAAGCATAGCAACTGACCACATAACATGGGCTGTGGGGTCATTGACGGCACATTCCAAGATGACACTGCTGCCGACACTCACTGACAAGTTGCCCATCATCTTGGTGAAGAATAGAGATCCTCCTTCTGTCACCTGTTGATGAATGATGGTTATTAATTATTATTGATTTGAATTTATGGTTATTATTGGTTTGAATTGATAATTACTATTGATCTGAATCGATAGTTATTCGATTCTTGATGATTATTATTGATTTGAATTGATACTTATTATAACAACGCAGCGTCAGTGGCATGGATTACTATGTGGTACGCTGCGACACTGGGGTAGCGGCATTTTTTTCCTGAGACTCCCGGGGGTCGTCGCTGGAGCTACGGAGTTCGTGCTTTGTGCGACGCTTTCGGCAGTTCTCTGTGGAAAGAGACTGAGCCATTCTCCTTCTGTCACCTGTTGATGAATGATGGTTATTATTGATTTGAATTTATGGTTATTATTGATATGAACTGACGGTTATTGTTGGTTAGAATTGATTATTATTATTGGTTTGAATTGATAATTACTATTGATTTGAATTGTTAGTTATTATTGACTTGAATTCAAATTTATTATTGATTTGGCTTGATGATTGCTATTGATTTGAATTGATACTTATTATAACAACGCAGCGGCAATAGCATGGACTACTGTGTGGTATGCTATGACATTGGAGCAGCGGTATTTGTTTCTGAGACTCCGGGGGTCGTCGCTGGAGCTACGGAGTTCGTGCATTGTGCGACGCTTTCGGCAGTTCGCTGCGGAAAGAGACTGAGCCATATGGGATAAACCCGGTGCAATGAAGTCGACTTTTAAGCGACTTGTTTTTTTTTTATTGGAGCAGCGGTAGCATAGTGGTGAGACTCTGGAGTACAGGTCCGATGGTAATGCGTGCAATATCCATCGGGGCAGATCCGGATTTTACATTAAACAATGAACTGGTCGAACCAGTCTAAAATGGATACAAAGAAATGTCTTGGACAGTAAAGGCGACCGATGTGATACTGACCACAATACCTACCCAGTGGCGTTTGGTCTGTAAACATATATGAGTTTAGCACTGCATGCCTAATACGCTTTAAGGCGTGTGAAAGAATAGTTTACTTTTACTTTGCGTGGTATGGTATTTTATGGTATGATATGTTATGTTATAGTATGGTATGATATGTTATCTTATGTTATGCTATGGTATGATATGATATGGTATGGTGTGGTCGTTATGGTATGATGTGATACGACACGATATTATGTTATGTTATGTTATATTATATTATATTTTATTATATTATATTATATTATATTATATTATATTATATTATATTATATTATATTATATTATATTATATTATATTAGTCCTCTAAAAGTACTGGAGAGTTTTGGTCATAGACCATAACTTTAGGAAGGGAAAATCTCAACTGCACCTCCCCGTGGTAGTGGATGGGAAACACACCACGGTGTGGCTAACACAGCTTTGGGGACCAACTATCCACCGGAATAAGTGGACAATTCTGCAGCTGAGCAGAGCCGGAAACTCACTTGTCCTGACAGTCGGAAATGGCTGTGAAAGGCAGAGTTAAAAGACCACCATGTGGATGTGGAAAGCAAGGGGAAACCACCATATTATCCTTCCAAGATTTCATGACAATACAAATTGCATCGATTGTGAACGACGTTAATGGCTGTCTTAGGACATCCTCGTCCGGTAGGGACAGTCATGAGCCACAGATGACACCAGACCGTCATCCAGATACTGAGGCAAGACTATAACTAAACGAATAAATTTAGAGTAGGAACATGGAATGTTAGGACATTAAATGAGGCAGGAAAATTAAACAATGGTCTAAGAGAAATAGAAAGCATGAAAATTAATATTTAATATACTACGCATACGTGAGATGAGATGGGAAGAGATCTGGCAAAATTATAACCGACAAACACACAATAATTTATTCTGAAGGGGATATACAACTAACCAAATAACCAAAAAACCAACCAACCAGCGTACCCACCTAACCAACCAATACAATCACAAAAAAAACAAAACAACAACAACCAATCAGCCTACCCACCAACACAACCAAGCAACCAACCAAACAACCCACCGTTTCAGTACGTTCACAGAAGCGACCAAAATAGCCGTTGGAGCACACACAGGAGACCGCCACGCCATCATCACGACAGACGCCATTATTCTGACACCTGATGTCCGAGCAGGTCTCCGAGACTCGCATCTCACACAAGGTGCCGGTGAAACGTTCGGGGCAGACACACCTGCAGATGATATTATACATTGTGTTTGTAAACTCTCACTACACTTTGAAAATAGAACACATTTGAAAAATGAAGTACATGACGTCATAAAAAAATGTGCTCCACATCCACATTCCGTGAAGCAATATGCATTTAATGGCTGTCGTTTGCTGGGGTAATACTTTGCACTCCAAATAGAATGGTGTTATCAATGGAAGAAAGAATTTATTTCAAATGTGTTCTACATGACTTTACACACACCCAGTAGAACATTTCATAACAATAACGAGACCATACTCAATAATGAGTAAGTAAAGTCAGTAAATGAAAAAGTCCCCTTTAAACGCCTAAAGTGCATTAGGCGCATGGAGCTAGATTTTCTCGTATATATATATATATATATATATATATATATATATATAATATATATATATATATATATATATATATATATATATATATATATATATATATTAAGTTTGATTGCTTTCAACTCAAGCGTAGTCCATACACGTGATATACTACTACTTCTTGTGCACTGGAATGGTTTTTGCTTGTGGATTAGCTTTCCCTATTATCAGTGTCTTTCGCCATCAGGCGAACCCACTCTGACTTCAGAGGTACTTGTAATGTACCTGCCCAAGTCAAGGACGACTATATTTTTAGACCAAAAGACACTCAGGGGGTGAGTATGGTCGGTATCACGCCCCCCTCCTTTACTTTCCAAGACATATCCTGGTACCCAGTTTAGGTTGGGTCAACCTGAGAACAAAGGTCAATTTTTAAAACTCGACACCGTGCCGATGCGAATGGAATCCAAGACCGACGGTGCGGAAAGCGAGCGTCTAGTCGCTGCGATGTTACGGCCCGTTCATAAATAAACACATAGCATTGTTTGACGTTCATAGACGTGAGGAGAAGGAAGTAGTGATTAGAACACGCACTATACAAAGCTATAATACACTATTCAAAGCTATAATTATGGACCTGGATTCGAACCTGTCACCTCTAAATGACAACGGCACCTTTCTGCGGGAACAAGTGTACTTCGACGCATGACCAACTAGACACCCCTAAACAGGGTGTCTTCATTAGCCAGGTCTATCATACACATGAACCAACAACTATGGAATATGGACAGAATTCGTATATAGCCATTGAGATAGCATCATAGGTCTCAGAATGTTATATTAAACCAGCATAGGTCAAATAGCAAACATACAAACACATCGGACCGTAATGCTGTGTCCAGTATATTCACCATGCATGCTAGCGTATTGTTATGTATTCTTGTTTGGAACTGAATATTGTGTGTGCTAGTGTTATCCTCCTCACAGCCATCATCCTGCTTGCCCAACGCGAAATTATGAGAACAATTTGGGATTATTACTTTGGTGTATTATCATCATCATGTGTCATGATGATAAGCAAAGGCGATCACGATTCGTCATCTCAAACGATCCCCAGTATCTGATCTGGTCTGTGTTCTTGTCCCGATTATGTCATTTGGTCAGCCCTTCTATGTAGTTATCTCCTTGTCTTCCTCGTGCTTTTCCCAGTGAATTGTGCCAGATATCAGACAGTTTTTAAGTCCAATTCTCTGCATAATGTGCCTAAACAATCTCGACTGTTTACAGTAAATTTCTCTAATGAATTTCCGTTTTTCGTCTATCCGTTGAATGTCTGTCTATTTTCTACTTCTATTCGTCAAAGGTATACGTTGCATTCCCCCAGAGTTCACATTACAGTTTGTGGTTTTTATCTATATTTTGACGGTCTGTCTATTTTCTTCTTCTATTAGTCAAAGGTATACGTTGCATTCCCCCAGAGTTCACATTACTGGAAGGGAGGGGGGGGGGGGGGGGGGGGGGGGGGGGGGGGGGGGGGGGGGGGGGGGGGGGGGGGGGGGAAGG
Source organism: Cepaea nemoralis (assembly GCA_014155875.1). NCBI lineage: Eukaryota > Metazoa > Mollusca > Gastropoda > Stylommatophora > Helicidae > Cepaea > Cepaea nemoralis. Next base: position 16,047 of record JACEFZ010019953.1, on the reverse strand, counting down.
GGAGGCATCAGGTTTTTCTATATCTGTTTCTTTAATGTCCTGGTCTCTGTTTCTTTTTCACTAAAATTGATAATTTTGTGTGTGCGCGAGCGTTTTTTATATCTTACAAATTTCTACTTTAAATGTAACCAATCTTCCTGTATTTTATATAAGTGTGTTTTTCAAAGAAAAAAAAAAACTCATTAGGCGAAATTATTAAGCTGACAACCAAAGATCGTTTTGCAAGACAAGAGGTTTACAACGATAAAAATTGGAGATGGCAAACTGGAGTCAGTTAGTGTTCCGAGAGAGAGAGAGAGAGAGAGAGAGAGAGAGAGAGAGAGAGAGAGAGAGAGAGAGAGAGAGAGAGGAGAGAGAGAGAGAGAGAGAAGGGGGGGGGGAGAGCGGCAGAAAGAGTCAGACATACAGACAGACAGATAAAAGGAGTCGAACAATTTTAAAGATCATTGCAAGCAATCTTGGTTGTGAAAACACTTCATTGATTAATTGACTGATTGATTAATTGGTTTTTTGACTGATTGGTTGATTGAATGAATGATTGATTGAATGAACAATGAAACTGAAATAAATAAAATGAACACAGTTATGGTTCAGTCTTAAACTTAGCACACCATGGAGACGATGATGGTGTCAGTGTCTGTCGTTGTGGAGATAGTAGTGGTTATGATGATGATGATAATGATGATGATGGTGTATGTCTGCCGTTGTGGTGGTGGTAGTGGTTATGACGATGATGATGATGATGATGATGATGATGATGCTGATGATGATGAATGTCAGTCGTTGTGGTAGTGATAGTGGTTATGATGATGATGATGATGAATGTCAGTCGTTGTGGTGGTAATGGGGGTGTGGATGTTGACGTCTGTCGGTCTTTGTTGTGGTAGTAGCGGTGATGATGATGATTGTGTCTGTAGGTCATTGTGGTGGTAGTAGCGGTAATGATGATGGTGATGATGATAATGATATCTGTCGGTCGTTGTGTTAATAATGGTGATGATGATGATGTCTGTCAGTCGTTGTGGTTGCAGTGGTGATGATGATGATGTCTGACGGTCGGTCGTTACGGAGGTAAACAAAGCATATCTTACATCCAGTCAACAGCTCCATCTGGTAGCAGTATTTCAGTGCAGGTTCCCCCATTTTCACACACGGCAGGGCAGCTGGGACCTAAATCAAACATTTGGTTTTCACATTAAATGCCGGAGGTCTGTATGGCAGAATGGATAAGTGTGCTCGGTCTTAAACATCCAGTGTGCTGATGCCCAGGTAGCGGGTTCAATCCCTACACCGGTCAGTTGGACTAAAATGTTGACTTCTCGTCCTTGACTTGGGGACGTACATTACAAGTACCTCTGACGTCGGAGTGGGTTCGCCTGATGGTGTAGGACTTGGGTAGTAGGGAAAGCTAATCCACATGCACAATTCAGTCCAGTGCTACTAGGAGTAGCGTGTATGGACTATCATCATCATCAAGTGCCGTGCCGGCTGGCGTAGGCGTTCATGGCTCTCCATAGATCTCGGTCTTTGGTTTTCTGGATCAACTCTGGTGCTGATATTCCTCCATGCCACCGTCTCAATCCATCCAGCATCACTTCTCTTGGTCTACCTCTGCCTCTCTTCCCCTCGATCTTTCCAGTTGTTACGATGTTCTCCAATGCCTCTCTTCTCATCACATGGACCGAAGAAAGATGTTTGTCTCTGTCTTATTGTTGTATATAATGTTCTAGTTTCATTAGCCTGTTTCAGGCAGTCGTCGTTAGTTACTCTGGCAGTCCAAGGAATTCGCAACATTCGTCTCAGGAACCACATCTCTGTTGCTTCTAATTTCTTCTTAATTTGTTCATTTACGTTCCAAGATTCACTGCCATACAGCAAAACTGGTTCTACATAGCATTTCAGCACTCTCTTTCTTACATTCAGTGATAGTGACTTATTGCATAAGATACTCTTCATTTTCTGAAAAGCGGCTTTTGCCTGCCCTATTCTACTCCTAATCTCTGTTGTACATCTTCCATTTGATGTTATAAATGCCCCTAGGTATCTAAAATTATCAACTTGGTTAAGGATTTTCCCTTCTATTTCTATGTCACATTTTGGTGTCACCATTTTCTTTGATATTACCATTGTTACTGTTTTCTTGATATTCAAGGAGAGTCCTTTCCTTGCACTCTCTGTTACTACAACGTCTAATAATTGTTGTAGGTCTGTTGAATTATCCGCCACCAATACTGTGTCATCTGCATAGCGTATATTATTTATATTATAACCTCCAACTATTATTCGTGGCATCTCTTTGATCTCTCTCATTATTACTTCGCTATACAGGGAGAAAAGATCTGGTGACAAGACACACCCCTGTCGTACTCCTAGCTTTATCTGTTCGTAACTACCCTCTTTATTTCCCATTTTAATTGCTGCTACTTGGTTCCAGTAAATATTCTTTATTATTCTTAAATCTTTTATGGACTATGCTTGAGCTTAAAGGAAGCGAGCGTCAAATAAAAATACTTGTTTGCTCTACATTTCAAACGACAAAACCTTAAGATAAACGACTTTCCGTGGTGTGTCAGTTAAATAAAGGCAAAGATGGTTCTATAGCTGATACCAACGTTGGGGTGTGAAATAGTGAGTAAAGTGGGTAAAGTCAGTAAAGAACCCTTTTACATCCATTAACTAATTAAATGCCATGGGATGATTAATTATCTTCAGCGACTTCAATGGGCTTATACACAGTAGTCTTTCCTAATCGACCCCCTTTAATTTGATATATTATACAATATGTCTACTACCATATTAACAACTTTTAAGTCATAAGACTCATAACTGTGACACACCTCTACTTTCCATTTTTCGCCATCCATTTTTATTTGGTCCAACCCTAAGTTTTTGTTTGGCACTGAATCTGTTAAAGCGCATTTGGGTATATGACGGTAGATCCTTCATTATTATAGACCAATAGGCACTAGGTGAGTGATGTGGTTGGTATCACACCATTCGTATTTACTTCCCAAAACAATGTTTTGGGAAACCAGGTCAATTAAAAATTCGAATCTGTAATCACATGACCGACAGACGAACGTCTAGCTACTACGCCACTGCGACATCCGTGAAGTATTAGGTCCTAACATATTCGAGGATATGACATAATAAGGTTAGAGGTTAGTTCTTTTTTCGTGGCCTTTTCTCCCCAGACAATTCATAGAACTCTACGACCTGACACTAGACACGACTCGTCTTTCCCATTCCTCCGTCTGAGGTGAGTGCGTCCCATTTGGTTATGCACTTTTCTAACTCAGGGGTGTGTTCGATTGTAGCATGTATGCCCTCTAGACAGATTTTACCCATGGTAACACGCTGATCTATCCATGGGTAGGTCTTCTTCCGTAAATATTTTGTCAAATTCCTGCCCAGTTTACTACATTGATTGTCAACAAATACGGCATAGACAACTTCATTTACAAAATTGTTTTTAAAAATCTAAGGGAATGTCAATAACCAGAAACCAACTACTACTGTTTATTAAAGACGTTCACTGAATGTCTGAGTATAAACAAGGAGGCTGAAGAAGAAGATGAAGAAGAAGAAGAAGAAGAAGAAGAAGAAGAAGAAGAAGAAGAAGAAGAAGAAGAAGAGGTGAAGCAGGAGGAGGGGGAGGAGAAGGAGGAGGAGGAAAAAGAAGATGGGATTGTCAAATAAATAAATACATTGCTAGTGGTTTTTAATAAGAGTAATCACATATGATATCATATATAATCGTATATGATATCTCTGTTCATGATATTTTCTTCCTTGACCTCGGAGAGCGCATAGACGTGCTTGACTAGGCTTCAAACCCAGTTCATGTAGTCCGGCCAGCGCCAATCTGTCAGTATCCGCTAAATGAGTCCGTGCTGCATTTACTATATCAGCCATGCCCATGCTTCTTCCCATTTAGTCCTTATGAGGATTAGATGAATCCACGATAAATCCTTCTGAGGACTAAAGGAGTTAAAGACCTATACTTTTACAGTAGGCAACGAACAACTGGCAGGTCCTCCTAACGACCGATCCTCATCAGGACCAATTCAATAAGACCCAAAACCCAACCCGAAGAGCAGAGAGCAGAAAATATAACCAGTCCCGTTTAGGACTAACTCGAAAGAGAACCAAGAAAGGAAAGCAGGTTGAATGAGGCCTATTTATGTCTTGTAAATATTGGATTGGATCTTCCCATTTGTATTTATTAATATGTCAAATATGCCATACAATTGAGGCTTTTGGGAGATTGTACTAGACGCTAAACATGTATGACTAAAGATTCTTTGATATACTGTACCATGTAACTCATTATACGTTCATTATTCAATTAATTCATTAGTTCAATAAAGTAGAAGTAAAAAGTCGACAGGGTCGACTTCATTGCACCGGGTTTTATCCCATATGGCTCGGTCTCTTTCCGCGCGCGGAAAGCGTAGCACAAAGCACGAACTCCGTAGCTCTAGCGACGACCCAGAAGAGTCTCCTGAAAAATGTAACTCCTGAACCGAAGGACGCGGCCCTGAATCGAACCCACAACCTTCGGAGCCCGAGTCAAACGGCTTGACCACTTCGCCACGGAGCCTCCCTTAGTAGACTTAGAAAGTAGAAGACCATTTAATAAGATGTTATCCATTGGAATATCACAGCCAAAAATATAATCTCCATCAACTGCAGAAGTGTTTATATTTACCATGAAATAAAGGGGCGATAAGCACATTAGCCAGATAACCGGTGTCACTCATAGACTTGTCGGACTTGAACACCAGATCCAGGCCAAACCCTTCGTAGCTTACAATTGGATTCTCCAAACGGTTTCCGCACATGCGCCGTAAGAGTACTCTGTCTGATGTTTGGGTCCCGCCTGGTCGTACTTGTAGAGAGAGAGAAATACATGTTAACTTTAGCCCTTATCTGAAAGCTGTAAACACAGATGCCACATACAACAGGCTACATGATTTATTGACTGGAATATTTCGCTGCATCGTCAGGTGCATAAATCAGAGTTATATATAGGGTGTTTGTAAAGTCTTACTACACTTTGAATCACAGGACGTAGCAGTCAACCCCAGCATTTTCGCTGTTCGTGATTCCTGGGCAAATTTTACGTTCAGTAGTTTGCCATTGCTTTCTGAACGACCGGCTCCTATACCTTTTTCGAGAAAACCAGCACTGCTGCGTTTCGAACCCGGGTATACGTGCTCACAAACCGCATTCGCAAGCCCTAAGCCACAGAGACCGGTACTTTGAATGTAGAAAAAATTTTAAAAATGAAGTACGTTGGCGTCATCAAAAATGTGCTCTACAGTGAAGCAGTACGCAACGAATGGCTGTCGTCTGCTGGGAAATTCTTTGCACTCCAAACAGAATGGTGTTATCAACGGAAGAAAGCATATTTTTTTTTGCTGAACAACTGTTTCGAAATGGTGGTGGGTACACACGGAAACAACAAATACGCTGCAGAAGGTATTTGACAATTTGAACAGACGTGTACAGTCATGTCTTAAAGCCCGTGATGGACATTTCCAACATTTGTTATAATGAATACTTCATTAGTACTTTCCAGCTTCCCCAAAACAACGTTAGACCATAGCTGTGACTATTATAACTAACTTAATGACAATTTGGCACATTTTAGATGATGTCATGTACTTGCATTTTTTTTTACAAATTTGACCTACATATAAAGTGTAGTGACACTTTACAAACAAACAGTATAATAAGTAAATAAATGAATCATCATCAACATCATCATCATGTGTTATGCCGGTAAGCGTAGGCGGTCAAGTTTCGCCATCTCACTCGATCACCAGAGTCGTGGATCAGCTCAGTGTTCTTGTCTCGGCCATACAACGTGGCCTAGCCATATAGTTATTTACTTCTCTGCCTTCCCCTTGCTCTCTTCCTCTCGATCTTGCCAGTTGTTACCAAGTTCTCCAATTTATTTCTTCTCATAATGTGACCAAAACATTGCGACTGACTACGTCTAATTTCTCTAATCAGTTTACGGTTTTCATTGTTTTTCTTGTAGGACTTGGTCATTGGTTTTTCTGTCTGTCAATGGTATTCTTTGCATTTCCCCCAGAAACCACATTTCCACAGCCATCAGATGTGTTTCACGTTGTCTGCCCATTGTTCACACCTTCATACAAAAGCACAGGTTCTATGTAGCATTTCAACACTCTTTTTCTCGTTGCAAATGACATTTGGGGGAGGGGGGGGGGGGGGATTTTGGTCTTGTTATGAATTACACTTCAGCTAAAATAGTTAAAGCGCTGCAGAATGAACCTAGTGAGATGCAGCGAAATAAAAGTAAATAAAGGGCTCTTGTAACAATGCGTGAGGAACAAGTGAAAGTAACAATGCGAGGTTGTAGGAGTGAGGGAGAGTAAGGCAGAGGTGGCACCAAGTTAATGAGTAGATCCAGACAATGGGGGAGTACCAACACAGTGGTGTTGTAGAAGCACGAACGAGTCAAGATTAGAATCACTGTTGGGAAGGTAAAACGTGCTGGGAGATGCATTAGTTAGTTAGTCTTTCCTCTTGAGCCTAAGGCGGCGCATAGGGCAGAAGTCCTGTCTCTCCATGCCTGGCGGTTCGCTGCTATCTGTTGTAGATCTTGGATATTTACTTGGCCATTGAATGAGCCTTCTCTAATGATGGTTCTACGCAGGGTCTCTCTTGGTCTTCCCCGTTTTCTTTTCCCTACCGGTGACCATATGAGGGCTTGGTAGGGGAGTCTTGTCTTGTCCATTCTGAGTACATGATAGATGCATAGACAAAGGAAAGTCCTAAAATGAAATGTTTGTGGGAACTGGTAATTAGTATCAAGGATGAAATAGGGTTTCGTGAGTGGTTCCGAGGATACGGATAAAAAGAGGAGACATTGATGGGTCTGGGAGGATTGGAGAATTTTGGAAATTTGGGGAGTTTAGGAAGGTACTCTGCTGTTAATTCACCCCAAACAAAAAAAAGCATCCTTTACAGGGCCTTATTTGCATCGGTCCAGCAATCACTTCCGGTTAAGTGATAGGTGTACTGCTGGACCGATCAGTGGATGTTTTGTTAGTAATTGGACCCGTATGAGCCCTCACTGTCGTCTGAGTATAAAAGTGCTGGTAAAAATATGAGTTGATCATATTTGCTGCTTGATTTTTATACTGATGTGTAGATGCTTGAGAAATGTTGAAGGTAAAGTTCCAAACGCAGTTCCATCGGCAGAGGAGGGGAATCAACTAGGGTCTGGTAAATAGCAATTAAGGGGACCGAGAGTGCACCAGAGCAGGGTACCCACCTACCCTAACAACTTAATAGTTTGCACAAGACTGAAGATTTAGACCACAGCCATGGGGATGAGGGCAGTAAGGGAACGCAGGCGTCTCAAGGAACCCAACATGGCAGCCAAAAAAAAAAAAATCGTCATCGTCAAGTGCTATGCCGATAAGCTTGGGTGGTCACGTTTCGCCATCTCAGACGATCAGTTCAGACAGTGTTCTTGTCGCGATCATACCAGGCGGCCATGCCATCCAAGTATTTACTTCTCTTACTTCCCATTGTTCTCTTCTCCTCGATCTTGTCAGTTGCCACCAAGTTCTCCAATTTATTTCTTCTCATAACGTGTCCAAAGAATTGTGACTGTTTACGTCTAGTTTCTCTAAGCAGTTTACGGATTTCATTTATTTCTTGTAGGAATTCGCTATTGGTTTTTCTGTCTGTCCATGGTATTCTTTGCATTCTCCTCAGAAACCACATTTCCACAGCCATCACATGTTTTTCAGCTTGTCCATGCTTCATATCCATACAAACGTTCAGGTTCTATGTAGCACCTCAACACTCTTTTTCTCGTTGCAAATGACACCTTTTATTGGTCAGTAGGTTTTTCTATCTTGCAAAAAGGCTACCTTCGCAATGGCGATTCTTGTTTTGAAATTCTTTGATCATATTAACAGTAAAAATGGTTGGGACAGAACTGCGATCCAAGGCTTGGTTTCTGGAAGAAGAAGCATAGCTCCGCCAGCAGAAGATGGACACCGAACATTGCAGATACATTGGGCACGAGGGTGCTTGGGGCAGGAGACATGGCAAAGGAATAGAAAATGTTTGGGTATGTCGTGATGACTGCGGAGTTCTGCAACGAACCTGTTATTTGATGGTGTTGATTTCGTTGACAAACTACCGGGTGTATTTTTAATGAATGTGCAGTTTTTGAAAATATTGCCGATCCAAGTTTTGTATTAACATCTTATGTTGCATGAACTTTGCAGAAGGGTGAATACAAAACTTGGACCGGCAATATTTTCAAACACTGCACAGTCATTAAAAATACACCCTGTATAAGTTACATCAAGGGTAGTCTAGGCTTTAAAGAAAAACGGTATCACAGAAAGGTACAGTGGTGACATGAAACATCATTAATGATTATCTTAGTAGTTCTTAAGTAATCAACAACCTTGATAAATGCTGAGTGAATCATAGCCACAGTTCTCATCCTCTTCTATGCTGAAGTTGGAAAAGGTGATCAGGAAAGTACTGTTGACCTCGCTTCTAAGTTTAGTAACACATATGATGTCAAGAGGGTATTCCCCGGGGAATTTTGGAGTGCTTATATTTGACCTCATGTCCGTGATTGTTCTGTTGCAATCTGCAAACACTAAAATAACACTGGTTAATTTAAAATTCAGTTTAAAAAAACATACATAATTATAGAGTCCCACATGTGTTGCGGGGGCTATCAAAGAAACGCTGTAACCTACCCGTTGTGACTTGCGTAAGAGAGGTCAAACAAGGTTGATGTGATGTTGGCTAGTTTGTACCAATCATGAAGAGTGTTTGGGAAACTAAAGCTTGGTATCAGATTGCTGCGGACTTATTCGCATCTTGTTCAGATTGTTTATGTCCCAGTGGAACATACATCCTCAATCAACTCGTGTCAAACAATACTCCCCCTTTTCCGCCTACTCCTTCTCAATCACCTCCTTCGCCTTCATAATCACCTTCCTTCGCCTCCATTGTCTTCAGTTCTTTATCTCTCACTGGGACATAGTCCTTCAACAAATTCACCCCAAACCGTCCTACATTTTGCTATATTCCCCAGCTCATCCATCCATCCATCCATCATCATCATCATCATCATCATCATCATCATCATCATCATCTTCCACTTCTGCCGTCTAAGCGTCGTGGGGAGGAATAATTTGCGTCCCAGAGCCCGGTGGGCGGCACTGGATAGTGTCATTCCGTGTGGTTGTACAATGTCTCTGATGTCGTCAATCCATTTTAGCTCCATCCATGTTCTCCGCATATTAATCATCTGTCTCAAATTCTTTTCTACGTGTATTTTAGGTCTCCTATTATTTCGTTTGCACTGCGGGTTCCACCAGACAAGTGGGTGTGTAGTTAAACTATACTATTTTAGATTTTCTCAGCGTATGTCCTGTCCAGTGCCAATATTTTCCACATCTCCCGATTCACTGAAATTTGCGAAGTTCTCTCCACGAGCCCCACATTGACTACGTGTCATAACATTTGAGTGCTTCTATTCTGCGTCAGCGCCAGTTAAAGAAAGTTTGTAGTTTATTAGTTTTAGTTGTTCTCCATCTTTCTCATCTCTCCATGTTTCTGGTCTCTCTGTTTCTGATTCAGGCAGCAGTGCTGATTTGATGTTCAGTCAATCAATCATGTGCCATGCCGGAAAGCTGGGCTGTCATGACTCGCCATTTCACTCGATCATCAGAGTCGTGGATCAGCCCAGTGTTCCTGTTTCGATCATGCCATGTGGCCAAGCCATCCAGGTATTTACTTCTCGGTCTATGTCTTCCCCTTGGTCTATTCCCTTCTATCTTGCCAGTTGTCACTAAGTTCACCAAACCATTTCTTCTCATAACATATCCAAACAATTTTGACTGTCTACGTCTAATTTCTCTAATCAATTTACGATTTTAATTTGTCTCCTGTAGTACTTGGTCATTGGTTTGTCTGTCTGTCCATAAACCACATTTCTGCAGCCACCAGATGTTTTTCAGCTTGACTGCACATTGTCCAAGTTTCACATCCTACAAAAGAGCAGGCTCTATGTAGCTACTCAAAACTCTTTTTCTCGTTTGAATTGACATCTTGATGTTAGAGCTAAATATTAAAAGTCTGGTAGTTTGGCTTCCACAAATATCCAGGTGCTATAAAACTTCTAATAATATGCGGCAAGCACAATATATCCCTCCAGGCACGGAGGAATGCTCCTTGATGAAAGTTCCTCTTACTTTTTCCATGCTTATGCAAACTCCTCTATCTGTTCCCCCGTGTTTGTCTACATTGCTACCTAAATATGAGCACGAGTTCAGCTCTTGAGGCGAGACTCACCAAGAGAGTTCGGGTCTGTGTTTTACAGGTGAACAGACGGTATAAGCAGGAGAAGAGTTATAGAGCACTAGTATCCTAAATGTGGCTGAGGGACAGTGAACACGTTTCACAATTGACCGACACGCAGAGTCCAGGGTTCGAAAGCAGTTACAGATGATTTGAAAGCTATTACCGTATTGCCTTGAACTCGATGGTATGAGCGTCGGTCGTTCAGAAAGCCATGGCAAACTGCTGAACGTAACAATACTTAGTAATTAATTAGTTAGTTAGTCGCTGTTCCAACTTCACGGCAACGGGTCATCCCCATTATGCTCCATTCCTGAACCAGTGAATATCACATAAAATGCTTCTCACTACCCAATGTGAAAAGTGGAACAGACAGGAGTCTCGGCAATCCAACAGCCCGCACACGTACACTGTGCATAATGCCGCCGCCAGAATGCCAAAACAAAAGTCCTCCACGAAAAATATACATAGTAAATCACAACAGCTATAAACTTCTGGGGTAGATTGCGACGTTCTGTAAAGGACACGGAATTAACTGTTTGTAGTGCCCTCTATGAGGACTAGAAGACGTGATCACAGTCCCGGCAGACAAGCGGGTTAGCCATGAGTGACCGCGGCTTCCCGGGTCTTGGCTCGTTTGTTGTATATCCTTTACAGGATCTAGCAGTCAACCCCAGCATTTGTGCCTGTTCGTGATTCCTGGCAAGTTTACGTTCAGTGGCTTGCCATTGCTTTCTGAACGACAGGTATCCATACCATAAAATACCAACGCAAGGCGGTCTGCTGCCAAATCGCCCGCAGCTGTGTTTCGAACGCGGTATGCGGCTTTACGAACTGCGTCCTTAATAGCCTACGCCAAGGAGCCGGCTTGTATTGGCAAGGATTTATTTTAAAACCCCGCTTCATGAGAACGTCCGTCCAACGATGTATGAGGCAGTATTCGGACCCTTCAACCACCTGTTCTCATAATAAACGTTATCATTGACTTGAGGACGTAAATTACAAGTACCTCTGAAATCGGAGTGGGTTCGCCTGATGGCGAGTGACACTGGTAATAGCTAATCCACACGCAAAATTTAATCCAGTGCTATTAGAAGTCTCGCTATGGACAACGCTTGTCCAAATAATAATAATAATAATAATAATAATAATAATAATAATAATAATAATAATAATAATAATAATAAAAGTTACAGACATGTAACTTGGCTTGCTCGACGATGACATGCACGTACACACATACAGATGGGCCCACAGATTGGCCTACCTTGCTGTGGCTTTTCTGTAGTAATCTCCTTAGTTGTAGGCTGGCTGGTAGACTCCAATGTGGTGGTAGCAGTCGGCGTTGATGTCGGAGCTGTTGATGTAGTCATGGAGACTTGTATTGTGGTTGTAGTGTCTGCCTTTGATGTTAATGTAGCAGGGGCTCTTGCGGCCCCTTCTAGAGGTGAGAATCGTACAGCCGCCCGGAATCCCTGACTTTGGAGTTCTGCGTCTGAGGTGAACTTCAAGGTCATGTTGCTGGAAACGGATGTCAAGGACACTGGAAGTTCACTGCCACAGAATATTGCCAGCAGGTTGCTTGCTGCTGTTATGAAAAATTAATATAAATAATGTATCATACTTTCACTATCTTAAAGTTGCACTTACAGTAATAGTAGTAGTAGTAGTCGTTGTCTTGTCGCCGTCGCCGTAGCCGTAGCCTTAGTAGTAGTAGTAGTAGTAGTAGTAGTAGTAGTAGTAGTAGTAGTAGTAGTAGTAGTAGTAGTAGTAGTAGTAGTAGTAGTATTCGTTGTCTTGGCGCCGTCGCCGTAGCCGTAGCCTTAGTAGTAGTAGTAGTAGTAGTAGTAGCAGTAGTAGTAGTAGTAGTAGTAGTAGTAGTAGTAGTAGTAGTAGTAGTAGTAATAGTAGTAGTAGTAGTAGTAGTAGTAGTAGTAGTAGTAATAGTAGTAGTAGTAGTAGTAGTAGTAGTAATAGTAGTAGTAGTAGTAGTAGTAATAGTAGTAGTAGTAGTAGTAGTAGTAGTAGTAGTAGTAGTAGTAGTAGTAGTAGTTGTTGTTGTTGCTGTTGTTGTTGATGTTGTTAAAAACCACTTGAATTCGAAATTTTTCGTCCTGTTGTCAACTTAACAAATTAGGATAAGAAAAACCTAACTGCATCAGCATATTGCAATATTTTATTAACCAAAAATGGTATGACTAGATCCTGTAGATAGAGAGGGTAAATACAAACAAATGCACTGGTACATACATACCTGGCTAGGACCTCAAACCAGGCGAAAAGAATAGGAATTACAGCGGGGAACAGGGACAAAGATTATATAATAATTACTTTTTTTTTTTTTAAACATGCCATGAAGCAGGAATTTTCTACTGGTCTGTGATGTGGTAGGGCAGCGGTTCTCAACATTTTTTGGCCTATGCACCCCTTCACCATTTGTTCAGAATGTCACCCCCCCCCCCTTTTTCATATTTCCTCCCCATAAATTTCCCCGCCCCTACACAGTATACGTAAAAACGGAAGCTAGATTTTATAACACACGCTAGATCAAGTCTAGACGTCTACATAAAACGTGTTTTTCGGGTCTACTTAGTTATAAAACAAATTTCAGAAGGGTGAGAAGTACAGAACCGTAAAGTATGGAAGGAAAAACAATATAAAGTAATCGATTATTGTATTAACGCGATCTTGAAATAATCTTAATTCTCCCGCCCCCCCCCCCCCCCCCCCCCCCCGCCACCCCCCACCCCCTGGAAACCCTAAAATTCCCCCCTTGAGGGGAATTTCCCACCGGTTGAGAACCATTGTGATAGGGCTATCACAATGTGTAGCCTGAATTTACGGAGATATAGGTGGCCAATCTTTTCCTTTGTAGGCGGACGACGAACTCAAACTTCGAATTTTCGTCCAACAGCGCTCATTCCGTTATCAGCGTATCCCCCTTACCACCTACACCACGCGCCCGCTAATAATTACGACGAGCATAATTAAGTCAGATAAAACATAACTCACCTGTTCACATTTCCGTAATTGAAACTTTTCTCAAGAATAACATAAACATGAATATTAATAACATGAATATTAAATTAAATTTACAATAAAATTAAATTTATGGACATGAAGCCCATAAACGGGCAATCTCCCGCTGTTTATGCTTCACCTCGAAGCAGCAAGGTACAAGAAGAACATGATTAGATGACATTAAATTAAAACACAATAAATTAGCATTAATTAAAGCATAACAAAACGCACCCGTCGTACGCCTTTCACCTCCTAAAATATTAAAATTTTCCCATTTGTATTCCCGCTTATTTCATCCTCACGTCTGTCATCATCTGTTAATTATCCTTTAAAACAATTAAAACCACCCAGAAGCCACGAACAATAGTTTGCATGATTTATGGCCTGGCATATTTCGCTGTATCTCGTTAGGTGCACCCTGCAGAGTTCCATATTAGTCAGTCAGTCAGTCAGTCAGTCAGTCAGTCAGTCAGTCAGTCAGTCAGTCAGTCAGTCAGTCGCGGTTCCAACTTCTCAGCAAATGGTCGTCCCCATTATGATCCGTTCCTGTGCCAGTGAATTTCACATAAAATGCTCCTCACTACCACATGTGACAGGAGAAAAGACAGGAGTCTCGACAACCAACAGCCCGCGCAGGTACACTGTGCATAATGTCACTGCCAGAATGTCGACACAAAAGTCCTCCACGATATTACAATTAATCTTATAATGCCGCCGCCAGAATGCCAACACAAAAGTCCTCCACGAAAATACAATTTGTCGTCGATGGAAGCGGCAGTCACTAGAAGACCAGCAGCCACACATTTCTGCATGAGGCAAAAGCCGGTCAATCCGGCGACATAGTCAGCCGCCATTGCTCCGAAGTCTAGATATTTCCAGATGTTGTTTGTTCCGTTTCTAGATGTTTTCTAGCCAGCTACGCCATCTTTTCCGAACATACCTCAGACAGATGTAAAAACATTTCACTGCATTGTACACAATGCCAACGCCAGAATGCCAACACAAAAGTACTCCACGAAAATATAATTCGTCGTCGATGGAAGCGGCAGTCACTAGAAGACCAGCAGCCACACATTTCTGCATAAGGCAAATGCCGGTCAATTCTGCGACACAGCTAGCCGCCATTGCTCCGAACATCCAGTTCACGCTCCAAACAATCTTGGGCAGATGTAAAATCATTTCACATGAAATTCACAGCTCACAGTGTCGCGCCACGCACTCAACTCGGTAGCAGGTCGACGGAACAATACACTTCCAGTCCGAGGAAAATGCGAATGCAAACGGTAGCCACGAGCATAAACACTCCAGAGGCCTTAAACGTTTCAATGCCTAACCTTCATGTTCGTGACCGCAAACTGTAGTAGAGTTGCATATTATGTGAATTGAATAGATGAATTATATTTTGGCTGAAATACATACGTCACGTAGTCTCTGATACTGTTGGAATGTGGAGCAATGATATCCCCACGGTAATCGCAGAGCCACTGTGAAATATTTCCGTCTTTCTACTGACGAAATGCAGCGTAATATACCAAACAATAAACCGTATATATATTTTTTTTTTTTTTTTTTTTTTTTTCCCGCGTTTCCATCCTGTTTCAGGATATTGCGGTCAACACCAGCATCTTTCAGCTGTATGTTGATTCCTAGGCTAGATTACACTCATCAGCACGCCACGACTTTCTGAGCGACCGGCTCCATACTCTCATAAGTCACTTTTGCGATTCGAACCACTGCTAATTCTCGTCGCGTCACGTGACGAGAGTATTCGGAGTTAGCGGAGAAAGCTGCTAACCCCTCGGCCACGGAGCCGGTGTATATATATATATATATATATATATATATATATATATATATATATATATATATATATATATATATATATATATATATATATATATATATATATATGACTTTATCAAGTGTCTTTCCATTCACCGTAATGTTAACAGTTCATCTATTACTGTCCTTTTGATACAGACTATTTTGTTTCATCATCATGTAGCAGACCTGTGCAGAATGTTGCACTCATCACCCCCGCCGGAACGACTCTCGATCTTTTGCCAGTACCCCTCTATCATGGATCTTTGTGTCTTCAATGTCCTGTATCCACTTTCATGTTGTTCAGTCCGCGCCTCTTCTTTCAGAAACCACGCTGTTCATTACTGATCTTTCTAAGCCCCTTCTAAGTTGTTAATTGTAGTCACGGTGTTTCATTTTCCTAGACACAGTCACTGCTGATAAACCATTCCTTTACGATGTTCACATCTGGTAGAATGTCACTATTTATCTTCTTGATCCACAGTATCCTAAGATTCTGTAACATTTAAGTTGAGAAGCCTCGTTTTCAACATTCCTCTTCCTCCTCCTGCTCCTGCTCTTCCTGCTCCTCCTGCTCCTCCTCCTCTTCTCCTCCTCCTGATTCTCTTACCTTCCTCATTCTCCTTCCGTGCCTTCTTATTCCTTTGATCGCATAATACGACTAATGGTTCCGTCGCCCAGCTAATGAGTTAAGTGCGTGGAGCGACACTGTGAGCTGTGGATTTCATGTGACGTGCTTTTACATCTTCCCGGGGTTGTTTGTATTGTGCACTCCATTTTTAAAAAGATGGCGAACGGCCGGTTGCTGAACTATGCGATGTTGCC
>JACEFZ010019952.1:0-34435 GCA_014155875.1 Cepaea nemoralis | reverse complement strand
GAACCTTGGCATTTCTTGGCGGTTTTTGGGGATACCTGGCAGTTGCTAACATTTCGCCCCACAACAAGCTGGCGTTCATCGGCGATGGGGTTACGGATGCAGTTCTCGTAATCTCGAATACCCGCGTTCGAAACACAGCTGCGGGCGATTTTGGCAGTTGGCCGCCTTGCGTTGGTTTTTTTTTACGAATGGGTGCTGGTCGTTCAGAAAGCAATGGCAAACTACTGAACGAAAACTTGCCAAGAGGTCACAACAGCAAGGCATGCTGGTGTTGACTGAAACGTCCTGTAAAGGATATGCAACTAACTTGACATTTCACAGTCCTCGCGATTCAACTGCAAGTGTAGAAGTGACGTCGAATGCTAGGCTAGACCAGCTTGTGTCTGCTAGGGCCGCCTTCTCTGTCTACCTCTAACAATAACAAATGACAGAGAAGCTAGACGGGTGGGGAAAACACACAGTAACAGTTTCGGATAAAACATATTGTGGTCATGTATAATAGAGAGACCTCGGTGGTAATCTATAATAGAGAGAGCTCTGTGGTAATATATAATAGTGAGAGCTCTGTGGTAATATATAGTAGTAGAGAACTCTGTGGTAATATATAATAGAGAGACCTCGGTGGTAATCTATAATAGAGAGAGCTCTGTGGTAATATATAATAGAGAGAATTCTGTGGTAATATATAATAGAGAGAACTCGGTGGTAATATATAATAGAGAGAACTCTGTGGTAATATATAATAGAGAGAACTCTGTGGTAATATATAATAGAGAGAACTCGGTGGTAATATATAATAGAGAGAACTCTGTGGTAATATATAATAGAGAGAACTCGGTGGTAATATATAATAGAGAGAACTCGGTGGTAATATATTATAGAGAGAACTCTGTGGTAATATATAATAGAGAGAACTCTGTGGTATCATAGTATGATAGCCTGGGATTCTGAGATAATAATGATAATGAACAAATTTAAAAAAAATTTCTTGTCATTGTTCTCATTTATTTTCTTCATATTTCTTTTCTTCTTATCCCGTTCTTATGCCTTAATGTAGTCGCTATAGTATCATCCCCGTGTTTATATGTTGTATTGTTATGTATGCATTTGCCGATGAAGGCTAGTCGCCGCAACGTCCCATGTTTTCCGTAATTGTGCTCTGTAAAGCCGCATTACTTTGTGTTATTCAGTATTGTTTAATATTTAATAGAGAACCTCCATGGCCGGGAAGGTTAACCCGGTCAACAAATGCCTGCAGAAGTCGGATGTGTCGGCCTAACGGCGCAAGAACGCAGCTCTGCTGTAAACAGGCACAACGCAATCACGTCCGGAAAAAAAAACAAAAAAAAACTCCGGATGAACGCAGAAGAAGAAGAAGAAGAAGAAGAAGAAGAAGAAGAAGAAGAAGAAGAAGAAGAAGAACCTCCATAGTAATAATTATATACACCAGTCTATCCCCGGTAATTGACATATACGTGGGTCAGCATTCTCCCATTGAAACGTGCAATGAAAGCCAATGAACACAGGTTGGGTGGCTGTGTCAAGATGAAGTCAAGCGCGGTAGAAGCCAGCTGATGGGCCCAACTCAGTGTGGGACATCTGGTCGGCTGGCTTGGTGTGGAGTCTCTTAGTGGACGAGAGAACAAATACAGCACCTACCTGCCGGATTAAACATTCACAGACTGCACGTTGGCGGTAGCGCCAGGGCACGCTGATATCAAAGTCTGGCAGAGGGTTATTACAGACTCGTTTGTGAGTTTATCTCCTTTCATGCAGCAGGATGCACGGTGTGTGGCGGGTGGGTTGGCTTCTAATGGACATGTTAATGGCAATGAGCGGGGCATGCGTGTTGATGATGCAGATTACTGGCGGGCGATTGACGGTGGGCGATTAGAATCTAGTCCAGCTCGTGACAGGCTTCAGGGAATGCCCTGTATCTGGAATATGTAAATAGCAAAACTTATTGGTATTCATAAATATCTCCACGGGTATTGTTTGACACTACTAGTAGAAGAAGAAGGAGTCAGGTCTTAGTCAGATATGACTGAGCTACCGTATGACAGTAGACGGTACTACCTGCTTTCTGTCAGCGCCGAATGTTGGGCGGCGCTTACCAAACCCGACACCCCACATTGTGCCAACGGCTTCGGGCGGAAGAGCGCAATTGGGAGGGTACTAGCCTTATCCTGGTGCGAGGAAATGCAACCCAAAGACAAAATAAGTCATGGCAGGGCAGACCAGGCCCTAAGCCTTGGTTGGCAGCTGGTCTAGGATCGAAGCTCCGACAGGCGGACAGTTAGAGCATTGCTTTGCTGATCCGGCAGCTTCTGCAGCTTGTCTTGTTCCAGATGTATAGGTGTTAACTTTCCTCTGGAGTGAACTAGGCAGGCCGAGAGAGGGATCATGCTGCATGGGCAACACATGGTTTCTTTATTTTAGCCCAGGCTTTGTGCTATGGAGAGGCAATAACTCCATCCCTGGTCTTAACCGGTCTCGGAATCAAAGCGAGAGGCAACTGTTACGGGTTATAAGTCCTTGTCAGTTGGCGTAGACATGGGGCGCCACGCGTTGCCTCTGACGGTGGGAGACACCTACAGGTGTCACTGATCAGCTACCGCCCGCCTCAAGCTGGGCAGCCCCCGGCCAATTGGGTGCTGATCCGCCACAGCCTGCCTGCTTCAATGGGTGCTTGGGGCTAGGACAAAATCTGAATCGCAGGCTGTAAAACCAATGCACCAGGTACTAATAAAAAGAATAATAGAAACCTCAAGCTACGGCTTGCAACCTGGAACGTGAGAACCATGTGTCCAGGATTTTCCACTGACTTGACAAATATTGACGATGTGAGAAAAACGGCTGTGATTGATGCTGAACTCAATCGTCTTAACATTGATATTGCTGGCCTGCAGGAGACTCGCCTCGCTGAGGAAGGGTCACTCAGGGAAAACAATTACACCTTTTTTTGGAAGGGAAGAGGGCAGGCAGAAAAAAGGCAACACGGTGTGGGCTTTGCAGTGAAGAATTCGCTACTGGGAATGATTGATATCCCAGCTGGAGGTAATGAAAGATTATTATCACTGCGCTTGGCAACCTCTTGTGGATTTGCCACCATTCTCACTGCATATGCACCGACACTCACTTCCTCTGATGATGTGAAAGATACGTTCTATGAGCAGCTAGACTCTGCGATCAAGGCAGTTCCAAAATCCGACTACATTTATATGCTCGGTGATTTCAATGCTCGTGTGGGCAAGGACTCGAGTTCATGGCCAGTGTGCCTTGGAAAATACAACATCGGTCGCATGAATGATAATGGGCAAAGGCTGCTGGAGCATTGCACTAGAAATGACCTATGTATTACAAACTCCTTTTTTAAAACAAAAGAGATGCATAAGGTCACATGGAAACATCCAAGATCCGGCCATTGGCATCAGCTGGACTTCATTATCACACGGAGACAACATCTGAACCATACATCATTAACTCGAAGTTACCACAGTGCTGACTGTGATACAGATCATTCTTTGGTTGTTGCAAGGGTTAGACTGAGACCAAAGAGAATCTACACAGCTAAACACAAGTCTAGCCCCAGGATTAATATTATTAACACTCACGATCCTGGAAAGTGCTTTGAATTTCAACAGCAACTTGAGGACGCTTTCAATGATACATCAGAAAATTGTATAGTAAATGATAAATGGAGTAAACTTAAGGAAACTATTTATAAAACAGCGGTAGGGGTTTACGGCACTGTGGATCATAAGAGGCAGGACTGGTTTGCGGCAAACAGCCAGATACTGCAGCCCTTGATTGATAAAAAGAAGATAGCTCTCTTAAGAAACAAGGAAAGACCAACGCGTAACACTCTGAGTGAGCTGAAGCAAGCGAGGAAGGATGTACAAAAGGCTGCCAGGCAGTGTGCGAATGACTATTGGATCAAGTTATGTGAGTCCATTCAAATCGCAAGTGATAAGGGAAACATCAGAAGCATGTATGAAGGGATAAAGAAAGCCTGTGGTCCAATGATCAAAAGAAGTGCACCGCTGAAAACCTTGACTGGAGAAATCATCACTGATAAGAAACAGCAGATGGATAGATGGGTCGAGCACTATTTAGAGCTTTACTCAAGTGAGACCAAGCTGGCGGATGATGCCCTCAACGCCATAGAGGCCCTGCCAACTCTTGACCACCTGGACACACTTCCCACTATAACAGAAGTTAAGTGTGCTATAAATGAGCTTGCATCTGGCAAGGCTCCAGGTAAGGATGGGATTCCAATAGAGGTGATCAGGAGTGGGCAAGACACCCTCGCTCTACAGATCCACCAGCTAATAGAGCTATGCTGGCGAGAAGGACAAGTCCCACAGGATTTCAAAGATTCAAACATCATAACGCTGTACAAGAACAAGGGAGATCGGAGCGACTGCAACAACTATAGGGGTATCTCACTTCTGTGTATTGTTGGGAAAGTATTTGCCAGAATTGTCCTGCGCAGACTTCAAGTCCTGGGAGATCAAGTCTACCCCGAATCACAGTGCGGCTTCCGTCAGAACCGGTCTACCATTGATATGATATTCTCATTGCGACAGATGCAAGAAAAATGCCGGGAACAAAATCAGCCACTGTTTATTGCCTTCATCGACCTCACAAAGGCATTCGATTTGGTCAGTCGTGAGGGTCTGTTCAAAGCACTAAAGAAGATTGGCTGTCCACCAACTCTTCTGTCCATTGTGGAATCGTTCCACACAGGCATGAAGGGTATAATCAAGTTTGATGGCTCAACTTCAGAAGAGTTTGAAATCAAGAGTGGAGTTAAGCAAGGTTGTGTACTATCCCCCACCCTCTTTGGGATATACTTTTCACTTCTACTGAAATATGCCTTTCGTGATCAGGATGACGGTATATACATTCACTCACGCTCAGATGGTGGCCTCTATAATGCTCAGAGATTGAAGGCCAAGACCAAAATTAGCAGGGTACTAATCAGAGAGTTGCTTTTTGCGGATGATGCTGCGATTACGACCCACTCTGAGGAAGAATTACAACATCTACTATCTGCATTCTCCAATGCTTGTTCTGAATTTGGTTTAACAATTAACAAAAAGAAGACACAGATTATGTCACAAGGTGCACATGGTGTACCATCAATCTTTATTGACGACGCCGAACTGGAGATAGTAGACCATTTTACATATCTAGGATCAGAGGTAAATAGCAAATTATCCCTCGATCAGGAAATCAACATCAGGATTGGCAAGGCAGCAACAACAATGAACATGTTAGCAAAAAGAGTCTGGGAGAACAGGAAGCTTACTGCCAAAACAAAAGTCCTCGTCTACCAAGCCTGTGTCCTTAGTACTCTTCTTTATGGCAGTGAAACCTGGACAACTTACTCACGCCAAGAGAAACGTTTAAACAGCTTTCATATGCGGTGTCTGCGAAGAATACTTGGTATTAAGTGGCAAGACAAAATCACAAATACTGAAGTATTGGAAAGATCAGGTTGTGTGACGGTGTATTCCATGCTCAGTCTTCGTAGACTTAGATGGATAGGACACGTTAGGAGGATGGATGATGGTAGAATACCAAAGGACATCTTTTTTGGTGAATTACAGACGGGTAGGAGATCTCAGGGTCGGCCTCTACTACGATACAAAGATGTGTGTAAGCGGGACATGATTGATACAGGCATTGATAATGCACAATGGGAGCACGTCGCCGCTGAACGTGTTGCATGGAGGGCAACTATCAGAAATGGAATAAAGACAAAGGAGAAAATGATTGCAGATAAAGCACACACAGAGCGTGAGAGACGTAAGATGGTGCAAAATGGTGGAAATGACCATGTTTTCACATGCACCTACTGTGGGCAAACATTTGCAGCAAGAATTGGCCTTACCAGCCACACTCGCCACCGCCATGGATCGTAGTTATTGTCATATGACAGTTATTAAGCCTTTTTGAAGCACAATGTACCAAACTATCGTCTGTCAAGACGGAAAGGTGCCTAATGGCCAATGGTACTAGTAGAAGAGTAGACGATATTACCTGCTTTCTGTTAGCGCCAAATGTTTGGCGGCGCTCACCAAACCCGACACCCCGTATTGTTCCAACGGCTTCGGGCGGAGGAGTGCAGATGGGAGGGTACAAGCCTTACCCTAGTGCGATGAAATGCAACCTACAGACTAAATGTCATGACAGGGCAGATCTGCCCCAAAGCCTTGGTCGGCAACTGGTCTAGGATGGAAGCTCCGATAGGCGGACAATTAGAGCATTGCTTTGCTGATCCGGCGGCTTCTGCAGCTTGTCTTGTTTCAGATGTATTGGTGTTACCTATCCTCTGGAGTAAACTAGGCAGGCCGAAGAGAGGGGTCATGCTGCATGGGCAACACATTGTCTCTAAACTCAGCTCAGGCTTTGTGTTTGGAGAGGTATAACTCCATAGTACAAACTATTCTGTAAAGACGGCAAGGTGCCAGACAGTAGAAGACACAGAAAGAAGTAGAAATTTACAAGGCGCGCTAGCCAACAGAAGAAGTGTGTGAAAGCTATATTAACATCGGAATTCGAACCTGTCATCTCCATATACTGACAATGATTGGCTGCATCACAGGCGTACGTCGACTCTCGACCAGTTCAACATTGATTATTTTAATCAGCCTAGAGCCGAGCTGTGTACATGGTTGCATTAGCGCCTTAAACATAGTTTTATGGCAAGAAGATTGCTTAACCTCTCTCTCTCTCTCTCTCTCTCCTCCTCTCTCTCTCTCTCTCTCTCTCTCTCTCTCTCTCTCTCTCTCTCTTCCCCCCCCCCCCCACACTTACATATTTTTATTTTGTCCCACCTCCTCCCCCAACACCACCTACTCCTCTTCTTCCTTCCCCTCCATATCCTTTCCATCTTCCTTCCCCTCTTGCCCGGAGATGCTAACATTCGGCTGTGTTGTGTCCGTTCACACGGAAGGTAATTTATTGCGCCTTGAGATGGTCACGACCGACTTCCGCACATTTGGTTAGCGCTTGTCTTCCCTTCTGACAAATGTTGTAACTATTTTGCTGTGTTAACGTTTGTCTTTTCCAAGTTTTCCTAGTCACCGGCTTAAACGGCCTACTTTCTACGATTCCCAACTACTGTTTTAAAGCAACATGCACACTGAGCCACCTGGGTCGTGCGCTGGTCCCAGAAGTTGAGGCGTGTGATCCACTACGAAAACATTGAAAGAGTGTTGATATGACTATATAGGGTTCCTCTGAGAAAGTTGTTCAATGTTGTCCAGGCTCGCAGCTGCTAAGTTAGTGTTTACAATGTTGAGTTGAGTTGAGCTAAGAACTGACATCCCATGCGCGCTATGTGTCCTCTCGTTCAACAGCCAGCGAAAAGTCACACTACTAATCGTTTCCACCGCTATCTGATTAAAAGTTCTCCTGGTTTTCCCTCTGTTTTGAGATTCTACGAGAACCCCTACCAATACTCCCCCCCCCCCCAATCTCATCCTTTCAACATATGGGTTCTCATTCTGTACCCCCATCTTCTCCACCTGGCCCCACAGGCGCACGACCACCTCCCACTTGTCCATAGGCAATCTACCACTCTGCCAACCTATCAGCCTGTTCATTACCCCTGCACTCCCGCATCGCCAGGGCAAACAATCCATACAATCATCACAATTAGTGTTTACAATATGAGCTGAATTAGTGTTTACAATATGAGCTGAGATCACTGTGACGCTTGTTAACACTTGTGGATGTTGTCTATTTGCAGACCTCTCCCCTGAATCACTTCTCCGGAAACTGTGTGGATAGCAACGGCAATGCCAGCGACAGCAACAACAGCTGTGCCCTCAGCAGCAACAGCGACAGTGTTGGCGTCAATGGCAACAACAACAACAGCTCTGAGGTGGATGCTAACAGCAACAGCAGTCTGGTTGCCAACATCATCACCAGGGATCATCTGGGCCACCAGCATCTGTGTCACCGGCAGCAGATCAACAGTGACCACATGGATGCCCAGACACCCTCGTCCCGCGACAAGCTCTGCGATGTTGTAAGTCTTCTTTATGATGCCCGTCCCGTTTGTTTGTATTACATACATAACGTAGTGTGCTGTCTCTAGCTCTACCAGGGCTATTTTACCGCGCTCCGAAATTCTCTTCTATATATTTTTTTGGGCTCCCTCGCTTTGAACTCAAGCGTAGTCCATGCACACTACTAATAGTGCTGGACTGCATTTTTTATATGGATTAGTTTTCCCTATTCACAGTGTCTCTCACCATCAGGCGAACCCATTCCGACTTCAGAGGTACTTGTAATTTACGTCCCCTTGTCAAGGACGAGAGATCAGCATTTTAGCCCAACTGTCCGTTGTAGGGGTTGAACCCCTTATCTCGGCATCAGCATCCCAGATGTTTAAGAACGCTCTTTCATATCCATTCGGCCATGCTGGCCTATTCTCTGATATAAGTTTGTTTACTGTAGCTTTTCGTTAGTTAAAATTGTATTGATTTTATGCACTTTGATGGCATCAGTGATTCACTCAAAGTTCAAGTAGGTGGACACTATTCACAGATGTTGGAATACTAGATAGATAATTAGAAACGAAAACACAGAAAGCAAACAACATTAACTTTCAAATAGCAACTATCTTAAATCAGTCAAGTAACATGCATAAAAAAAGATGATAGATGGTTTATTCATCCAGTGCTGTGTTATCATTGCCAAACATGGACAGCCCTAGAAAACACACAGGCGTAAAATCACACGATGTGAGATCAGATGCATAAGGAACGCAGCTGAAAAAAAAAAGTGATAGACATATTAAAAAAAAAAGACCAAAAAAAACAAACTATGAATAATAGTAGGGGTAACACCGATTACTGACTTTATAAAACATCAAAGAATCAAATGAATGGTTCGGACATTTAACAAGATCAACTAGAAGCTATAGCGTTCTCCGTGAGCACGGCGGGATACAGGTCCAGAGGACAAGCCAAGAAGAGATGAATAAATCAAATATAAATTTAGCGCGAACAATAAGACACGTGATAAAACATAAAATGAAACCTACCTCCTCTCTGCGACGCTTCGCCGCAAAAACAGTAGGACACTAGAAATATTTCACAAACGAGGTAATACATCACCGGAAGTGTTCAAGTATAAACAAACATGACATGACTTTCGTTGAACGAACCACGAACAATGTTGTCCGGTTTCTTGTATGATCACTACATTTCCGAACTGAACACACCATGTACAGAAAAGCCCGTTTCACGCCTTGAGGAATATTGGGTACGTCGTGCTAGCCAAGTTTAAATAATTAAAAAAAGAAGACCAATTGTCACCCAGTGAAAGATGTAAAGAATATCATGCCGGCGCCTTTACTTATTACAAAATAATTACCTGCAACCTAAGGCTGGGTCGACACGGAAGGCCAGGTCGCTGAAAAAATCGTATCTAAGGGGAGTCGGCCACATGAGCTTGGCTGGCGGCCAAGCTATTTGAACTTAGCTAGTTATAAGTGATATCCACAAGCCGGCAGTTAGTCTCTGTGTATGCGGCTGTCTGTTTTCTTGTCCTAGAGTCCTATAGTATCTTTTTATATGTGTATTTACTGTCTCCTATGCGGAAAATTATTATTAAACTTTCTCTTTCCTCCTCCTCCTCCCCCTAACTCTCTTCTTCTTCTTCTTCTTCTTCTTCTTCTTCTTCTTCTTCTTCTTCTTCTTCTTCTTCTTCTTCTTCTTCTTCTTCTTCTTGTAATTTCCACACAAGAAATTAGTGTATTTCGAATATATTGGCTTCTTCTTCTTTCGTTCGCTGGGATATATGTTGCTTAAACAGAAAACTCGTTGAGACTATGGGCCAAAGTTCGATTCCAGAATTGACTAAGCGTATGCCAGTCTCAGCTTAATCCACAATTGAAGCGATTTCTCTCTCTCTCTCTCTCTCTCTCCTCTCTCTCCTCTCTCTCTCTCTCTCTCTCTCTCTCCCTCCTCCCCCCCCCCCCCAACCGACTATGGGGATCAACTCAGCCTTAAGAAATATGTCTTAGGTGTCTGCGTAAAACCAGCAGCGAAGAAGGGGTGTCATGACCTAGACGGACTCATTGTTAGAGATTAAAGTGGTGGTAGTCTGTGACTGGCGGACCATGTTGCCACACGGAACCTTTGTCGTCTCCTATCACTTCACACCTCTATCGTGGTGTTTTTCAAAGTTTCCTTCCTTCTCCTTCACTCTGCCTTTCTTCCTTCTTCACTTCTCTCCTTCCTTCCCCTCCACTCCGCCTTTTTTCCTTCTTTACTCCGCTCCTTCCTTCCCCTCCACTCTGCCTTTCTTCCTTCTTTAGTTCCATCCTTCCTTCCTTCCCCTCCACTCTGCCTTTGTTCCTTCTTCACTTCTTTCCTTCCTTCCCCTCCACTCTGCCTTTCTTCCTTCCTCACTTCTCTCATTCCTTTCTTCCCCTTTCACACTCCTTTCCTTCTTTCATTCCCCTTCCCTC
Source organism: Cepaea nemoralis (assembly GCA_014155875.1). NCBI lineage: Eukaryota > Metazoa > Mollusca > Gastropoda > Stylommatophora > Helicidae > Cepaea > Cepaea nemoralis. The sequence continues at coordinate 23,940 of JACEFZ010019952.1, read as the reverse complement.
CTTCCTTCCTCTGTTGCCCTCTTTCTCCCTCTTCTCCTTCGTTCCTTCATCGTTTCCTTTCTTCCTCGTTTCCTTCCTTCCTTTCCCTTCCTTCCTTTCCCTCCTCCTGATTTTTCTCCTCCTTTCCCTCCGTGCTCCCTTTTCTTCCCTCCCTCCTTCTTTCATTCCTCTCTTTCCCCTTTCCTTTCTCTGTTCCTTCATTTCTTTTCTATTTCTCATCCTCCGCCGCCTCCTTCTCCCCGTGCTGTCTCCCAATGGAGACTCAACCTACCTAAGGGTGTCTAAATGTTGCAGCTAACGTTTTATACGGGCTGAGATAGCCACACTAACCTCCTAATCCGCCTGGTAGGTCATGCATGGTAGGCTGCAGTGCTTTCTGTCTGTCTGTCTGTCTTTCTTTCTTTCTTTCTTTCTTTCTTTCTTTCTTTCTTTCTTTCTTTCTTTCTTTCTTTCTTTCTTTCTTTCTTTCTTTCTTAACTCCAACCTCCAAATAGCCCAGTCATTTTTATAATCTATCTTACAACACTTAGAGAAAGTGTAGCACACTTATTTAGCCAACTAATGGAAACTCACATACAACCCACATGAGAACAACATTCACTCAACCTACATCATCATCATCATTATCAGCAGCAGCAGTAGCATCATCATTATAATGTGCCTTCCAACTGGCGTGAGCGATCATGCTTTATCACATCTTGCGATCTCCAACGGCTTGAGCCACCTACATAATGACATATCATCCGCACAGTGATAATCTTCACATAACCCATATAACGTGCCACACGGGTCATTGAACAACAATACTCATTTACCACAGACTGCCATAGCACTTACATAATCAGTGTAACCACAACACGTTTATAATCATATCATCAGTATACCCATACTACTCGTGGAATCCTCGTAATCCCCTAACTCAGAACTTATAATCAGAACTTAACAACAAACAACAGTTCCCATGGGGCCCGGCATAAATTCAGGGGAGAAAATACATCATTTCACGGTCGTCTATCCTTGGCCAGACGTCATTTCAGCAGTGTCATTTCAGATGACATTTGGCATATCATTTGCGGTTCTCCCTGTCATTTGGCTATCTGGCGAGCGGTCGCCTCACCCCTGTACTCAGAGCCGCTGTTTAATGTAGCATAAGCAGGCATTGGTTTTTCCATCATCCGCCTGGGGGATTTATGTCTGTTGCGTGTTCTGCGCGTTTGTATGGGGGTTTCAGGGGGTAGGGGCTGTGTGGCATGGCTGTCTCAGAACGGAGTGCATAACGTCTTGCAGATGGAACGGGGTACATAACGTTTTGTAGATGGAACGGGGTGCACAACGTCTTACGGATGGAACGGGTGCATAACGCCTTGTAGATGGAACGGGGTGCATAACGTCTTGTAGATGGAACGGGGTGCATAACGTCTTGTAGATGGAACGGGGTGCATAACGTCTTGCAGATGGAACGGGGTGCATAACGTCTTGCAGATGGAACAGGGTGCATAACGTCTTACAGATGGAACGGGGTGCATAACGTCTTACAGATGGAACGGGGTGCATAACGTCTTGTAGATGGAATGGGGTGCATAACGTCTTGTAAATGGAATGGGGTGCATAATGTCTTGTAGATGGAGTTGCTTCGTTAGCATGGGAAGATGCCAGACGTGTTCTTTTGGAGAACGTCTGGACATCTGCGCCGTCCTGCATGTTCAACGCGTTCTGTCATGTTCAACGCGTTCTGTCATGTTCAACGCGTTCTGTCATGTTCAACGCGTTCTGTCATGTTCTGGGCTCTCGTCTAGATATGACGAGATCTACTAGAATCTTGTGGTTTTCTCGTCTATTTACCTTACTGTTTTCTCAACAATGCACCTATTTTCTTGTCGCATTTGCTCAACATATACTTTAATTCCACCAACTTACCGTTGTTGTTTAATCACTTTTAATAATTTATTCCGTCTACTCACCCTAATCTTCCTGTTCGCTCACCATGCCACCTACTCCATCAATCAACCCCGCTATCTTATTCCATTACTTCACCCTACCATCTGACCTCATCAGTTCACCCTGCCATCTGACCTCAACAACTCACCATGTTAATGCATCTACTCATCCTGTCATCTGAAACAATCCACTCATCTACCTTCTTGTCTCATCTACTTATATATATGGTCTTACCTCCTCTACTCACCTACAATCTTATCTTGTTACCATGCCATCTTTATCTTATCTGTTTACATTACCATGACATCTTATCTTCTTGCCCTGCCATCTTGCCTTATCTACTTACCTTACCATCTTGCTTCGTCCATCTACTTACCTTACCATCTTGCCTCATCCATCTACTTACCTTACCATCTTGCCTTATCTACTTACAACCGTTTTAGTTAATCTACCTACACAACCGTCTTGCCGCATTTATTTACCCTACCATTAAACACCATCTACCCCAAAAAAATGTTTTGCATATCCTTTATAGGACATCGCTGTCAACATCAGCACCTTTCAGCTGATTGTTGATTTCTTGGCAAGATTACGCTCAGTAGTTTGCAATTGCTTTCTGAGCGGCCGGCTCACATACCCCGTAAGTTACCGACGCGATTCGAACCACTACTGATTCTCACCGTCGTCACGTTACCTACGAGAGTATACGAGATTACGGAGAAAAGTCGCTAACCTCTAGGCCAGGAACCCAACGTAGCATTTTATCTCGTCTACTTACCTTACCATCTTACATACTCTTAAAATAAAATATCCCACCATTTCAACTCATCTACTTATCCCAACACGTCATCCCATCTAATTACCCCACCACCCAGCCTCATCTACTTACTTACTCTACCATGTAACCTCATGAACTCACTATATATTCATACCGTATCTACCGTCCCTAGAATGGTAATATCTCTACCCAGCGTTACTGTCTAACCCCATCTATTCATCTTATCATGCTAACTCATCTTACTCCATCTGCCTTTCCAATCCACCAACCCAAGTGGAACTCGAGTTCCAAACAGCCACTCTGGGCAGAGCTCACAAAGACACAAAACGCGATGGGAGATAATCTATGACATTCTATCCCTTCTTGATGGCTTCTGTTTGCGTGCCATAAAGCATTGCAAGGAGAATTATTTATTAGTGTTCCGGTGCGTTGCTGTCTGGGCCATTGTCATCTTCAGATGCTCCTTTAGCTCTCATAGCACGCCATCTGTTCATCTCCTGCAAGGTGGGTCCGCTGCCCTACCGCGTCTCTGCTTTTAAACAGGACGTGGTCACGCTGGTGGTGATTCAACTTGTCTTCTCCAGGTGTTGGATCCAAGCCGAACGTATGTCATTTTCTGGGTGCTCATGTGTTCTTAGTATCTGTAATCACATATCATCATCATCATCATCATCATCATCATCATCATCATCATCATCATCATCATCATCATCTCCGCTGGTGGTGAAGTACTCTGATGGTGCTCAACACTGCCAGTCATAAACCTAATCTTCCTTCTTATTTTGCCGTTTATCCCCCTTTGGGGATAGACATTCAGCCTGCTCACCCCAAACCACCCAATCTATTGCTATCTCATACATTCCATGTCCTTCCCCCATATTATTCACACCTGTCTCCAACTCTCTTCTCCGCGTGTTGGGTCTTCCTCTATCTCATTTGCCCTGTAGATTCTTGACAAAGGTCTTTCTCAAATTATGGCCTGCCCAGAGACATTCTCAGAAAGGGAATACGTCTTCCGCACCCATATGGACATTTCGCTATCCCCGCTTTGGCAGCAATCTCTGACTGTTGGGACAAGTTAGCATCCTGCTCTGCTGAGATAGATGCACAGTTGTTTTCCACACATTCCGGATACGCAGTAGCGCTAGTAAGTAAGTGACAACAGAAATCCAGGCTGACATGCTGAATGCTCTACGAGAAGTAAGAATATAGTGATGACAGTGAATCTACAACCATGGTCAGACTGCGAGAACAGCAAATTAAAAGAGGTGTGGCCAAACAAGAACACTGCGCGGGAAGTCAAAGAAGATTAATAAACCAACACAGAACTGGGAGTTGCACACGCTGCCGGGTTTACTGAGGACTGGAGCTGGCCATCCGAGCACTTATGGACTGAATGATTCGATATGCAGTGAGGATGATATGTGACTAACCAACTAACTAACTAGCTAACTAATCAACCAACCAACTAACTAACTAGCTAACCAACTAACTAACTAACTAACTAACTAACCAGTTAACTAATAACCAACCAACTAACTAACTGATAACAGAAATACTATTTCTATGCGCAGTGTTATTTTATGACAGTTCTCTCGTAAAAGGACAGAGGTTATTTTATGTTCTCCCATGGAAGGACCATGGAAGCCTTGTTTTATTAGTTCTCCCGCGAAAGGACGTAAGTTATTTTATTAGTTCTCCCGCGAAAGGACGTAAGTTATTTTATTGGTTCGCCTGATAAAGAATGGAGATTATTTTATGTTCTCTCGGGAAAAGACTAAGATTAGTTTATAATTAGTTTTCACATTATATTATGTTTTTCACTGAAAAAGTTGGTTATTTGTATTAGTTCACCCTTGAACAGACATATTATGTTATATTAAATCTCTCCCTCCGTGAGCTTGTGTTATATTAATTAGTTCTTCACTGAAAAAGACACATTTTAAAATATGTTTATTCTGCATTAACAACAACAAATATGATATCAGTTCATCCGTGAAAGAAAAGATTATTGACTTAGTTCCCCAAAGAAATGACAGATTATTGTATATTATCCTGTTAAAGGATAACGACTATTGTATATTAGTTCTTTCATGAAAAGACATATTTTACAGTATAGTTCTTCAGTGAAAAGACATATTATTTTATTTACTTTTCCCCGCGAGAGAAGCACAGCGATTGTTTCCCCGTTAATTCTCCATTGAAAGAAGAGCAGATTGTTTGATATTAGTTCTTCAGTGAAAGAATGAAAGAACAAGGGCCATTCCATGTTGCTTCTCCGAGGAGAGCACAGCGATTATGACTCTATTGGATCTCTGGCCACATAAACAACATCATATACATGGTAATTGGTGGTGTGCATTGCCCGACTCTCAAACGGCCGTCCCCGGCAGGCAAGCTAGCAGTATCAGGTGAACGATCGTTTGTACATAAATAAGTCACTGGCAGTTCTGATCACCGTGATTAACCGCGGTGAAACATCACAGAGAACCTGGCTTGCCTCTCCTCCTCCTCCTCCTCCCTCTTCCCTTCTCGTGAGAGATTGGCACTAATGAAAAAACACTAGCGGCAGGGTGCTCATTACCGCCGCTGGAATAAATTAACGGGAAAATGGAACAGACGTGATAGCAGGGATTCCGGAAACAGGCGGAAATGACAGGGAGGTGGGATGAGGGTATGAGAGGGAGAGGAGGTTACTGGCTGTGGAGAGGTTTCCAGTACTGAGGTGAAACATGGTAGATCGATAGAATCTTTTGGAGGGGGAGAAAGTACAGTGTGAAGTGAAATTGTGACATTGAGGAAGAGGTGTATTAGTGAGGGCGGGCGGTCATTGGGATGAAATGATTGCAACATATCAGACAAAAGGAACAAACCATAACAAGGTACATTTCTAGGGACGTGTGATATAGCAGTGAGGAGTTTATTCATGGGTGTTGATTTGAGAGAGAGAGAGAGAGAGAGAGAGAGAGAGAGAGAGAGAGAGAGAGAGAGAGAGAGAGAGAGGGAGAGAGAGAATGTATAGCAGTGAGGAGTTTATTCATGGGTGTTGATTTGAGAGAGAGAGAGAGAGAGAGAGTATAGCAGTGAGGAGTTTATTCATGGGTGTTGATTTGAGAGAGAGAGAGAGAGAGAGAGAAGAATGTATAGCAGTGAGGAGTTTATTCATGGGTGTTGATTTGAGAGAGAGAGAGAGAGAGAGAGAGAGAGAGAGAGAGAATGTATAGCAGTGAGGGGTTTATTCATGGGTGTTGATTTGAGAGAGAGAGAGAGAGAGAGAGAGAGAGAGAGAGAGAGAGAGAGAGAGAGAATGTATAACAGTGAGGAGTTTATTCATGGGTGTTGATTTGAGAGAGAGAGAGAGAGAGAGAGAGAGAGAGAGAGAGAGAGAGAGAGAGAGAGAGAGAATGTATAGCAGTGAGGAGTTTATTCATGGGTGTTGATTTGAGAGAGAGAGAGAGAGAGAATGTATAGCAGTGAGGAGTTTATTCATGGGTGTTGATTTGAGAGAGAGAGAGAATGTATAGCAGTGAGGAGTTTATTCATGGGTGTTGATTTGAGAGAGAGAGAGAGAGAGAGAGAGAGAGAGAGAGAGAGAGAGAGAGAGAGAGAGAATGTCCTACCCCTGACCGGGGAGGGGGGAGGCATAGCAGAGAAGACACTTTCACACGTCTCGTATCGGGAAACTGCTGTGGGTATATGAAGTGTTCTACCAGTCAATCAGGTGCCGTCTCCACAGTGAAGGTTGGCTGCAATGTATTTCCAACACTGCCCGTCTCTCGCCTTGTCAGACTGATGTTCGTCCGTCTCTTGATGTTATCTTTCCACTTGTATCGTTGTCTACCTCTTGCTCGTTTGCCCTCCAGTATGGTTTTTATGAGTGTTATGTCTTTTAACGTGACCGAAATATGTCACTCGCCTTTTTTATTTGTTTCATCAACTCTCTTTTCATTCCCAGCTTTTTTTTTAGAACCTCTGCATTTTATTGTTGTTTACATGAAATACGACATATTCTTCTGTATATCCATATCTCCAGGGCATCTATTCGACTTTCTAGTTGCTTGTTCAATGTCTAGGCTTCGGCGCCATACATTAGTGTTGAATATACATAACATTTGACAATTCTCATTTTTAATGCGTTGTTAATCTCTCTAGATCAGTGGTTCTCAACCGGTCGGGAATTCTCCCCGAGGGGGGTATTTTAGGGTTTCGAAGGGGAGAATTAAGATTATTTGAAGATAGCGTTAATACAAGAACTAATTACTTAATATTGTTTTTTTTTCCTCCGTACTTTACTGTTTTGTACTTCTCGCCCTTCCGAACTTCGTTTTATAACGTAAGTAGACCCGCAAATCATGTTTTATGTAGACGTCTAGACTTGTACGTATTACAGTTTAAGGAAAAAAAAAAGGGGGGGGGGGGTTATAGGGAGAAAATTCAAAAGGGGAGGAATGACGTTCTGAACATATGGTAAAGGGGGGCATGGGCCAAATAAGGTTGAGAACCACTTCTCTAGATGTTAATACTGATTTCATGCTGTTGAAAGCATTTTTGGCCATTTCTATTCTCTTTTCGATTTCTATTTCACTTCTGCCATCATCTATTATTACATGTCCAAAATAGGAGAAACGTGATTATTACATATCCAAGATAGGAGAAACGTGTTACTTGTTCTAGTATCTCCCCGTTTACTGTGATATTCATTGATTACATTTCAGTGGTGAAGTACTGGGATCATACATTTTGCAGGCCTGGGGACAGAGAGGAACGGACGAATAGGTGGCCACTCTTTGCCTACAATAATATTTTAAAAAAAATTAGATGTATATTCTTTGAGGACATCGCTGTCAGCCCCAACATTGTTTTTTGGCTGTTTGTGATTTGTTGGCTAGGTTTGCATTCAGTAGGTTGTTATGGCTTTGTGAACGACCGGCACAATACCACTGTAATGATAACCAGCTCACGGCGGTCTGCTTACCACAGCTGTGGTTCGTTTTCAACGGGGGACTGGGAATAGTGTTTGTAACTCCTTCGCCCCAGCGCCGGCTGCTTCTCATAAAAAGGTTAGTTGCATATTCTTTACAGGACGTCGCAGCCACACCCAGCATTTTTGGCTGTTCGTGATTCCTGGGCATATTTACGTTCAGTAGTTTGCCATTGCTTTCTGAACGACCGGAACCCATAACATTTCACACACAAAATCTAAAACAAAACGTAAGGCGGTCTGCTGCCAAATCAGTCACAGCTGTGTTTCGAACGCGGGTATGCGGGATGACGGACTGCGTCCGTAACGTCTTCGCCACGGAGCGGGCAATTGCTTTGCATAACGAACATCAACAGCTGACATGGAATCCTTGTCTCAAGGCGCCCGTGCCGTTGTCAGTGTTACCGAGATCAGACACCTAGCAGACGGACACACATTGACTTCTCTCCTATTGTCTGTAGCAGTGCTTTTTTTGGCCCATGCCTCCCTTTACCATATGTTCAGAACGTTATTCCACCCCCCACCCCTTTACAATTTCCTCCCTATAAATATCCCCTCCCCCCACCCTTACACAGTATACATAAAAATGGAAGCTAAATTTAATAACACATACTAAAACAAGTCTAGACATCTACATAAAACATGATTTGCGGGTCTACTTACGTTATAAAACGAATTTCATTAGGGTGAGAAGTACAGAACCGTAAAATTTAGAGGGAAAAACAATATCAAGTAACTGGTTCTTGTATTAATGTGATCTTGAAATAATCTTAATCCCCCCCCCCCCCCCCTGGAGACCATAAAATTCCCCCTTTGGGTGGGGGGGGGGAATTCCTCCACGGTTGAGAACCACTGGCCTTATAGTAATAAGAAAGAAAAAGGGGGGGGGGGGAAATTCCCCACCGGTTGAGAACCACTGGACCTTAGTCAAGAATAAGTAAGGGGGTGGGGGGGGGGGGAAGAACCCTAACTCCTCTGAGAATTATGGATGGATTCCTGCTAGCTGTAAGCTTAGTAGTTCACGGCTGACTGCTGCAACTGCTCGCGGGCAACAGTGTCGCTTTGATCTCGTTGTATCATTTATTGTCTGTTAAAGTCAGTTCTCAGTCAGATGACTGAGCTACAGTGTGACAGTATACGGTACTACCTTCTTTCTTTTAACCCGACACCCCACATTGAGCCAACGGCTTCGGGCGGAGGAGTGCAATTGTGGGGGGGGGGGGGGGGTTGCAACTTTGAAGAAAAAATTTTCAACTAAATGTCATGCCAGAGTAGACCTGACCCTAAGCCTTGGTCGGCAACTGGTCTAGGATCGAAGCTCGGACAGGCGAATAGCTTAGAGCATTGCTTTTGCTGATCCAACGACAGCTTCTGCAACTTGTCTTGTTTTAGATGTATTGATGTAAACTAGGCAGGCCGAGAGAGGGATCATGCTGCATGGGCAACACGTGGCCTCTACAATGCAACCCAGGCTTTGTGCTATGGAGATATATAACTCCATCCCTGGTCTTAACCTTCCAGGGTTGTAGTTACTATGCCGCATTGCAGCACTATATAAGCAACTATCGTCTGTCAGACGGCCGGCAAGGTGCCAGTGAGTCATCGCTATCTGTTGTTTGTGTGCTGAGGAAGGTTCTAGCCGCAACGCCCATTCTGTCACGTTGAGATTGCGTTCTTGAAAAGCTGGCCAAAGCCTAATCTCGTTTTCCTTGATTTGCCCAACAGTCATTCTGGCAAAGCATGGGTTTATTCTCCAGACAGCTTAAATGCCGATTTCAGATAAGTGGTGTCTCGCTGCTGCAGAAACAGCTCGTGGAATCCATTCCCCAAGAGAAAGCTGGAGGAGTGTTCTCAGTTGTCAGCCCTGCCAGCTGCGATCAGAGGTTCCCAGGGTGCTTTGTGCTTGACATATGAAATGATTTAACATTTTTGTGTTAGAAGAAAATACTGATAGGAGGGAGTTGATTGGTATAAAAAAAAGCAGCAACTGTTATCCATCATATATTTCATGTGGCACGACCTAATTTGTATTTTACACGTAAGGCTCACCATATGAGAGAGAGAGAGAGAGAGAGAGAGAGAGAGAGAGAGAGAGAGAGAGAGAGAGAGAGAGAGAGAGAGAGAGAGCGTATGCCTTTAAAAAAGAAGAAGAGGGACTGGATTATGTGGCAAGTGGCTATTTTTATTTTATTTTATTTTGCGTTCGCTGGCTGTGAACTCAAGCCTAGTCCACACACGTGCTACTACCTTGTAATGAACTGGACTGATGTTTACATGTGGATTAGTTTTCCCTATTACCACTGTCCATCAGGCGAATCCATCCCGACTTCTGGGGTACTTGTAGATTATGTCCCCAAGTCAAGGATGAGAAGTTAACATTTTGGTCCAACTGACTGGTGTCATGATCGAACCTGCTACCTCCACATCAGCACACCGAATGTTTAAGAATTGGCGCTCTTATCCATTCGGCCACGCTGACCTTTAAAAGATAACTACGCAGGAAAAATTTCATAACGTTAGCAACAGATTCTTTTAAAAAACAATTGAACGTTAATGAGGGCATACATTTGCGAACACACTATACAACACGATTGACAATGCTCCTTTGAATATGATACTTCTCTCTCTCCTCTCTCTCTCTCTCTCTCTCTCTCTCTCTCTCTCTCTATCTCTCTCTCTCTCTCTCTCTCTCTCTCTCTCTACCACCTCCCCCCTCCCCCAATCCACTACATCTGTGAGTAGGTCTCAAGCAACAATTCAAAATTAGAAAACAAACCCACACACACAATATTTATAGCATATAGGATTCTTGTGTAGACACACCTGGTTTCTTGTGGGTGCTAGGAGGCTGTGCACTGTGCTTGATTCCCCATAGGTTTATATGGGATGAGATCGGAGTACTTAACGTAGGTAGCCGTCTGCACCAGAGGTGATATATGGGATGAGATCGGAGTACTTAACGTAGGTAGCCGTCTGCACCAGAGATGATATATGGGATGAGATCGGGTACTTAACGTAGTAGCCGTCTGCACCAGAGGTGATATATGGATGAGATCGGGTACTTAACGTGGGTAGCCGTCTGTACCAGAGATTGATATTTGGGATGAGATCGGAGTACTTAATGTGGGTAGCCGTCTGCACCAGTGTGATATTTGGGATGAGATCGGAGTACTTAATGTGGGTAGCCGTCTGCACCAGTGTGATATATGGGATGAGATCGGAGTACTTAATGTGGGTAGCCGTCTGCACCAGGTGATATTTTGGGGTAGATCGAGTACTAAAGTGGGTACCGTCTGCACCAGTGTGATATTTGGGGTGAGTCGGAGTACTATGTGGGTAGCCGTCTGCACCAGTGTGATATAAGGGGGTAGATCGGAGTACTTAATGTGGGTAGCCGTCTGCACCAGTGTGATATATGGGATGAGATCGGAGTACTTAATGTGGGTAGCTGTCTGCACCAGAGGTGATATATGGGATGAGATCGGAGTACTTAATGTAGGTAGCCGTCTGCACCAGAGGTGATATATGGGATGAGATCGGAAATAATTAACGTGGGTAGCCGTCTGTACCAGAGATGATTTTGCGGATGAGATCGGAGTACTTAATGTGGGTAGCGTCTGCACCAGTGTGATATTTGGGATGAGATCGGAGTACTTAATGTGGGTAGCCGTCTGCACCAGTGTGATATATGGGATGAGATCGGAGTACTTAATGTGGGTAGCCGTCTGTACCAGAGATGATAATTGGGATGAGATCGGAGTACTTAATGTGGGTAGCCGTCTGTACCAGAGATGATATTTGGGATGAGATCGGAGTACTTAACGTAGGTAGCCGTCTGCACCAGAGATGATATATGGGATGAGATCGGAGTACTTAACGTAGGTAGCCGTCTGCACCAGAGGTGATATATGGGATGAGATCGGAGTACTTACGTGGGTAGCCGTCTGTACCAGAGATGATATTTGGGATGAGATCGGAGTACTTAATGTGGGTAGCCGTCTGTACCAGAGATGATATTTGGGATGAGATCGGAGTACTTAATGTGGGTAGCCGTCTGTACCAGAGATGATATTTGGGATGAGATCGGAGTACTTAATGTGGGTAGCCATCTGTACCAGAGATGATATTTGGGATGAGATCGGAGTACTTAACGTAGGTAGCCGTCTGCACCAGAGGTGATATATGGGATGAGATCGGAGTACTTAACGTAGGTAGCCGTCTGCACCAGAGATGATATTTGGGATGAGATCGGAGTACTTAATGTGGGTAGCCGTCTGCGCCAGTGTGATATATGGGATGAGATCGGAGTACTTAATGTGGGTAGCTGTCTGCGCCAGTGTGATATATGGGATGAGATCGGAGTACTTAATGTGGGTAGCCGTCTGCACCAGTGTGATATATGGGATGAGATCGGAGTACTTAATGTGGGTAGCCGTCTGTACCAGAGATGATATTTGGGATGAGATCGGAGTACTTAATGTGGGTAGCCGTCTGTACCAGAGATGATATTTGGGATGAGATCGGAGTACTTAATGTGGGTAGCCGTCTGCGCCAGTGTGATATATGGGATGAGATCGGAGTACTTTAATGTGGGTAGCTGTCTGCGCCAGTGTGATATAGTGTGATGAGATCGAGGTAACTTAAGGTGGGTAGCTGTCTGCGCCAGTGTGATATATGGGATGAGATCGGAGTACTTAATGTGGGTAGCTGTCTGCGCCAGAGATGATATATGGGATGAGATCGGAGTACTTAATGTGGGTAGCTGTCTGCGCCAGAGATGATATATGGGATGAGATCGGAGTACTTAATGTGGGTAGCTGTCTGCGCCAGAGGTGAGACTTTACAAACCAAACCAGTCTAAACCAATAGTTCCCAAAGTGGATCTTAAGGGCAGTTGGCTGATCCAGAGGTGGGCGAGGTTGTGTAATTTGCAATAGAGTGCATTACCACAAGAAGTTGTGTACCCGTGCAGAACACGTGACAAACCAGGGTCTAATGGCAGCCAGTCTGTACACAGTGCTCAATCATGACTTGATAACATTGTAATCTGCTTGACCACACAAGTTGTGAAGTCTCACTACCGGCCTTGCATACCCCGCAGGACTCTGAGCTTGGAGAAGAACAGGAGAGCGCTGCAGTATATTCACTATGACGGATGGATGAAAGTCTATACACCAATATCTTCCAGATAGATGCAAGGAGGGCTCACACAACATGGACGCCAATGATCGGACTCTAGAGCATTGACCAGCCCGCCAGCGAATAAACCAACCCTGCAACCAATCAAATAAGCCGCGGACTTATAAAGAGGACGCTAGGAATGTGGCCTACCAGGCATAGGGCAGCCGTTCGCAACAGTTTGAGAATCGCTATTCCAACACTTGTGACGGCTGAAGACAATAACTTATATTGTTAATTGTGTACAAGTTTTCAAATACGTCTAGGCTTAGTCAGCTGTCATTACTGCCAGCCCGTGCTGAACCTTGCCGTGGAATGTGGCAAGAGAATTGTGCTACCTGTCACCAGTAAGCGCTTCCTGAAAGGCAGGATGAGCCGGAGAATACGGCAGTCGCTATCATAGGGAGACAGATACTTTGCTCGCTAATTAGGTTGTTAACTGCGATATATACGAAGACGTGGTTGACTGCGACGTATACGGAGACATGGTTAACTGCCGCAAAGATGGAGCATGGTTAACTGCGACGTACACGGAGACATGGTTAACTGCCGTGTATACTGAGATATGGTTAACTGCGACAAAGACGGAGACACGGTTAACTGCGACAAAGATTTAGACATGCGGACTGTGAATCAGTCGAGGGGGAAGACGAGAAAGAAACATTGTATGTGAAAACTAAGAAACATTTCTCGTTCAAGCAGTCTCACTATTCCGACATGTCGGTTTTGAAGTCAACCGGAGGCGATTTGGAACCAGACCCCATTGCGTTGATTTTCGCAGTGATATGAGCGTCTGCCATTCAAACAGCAGTGGCAAACTCCTGAACGTAAAATTGCCTAGAAAATCACAAATAGCCCAAAACTGCTGGGGCTGGTTGCGATGTCCTGTCGAAGAACATGCCACAAACTTGCTTTGATCGTGGCCGATCGAGGCACCTTAAGGATGTGCTGACGTTTGTTGGATGTGGCTTTGGCAGCGTGTTCCCTGGTGTTTGAATGTGCAGGCTAGTCGTCAAGAAAGTCATGCTGTGTATTGTGTCATATCTGTGTCGCTCGTCCCTATCTTGACTGCCCAGCCGATTGATCGAGTCCGGAAACTGAACTCAAGACCTTCGACCTTCTCCGAAACACAATATCAGACACTATAAAACAAGCTAGGCTGACCTGCCAGTGGCCCGGTGCACCGATGTGGACACACACAACCCATGTTTGGCAGGTGGACTGCGGAAACGCTGGAACTCGTGGAGAGAGGAAACGTACAGAAATGTCTGGTTTCAAATCGAATGCACTGAGCCACAGGCTTGAGGAAACAGTTCATTTCACTCGTGTTATAACAACCCATGATGCATATCATTCACATCGGTGAGATCGCCATTTGCTTAGGCGGTGCATACCGGACTCTCTCTCTCTCTCTCTCTCTCTCTCTCCTCTCTCTCTCTCTCTCTCTCTCTCTCTCTCTCTCTCTCTCTCTCTCGGTCTCTCTCTCTCTCTCTCTCTCTCTCTCTCTCTCTCTCTCTCTCTCTCTCTCTCTCTCTCATTCCCACTATTTTTGTCGGTATCACTCCCTAGTTATGCGTCCCTTTATTTATTTTTGTTTGTACGCTTTACTCGTTTCAGCGTAGTCTGTTCACGTGCTACAACTAAGAAGTCACAGGACCGGTGTTTGCGTTGGATTAGCTTTCACTGTTACCTGTGTCCCTCGCCAACAGGCTAACCCACTCCCAACTCCCTAGTTACTTGTAATTTATGTCCTCAAGCCAAGAACGAGAAGTCGACATTTTGGTCCAAGTGTTCGGTGTAGGGGTTGAACCCACTGTCCATTCATCAGTGTACCGGAAGTTTGAGAGGAAGCGCTTTTATCCTTTCAGCCATGCCGACCTCCTTGCCCTGTTCAAAACTAGACGTTGTGGCTTTTTTAATGCCCTGTTAAAAACTAGACTATGATGTGTGTTTTTTTTTAAAGTCCTGTCTAACAGTAAGTCATTGGTTTTCCAGTGTTAGCCTTTTTATGACAAGAGTTATATGTCAATCTTTTCAGTGTGCGCATCTGTTCAGCGCCAATCGGTCTTCTTGTCTGCTGCATCCTAGGATTGTTTTGCCTGTTGTCATCCTATATGTGCCTTTCCTCCTAGGTAAAGCACGTAGGTCGTAGTTTTCTTCTTCTGCGTTCATCCGGATGTTTTTATTCCGGATGTGACCGCGTTATGCCTGTTTACAGCAGAGCTGCGTTCTTGCACCGTTAGGCCGACACATCCGACTTCTGCGGGCATTTGTTGACCGGGTTAACCTTCCCGGGTAGTTGTCTTATTTGTGACGTAACATATTAGGGGTGTATATGACTTACTTTATCAGATTGAGTACGTAGAGTGTATATGGCATATTTGTGCATTAAAGTACGTAGAGTGTAGATGGCATATTTGTGCGGTAAAGTATGTAGTGTGTAGATGGCATATTTGTCCAGTTAAGTACGTAGAGTGTATATGACATATTTGTGCGGTAAAGTATGTAGAGTGTAGATGGCATATTTGTCCAGTTAAGTACGTAGAGTGTTGATGGCATATTTTTCCATTTAAGTACATAGTGTAGATGGCATATTTGTCCAGTTAAGTACGTAGAGTGTAGATGGCATATTTGTCAAGTTAAGTATGTGGAGTGTAGATGGCATAGTTGTCCAGTTAAGTACGTAGAATGTAGATGGCATATTTGTCCAGTTAAGTACGTAGAGTGTAGATGACATATTTGTCCAGTTAAGTATGTAGAGTGTAGATGGCATATTTGTGCATTCAAGTACATAGATTGTAGATGCCATATTTGTCCAGTTAAGTATGTAGAGTGTAGATGGCATATTTGTGCATTCAAGTACGTAGAGTGTAGATGGCATATTTGTGCGGTAAAGTATGTAGAGTGTAGATGATATATTTGTCCAGTTAAGTACGTAGAGTGTAGATGGCATATTTGTCCAGTTAAGTACATAGAGTGTATATGGCATATTCGTGCATTATAGTATGTAGATTGTAGATGGCACATTTGGCCAGTTAAGTACGTAGAGTGTAGATGGCATATTTGTGCATTACAGTATGTAGAGTGTAGATGGCATATTTGTCCAGTTAAGTACGTAGTGTAGATGGCATATTTGTGCATTACAGTATGTAGAGTGTAGATGGCATATTTGTGCATTACAGTATGTAGAGTGTAGATGGCATATTTGTGCATTACAGTATGTAGAGTGTAGATGGCATATTTGTGCATTACAGTATGTAGAGTGTAGATGGCATATTTGTCCAGTTAAGTACGTAGAGTGTAGATGGCATATTTGTGCATTACAGTATGTAGAGTGTAGATGGCATATTTGTGCATTACAGTATGTAGAGTGTAGATGGCATATTTGTCCAGTTAAGTACATAGAGTATAGATGCCATATTTTTCCAGTTAAGTACGTAGAGTGTAGATGACATATTTGTCCAGTTTAGTACGTAGCGTGTAAATGGCATATTTGTCCAGTTAAGTACGTAGAGTATAGATGGCATATTTGTCCAGTTAAGTACGTAGAGTGTTGATGGCATATTTTTCCATTTAAGTACATAGAGTGTAGATGGCATATTTGTCAAGTTAAGTATGTAGAGTGTAGATGGCATATTTGTCCAGTTAAGTACGTAGAATGTAGATGGCATATTCTTCCAGTTAAGTACGTAGAGTGTAGATGGCATATGTGTCCAGTTAAGTACGTAGAGTGTAGATGGCATATTTTTGCATTCAAGTACGTAGAGTGTAGATGGCATATTTGTGCATTCAAGTACATAGATTGTAGATGCCGTATTTGTTCAGTTAAGTACGTAGAGTGTAGATGGCATATTTGTGCATTAAAGTACGTAGAGTGTAGATGGCATATTTGTGCATTAAAGTACGTAGAGTGTAGATGGCATATTTGTGCAGTAAAGTATGTAGAGTGTAGATGCCATATTTGTCCAGTTAAGTACGTAGAGTGTAGATGGCATATTTGTCCAGTTAAGTACGTAGAGTGTAGATGGCATATTCGTGCATTATAATATGTAGATTGTAGATGGCATATTTGGCCAGTTAAGTACGTAGAGTGTAGATGGCATATTTGTGCATTACAGTATGTAGAGTGTAGATGGCATGTTTGGCCAGTTAAGTACGTAGAGTGTAGATGGCATATTTGTGCATTACAGTATGTAGAGTGTAGATGGCATATTTGTCCAGTTAAGTACGTAGAGTGTAGATGGCATATTTGTGCATTACGGTATGTAGAATGTAGATGGCATATTTGTGCATTACAGTATGTAGAGTGTAGATGGCATATTTGTGCATTACAGTATGTAGAGTGTAGATGGCATATTTGGGCATTATAGTATGTAGAGTGTAGATGGCATATTTGTCCAGTTAAGTACGTAGAGTATAGATGGCATATTTGTGCATTACAGTATGTAGAGTGTAGATGGCATATTTGTCCAGTTAAGTACGTAGAGTGTAGATGGCATATTTGTGCATTACGGTATGTAGAATGTAGATGGCATATTTGTGCATTACAGTATGTAGAGTGTAGATGGCATATTTGTGCATTACAGTATGTAGAGTGTAGATGGCATATTTGTGCATTACAGTATGTAGAGTGTAGATGGCATATTTGTCCAGTTTAAGTACATAGAGTGTAGATGGCATATTTGTGCATTACAGTATGTAGAGTGTAGATGGCATATTTGTGCATTACAGTATGTAGAGTGTAGATGGCATATTTGTCCAGTTAAGTACGTAGAGTATAGATGGCATATTTGTGCATTACAGTATGTAGAGTGTAGATGGCATATTTGTCCAGTTAAGTACGTAGAGTGTAGATGGCATATTTGTGCATTACAGTATGTAGAGTGTAGATAGCATATTTGTGCATTACAGTATGTAGAGTGTAGATGGCATATTTGTCCAATTAAGTACGTAGAGTGTAGATGCCTTACTTGTGAGGTGAAATATATTAAATGTGTGCTAGTTGTGTCTAACAGGATCTGAACGTAAACTATGTGCTAAAGTGTATTTGAGCACATCATACTCTGGACACTATCTGTCCCATTCTGCTGAGTGTCCCCTTTTTTCTGCGGCTGTTGCTTTATTACGTGTATCGTCTGTCTGTCTGTCTGTCTGTCTGTCTGTCTGTCTGTCTGTCTGTCTGTCTCTGTCTGTCTGTCTGTCTGTCTGTCTGTCTGTCTGTCTGTCATTGTCCAGTAGCTGTTCCTTACCAGTAATACGATGACGAGATCCTTCTTTTGCGTTTGTCTAGTTGAGTTTCTTTTCCCGGACATTATTGCATAGTGCTTGTTTACAGCAGAGCTGCGATGTTCGTACCTTTATAACTGAAACATTCCACTTTTTCATAGATTTACCAACTGAGTAACCTTCCTGGAAAGTCGATCGAGAGCTTAATAAGAGCAAACAACGCGACGAACAAGAATTATGGTAACAAAGCTGAACGTTCTGCTAAATAACTGTTTTTGCCAGCAGAGCAATGATCAATACGCTTCAATAATGGGGGATAGACAGTAACTACAGTAACTGCCTAGAATAATTAATTCAATCACAGCCGTGTGCTATTACATAGTCCTCGACCATTACCAAGCACGACCTTGCGCGAGCTGTATCGTCTCACTATTTAGTAGTTATCCTCGGTGTGAGTACGTCATCGATCGACTGGTAGCTGCATCATTGACTTGGCAACGCGCGGCTCGTGAGTACTTGTGGGGTAGATTGATGTCGATTGAACTGCGGGGTTGTCTGCGTGTTGGGCCCTGGCTTCTTACATCATGTTCTTCTTGCCCTGGTGCTGGGTCTGGAGCTGACGTTGGCGAAGGTGGCCGTGCACTCCTCCTGGTGAAGGTGGTGTAGCTGGTGATTTTACTTGTTGCTCGGCTAGCTAGGCGTGTTCTACATCTTTCTTTGTCTTTCGCTGCCTCTCTTGACTTAATCTGTCGTTGTTTTTTTCTTGATTAGTCTTTCGTGGCCTTTCTTAATTAGTCTTTTGCTGCCTCTCTTGTCTAGGTTTTTCGTTGTATCTCTTGACTTAGTATTTCACTACCTCTCTTCACTTAGTCTTTCTCTGCCTCTTTTGACTTAGTCTTTCTCTGTGGTCTAATAACGCCTGCACCTCAGTTGTGTTTTCTGTTCTTTTTACGATATTCTAATCATTCATTTCAAACCTTCGCTGCCTCGCGTTTCCCAATCATGTACTACTCTACTTACTGTTGCACATTGCGTCTATAGAGAAGTACCGGCTACATAGCTCTTTGCTTAAGTGGGTTGTGCTTTCCATGATATACAGTTTCTCACGAACTTTGCTCATTCTTGTCTGAATCTTTGCATACGGTCATTCACCATTAAGTGAATTGCGTGTTGTCAAGCTCGCCAAGCCCAGTATACCCGACTTCGACCAGCATATTTGCAGGTTTGCTTTCCCTGAGATTTGACTTCCCCCTATTTTACCTACAAGATCTTTGTGTCTCATGTCATCTATTCCGCGACCTGTCCGGCATGGGGGGGGGGGGGGGTGGGGGGGGGGGGGGGGAACCAACCAGTAGCTGCGCTAAGATGACCATAGCTGCACATCGTCTAGGTGGAGACACGTCAGAAGGGATAAAGGTGATTCTCTTCTGTATGCTTGTCTCACACATATCACGGGGTGTTGCTATCTGGAACATATGTAGGGGAACACTGGGTTAGAGGGATGCAGCATAGATATTTAAAATGATACACATTTACTATATTTAGAGTATATTCAAAGTTGTGCTTTCATTTAAACAACCATGCATTGAGGTTTCTTTTTCTTCTGCCCAGTAACCCCATTGTGGCATAGGCCTCAGCCAACTCATGCATCTGCTGCTGTCTCCTGCAGTGTTGTTCACGTTCCCACCAGATTATTCACCTCGCGGTACAAGAGGAGCAACATGGGATGCGGACAATGAAATATTTCGGGTATGAAGGCCTGCCAAGAGTTGTTATAAATAGAACAGTGTGGTTATGTAGGTCATTGGGGTAAAATATTGTGAAAAGATAAGAACAATATCATGGACAAAATAAGACAGGAAACAAAGAAGTCTGACAGAAACTGCCACAGATTAAAATGTGACAGAGTGAGATAAAGTTCAGAACATCGAAGACTTCTGGCATATAAAGAGGCTGAGCTTCTTGTTGACTGTTGTTGTGGAGGGAAGAGTGGAGGAAAGCTTCAAGAGGAAGACAAATGTTACATTTGGCACAACATCAAGAAGTTAACTGCAAGAAGTCTTGATTGCGCTGTGAAGACACATCATATGAAGTGCTGTCCTACCTGGCACTAGATAGTGATGATAACAACAAAGAAGCCAGGAAGGCAGCCTCGCTTTATCCAATGACGGAACAGTATCACTCATGGCACCTTCCCTTACGGCATGGGAAATCATCGCACTGAGCAACGTCTTTGATTTCTCCTGTGGAAATCTGTCTTCCCTGCCGTGTCTTGTCCCCCCTCCGTCACCAGATACCACTGTCTGGCACGCAGCGAGCTGCCCAGCTCGTATTGATCCCCGAGCGGTAACCAAATCAAAGTTGCACAGAAATGCAATTTTGGCTTCTGTTTGCAAGGTGGACACA
The DNA here is from genome assembly GCA_014155875.1 of Cepaea nemoralis. Taxonomy (NCBI): domain Eukaryota; kingdom Metazoa; phylum Mollusca; class Gastropoda; order Stylommatophora; family Helicidae; genus Cepaea; species Cepaea nemoralis. Next base: position 3,433 of record JACEFZ010019952.1, on the reverse strand, counting down.
CGGCCGTGTTGGGTTGTTGCTTCCATTGGGGTTAAATCTGCTGGGAGACCCACGGGGGTTTGTAAGGGTTATATATGCGGGGGATGGTTGGCTTGGTGGACCCTGGGAGGGCGGGGGTGGGGGGTGTTGATGTGGTTTTATATGCGGGATGTATGGTTTGGGAGACCCATGGGGGTTTGATGGGTTATATCTTCGGGGTATGGTTGGCTTGGTGGAGCGGGGGGGGGGGGGGGGGGGGGGGGGGGTTGTTGATGGGCGGTTTGTCTTATTGAGCATAAGTCATGCTTGGTAGAGATGAGTTTTGCATTTCTTTCTTTCTTTCTTTCTTTCTTTCTTTCTTTCTTTCTTTCTTTCTGTCCACGACTGGTCTGTCTTTAGGCTTGATTGTCTACCTACCCGCCTTTACTTCTTCCTGTCCTACCGACCGACCAGCTTCTATACTGTATCTTGCATACAAGCAAACTACTCTGATGTTTACACATACTGCAGTTCAAACACATTTAACCCGCCTTGTTTATGATGTGAGATATTGAAAACACCAGGCGCTACCGTTGCACGTGTGCATCTGTCGCTCACTACAGAGATGGAAGCCGATCTGGGTAGGCACCTAGACTGACGGTGTAACGTTTAAGACAGGTGTTACCTAGCAGCCTCCCCTCCTGATGACTTTCGCAGATAGAGCCAATGTATCGTTAGTGGATTTTCCCAGAGATTGGCTTCTTTTTTGCCGTGTCAGTTTTTATTTATTCATCTATTTACGTTTTATTTACATATGTACTGCATGTTAACATCAGTGTTTCTGTTTTTGTCTGGTTGTTATGATGATTGCACACCAAGAACTTTCTTCTGTAAATCTTTCAGTTCGTTGTTCATGTCTATGTGTAGTTTTGTCTGCGTGCATTATTCTGTCTGTCTGTTGTAGTCTGTTTGACTACCTTCTGTCTGTCAGTCAGGCCTGTATGGTGCTAATCCGGTGCTGGTACAAAACATACCTCAGAACAATGTCCGATATGAACATAGAGAATGGGAGAGTTGAGAGAGAGAGAGAGAGAGAGAGAGAGAGAGAGAGAGAGAGAGAGAGAGAGAGAGAGAGAGAGAGAGAGAGAGAGAGAGAGTTTAAACATCTTTCTCAATTCCTCGTTATTATTTTAAAAAAAACACTCCACATTACATCTAGAATATGCCATTTGCTGTTAATTTAATTTCTCTGCCTGTCTTTTACAAGCATTCCATCTGAACGATAACGAACCTTGAATTAAATCTAACCGGTTGTGTCAGGTCACGAGTATTGCAGGTAACTAGTTGAAACACATTCACGGCCAAGTGCCTCCTTCCCGCACCTTATCACCCACACTTACATCACCAGTGTAATTACGTTACCGGATACACCAGCACACTGAGGCATGCGCAGTTGTAAACCAGCCGTTTCCTGCTGCTGTGTGTAAGTATCTCTTTCTCTCTCGTATCTGCCTCTGAGACACAAAAAACCCTGAGAAAAGATACGTTTGATATGAACGTTAGGTGCTGACAGCAGCCGCCATCTTGAATTCCTGCTGTAAGACAATCATCGAGCATTCCTGTCTCGGAGCTGTAGATAGCTTGTTCTAATGTTACAGGTAAACATTTTACCCCGTCCGTGTAATTTCTTACGTTTCAAATCTGACAGTTAGCTTTCCGTTTTTCTATTGTCTAAAGTGGCTTGTGATACTAACGTCTTTTCTTGTCCGCTGTCAGTGCGTTGATTAGAGAAATTAGACGTAGACAGGCAAGATTTTGTTTGGGCGCGTTGTGAGAAGAAATAAACTTGAAAACTTCGAGATAACTGACAGAATTGACGGGCAGAAGGCATACATATCTAGATGGCTTAGCCGCCTGGACAAATACGTAGAGCAGGACATCTGGCTTATTATAGAGACATTTATGAGGGAACAGTTACTTTTAGCCTGAATGTCGTACCTCTCTTCTTCTTCTTCTTCTTCTTCTTCTTCTTCTTCTTCTTCTTCTTCTTCTTCTTCTTCTTCTTCTTCTTCTTCTTCTCTCCCCTCCCGAGTACCTGCCTACCTAACCCGCCTAGATGGTCCACCTGTGTACTTGAGTACCTTTCCCTACTTTACCTACATACCTAACTGTTTACCTACCTATCTTGAGTATTTATTTACCTACATGTAGGCCAATCAGTCTGTTTGCATACCTTCTTATCAGTCCGCAAGCCTGTCTTCTGTACTTCGTACGTTCTTATTTCCTTCCCTTGGTTCCTTCCTCCGTCCATCCGTCTCTCAGTTCTTCTTCCAATCCACCGTGTCCTCCTGTCACATTCTGATCTCGACAGCAGACATCTGACAAGTCTCAGCGTCAATCTGGGAAGTCCCCGCTCAACGTTATGTCTCCCGAAAACGCTGTACACTCTGGGGGAGGGAGGGAGGTAGGGAGAGAGAAGTGTCATGAATTCTTGATTTGGTGCGTGTCCGGAGATCAATTGATTGCTGCTACGATTAGCTGGTCCCACAGGGAGAGGCAGATGTCCTGAGCGATTATATTCTTGCCACGGAATTGTAATGTTGCCAGTGATTCTATCATTTCGTCAGAGAGAATGATTCCACACACCATCCTGAAGCGCTGGGACCCCGCAACCCCTCCTGGAGATTCTGACCCACAGGGTGCCATTTGATCAGTTTCCTTCCATTTATCAATAAAGGCTCAGTCTGACCTTATGGGGGGAATGGTTTTTGGTCTACATTTTTTTTTCCCGACCAATTAGTTTTTAGTCATGAAAACCCATGGTGGCGTTCTTTAGTTTAAACTCGCATTATATTGCACTTCCTCTTCTTCTGCCTTTGATCCCCCAATGGAGCATAAGCTGTCGACCAACTCACGTCAAAACCTTTGTAGGCTTGGTCATGATTGGCTTAATGTTGCAGCTAACGTTATCTAGGGGATGGGGCAGCCAGCCCTCCACGGTCGCCTTTTCGACAATGTATAGTTGTTTACGGTGTTGCTATTGTTCCCTGATGGTTCCCGGCAACACACGATGTTTACACTTCGTGGATTCTGAACATCTTCAAAAGTAAACCTGGAAAAAAAAAAGGGGGGGGGGGGGGGGGGGAGAGGGGAGAAGGGGGAAGAGAAGTGGAGAGAGAGAGGAAGGGAGAGAGGGGGGGGGAAGGGGGGAGGGGAGAGAGGGGAGGAGAGGAGAGAAAAACCCCCGGCCCTTCTGGCCTGTATACCCTTGCTGGGTTTAATTTTGGGAAAAAACAGTCCCGCTTAAGCCCGTCGCCAAGTTTGTCTAGAGGCCCATGTTTATCTCCCCTAACCAAAAAACAACCCTTTCAAAAATGGAAAAAGGGAAAGGTCGCCGCCCTTTTGTTGAGCAGGAAAGCTAATTTTCCTTTTTTTCCCCAAAACCAAACCCCCGCCGGGGGGCTACTTTCCCCGT
>JACEFZ010019951.1:35000-38418 GCA_014155875.1 Cepaea nemoralis | reverse complement strand
TTCTCTTTGTGTTTTTAGGCTTTCCTTAATTTATTTTCCCCTGTGGATTCCATACAAAGAACTGTCTAGTTAAACTATTCTCAGGTTTTTTTCAGTGTATGCCTTACCCAGCTCCAGTGTCTTATCCTCACTTCTGAATTCACTAGCATTTGTCTAATTCTCTCCATAAGCTCTCGTTGGTAACCATTTCAGTCCTTATATTTCGCGCAGGTACCAATTAATCGAATTACACAGCCGCAGGCGATTTGGCAGCAGACTGCCTTGCGTTGGTTTTTAAATAATAAAATGGTATGCATGACGGTCGTTTAGGAAGCAGTGGCAAACTACTGAACGTAAGCTTGCCAAGAGATCACAAACAGCAAAAAAAAGGGGGCTGGGTTTGACTGCGACGTCCTGTAAAGGATCTGGAACTAACTTTTTAAAACGAATTAATTGCCGACGCGGTTGCGAAGGACTTACGAAGGCTGTTCGTAATTCCCCGTACGGCGCTGCACAGCTGCGGGTCATTTGACAGCTGATTGCCTTGCGCTGGTTTTCATTCAATGGTATTGGTGCCGGTCATTCAGAAAGCATTGGCAAACTACTCAACGTAAACTTGTCAAGTATTCACAAACAGCCAATAAATACTGGGGTTGACTGCGATGTTCTGTACAGGATATGCAACTAAATAAACCAATTAATAATTATATGAAATTTATTTGTAATCGTTGTGGTTGTTCTACGTGTTTCTGATTCATACAAAAGCACTAATTTAACGTTAGAATTGGGTATTCTAGGTTTGGTGTTAAGCCCTTGTTGATGTGAGGTCCACATATTTCCCAGTGCTGTAAGAGCTCCCCTGTCCTCCAATAGCTGTACAGACAAGAACATATATTTCCACTAATGGAAGTTAAATAAGACCACAGAGAAAGCAAGTACGCTGATCACTTTGCCACAAACAGAATCCTGCAATGTTCTATCGCCCCGTACACCCCAAGACATAAACAAGCGGACAAAAAAACAACAGGAACATATCTAATTGACAAGCCGCTTCGAAAATAGAAACTTATCACAATCTTTGACATCTTACTTACTCCCGAACTCTGCCGTGCAAATAGATAAGACCGTCTAATTTTAAACGTTTATCCTTTTACCGCAGCCGTATAAATAGACACTCCATTATTTTGATTAAAATCTACATCTTGTCTTTATTTTATCTTTCTCTTCGTGGACATATATTTGGTCTGGCTTTATTTCAAGGAGTTTGTTTTTGAGAGAATTATAACTTGCGGGTTCGTTAAGAAATAGAGAGAACAAAAGTCGGGACATGCGTGTGTGTTTTGTACTTCTTATGTCCTCTAATGTAGGCGGGGCGTGGTTCTTTCTCTGTCATACAAACAAGCAAGTTAAGCGGGATAGATCAATTAACTTGGGAGAGGAGGGGGGAGGGGGGGGGGGCTGAGTGGTCTAGAGGTATGGTGTCCACTTTGAGTGCTGGAGGTCCTGGGTTCAAGCCCCGGCGAGGGTCAGCATTTTTTTTACGTGGACGTCTAGTAATAAAATTTTCCCTGGTCTCTGGGTAGTGAGATCGGACGCCCGTGTGTATTGTTGCGCACGTAAAAAATCCCTTGGCAGTTGGAAATCGAAAAAGAGGGCAACATTTTGAGTTAAAAATCTACCCAAATTATTTCAGGATCCTCGCTGGTGCTACGGAGTTCGTGCACTGAGCTGAGATTCTCCGGAGTCAGACTTGAGTTAGGAGTAGAACGGAGCACTTATGGGTTACACCCGTGTGCCGTGATGTTGATCCGGCGACAAAACAAAACAAAACAAAACTAAACTAAACTAAACTAAACTAGATCAAACATTAGGTAACGGCAAGTGGCTGTGAAACGACATTATTACATTCATCATATTCTCAATAGTTATGTCATTCTTAAACCTCTCAGCCACGCGGACCACCAATTATATATCATCATTATGGGGTCAGCATGGCCGAATGGATAACAGCACTTGTTCTTAAACATCCGGTATGCTGATGCCGAGGTAGCGGGTTCAACCCCTACACCGGTCAGTGGGAATAAAAGTGTGACTTCTGGTCCTTGACTTGGGGACGTAAATGACAAGTACCTCTGAAGTCGAGTTGGGTTCGCCTGATGGCGAAGGACACTGGTAGTAGGGAAAGCTAATCAGTCTACTGCACACACAAAAGTAGCAGCAATTGTGTGGACTACGCTTGAGTTCAAAGAGAGCGGACATAAAAAAATACCATCATTCCAACTTCCGGAAGTAAAAAACCATCATTCCAACTTCCGGAAGTAAAATACCATCATTCCAACTTCCGGAAGTAAAATACCATCATTCCAACTTCCGGAAGTAAAATACCATCATTCCAACTTCCGGAAGTAAAATACCATCATTCCAACTTCCGGAAGTAAAATACCATCATTCCAACTTCCGGAAGTAAAATACCATAATTCCAACTTCCGGAAGTAAAATAAAACCCAAAGCACAGTGGTTCTCAACCGGTGGGGAATTCCCCCCCCCCCCCCCCCCCCCCCCGGGGGGAATTTTAGGGTTTCCGGGAGGAGGGGGGGGGAATGAAGATTATTTCAAGATCGCGATAATACTAGAAATGATTGCTTGATATTGTTTTTTCCTTCATAATTTACGGTTCTGTACGTCTCACCTTTCTAAAATTCATTTGATAAAGTAGACCCTCAAATCATGTTTTATGTGGACGTCTAGACTTGTTTTAGTATGTGCTATTAAATTTAGCTTCCATTATTACGTATACTGTGTAGGGGCGGGGGCAGGATTTTTAGGTACGAAATTCAAAAGTGGGGAGGGGGATGACGTTCTGAAAATATGGTGAAGGGGGGCACGGGCCACATTTTTAGGTAGGAAATACAAAAGGGGGGCGGGGGGGGATGATGTTCTGAAAATATGGTGATGGGGGCGCGGGCCAAAAAAGGTTGAGAACCACTACCCTAGCACTTCCAACTGAGTAATGGGTGCTTCCCCAGATAAGGAAGCCTAGAACTTTTAACCCTAATTGTCCCGAAAGCCTTAAGTCTACCGCAGCATTGCTACTGTCCAAGTCTGTGTTATAGTTTATGAGTTAAATTATAAGTCTTGACTAGTAAACACGGCGATTGAGAGTTAATGAAGCACATGTATTGAGACAAGAGATAGGATAGTTGATGTCTAGATGCAGAGAGCGTGCAGATTTGCTCCCGCTGGCATTCCTTACATGTACCACACAGGTTAGGAGCCATTCACCTGGCGGCGCATACCACATAGGATTTTTAAAAAAAAATTCACGTATCCTTTACATGACATCGCTGTCAACAGCAGCATCTTTCAGCTGTCTGTTGATTTCTTGGCAAGATTACGCTCAGTAGTTTGCCACTGCTTTCTGAGCCGCCGGCTCAGTTAT
>JACEFZ010019951.1:2500-27500 GCA_014155875.1 Cepaea nemoralis | reverse complement strand
CGACTCCCGCATGTCCCGGGACGAAGATGAAGGTGACTTTACGGACAACAGACTTCCGCAGCGATTCAGTCCACTGTCTACGTACAGATCCAGCTTCGACCTTCTGAATCATGCTCATTGAATTACTTAGTACACACACGTTGGTATAATGCTGTGATTCCAGCCATATGAAAGCCTGTGTAACTGCCATCACCTCCATCGTCATGCTGCTCGTGGTCATAGAGTGGGCACCACTGGATTCTTGAACGGTTCGGCCCGCTGAACGGGCTGTAAATGCTTCTCTGCTGCTTTACAACAGATCCATCTGTATAGATGAGCACTTCGGGGCTATCTGAGTGTTCATAGATGAGCGCGTTAACCTCTGCATTGACAGCGGCAGGGTTCTGCTCTCTGCACCGTCTGTCGAGTGTGATAATGCAGGAGAAAGTGCACTTAAAAGCTGGAGGCACCGGCACCCATTCCTTGCCGGGGTTGATACTGGTAAGACTGCAGACCTGTCTGACGACATCTTCCGCCCGACCCATCCATGATTTGCCCCTCTTTAGCCTGTCACCCTTTTCTCTGAATATAGCGTCATGCAGAGGGTGCTGCTCATCTGCACTTATTTTTAAGTATACACGAGCTCTCCAGATCTTGATCCTGTGTTCCATTGTCGGGAAGTCAAGGAGGTATCTCATTGCTACACAGCTGGTGTCTCTCGTGCAGCCCAAAATGATACGCATGGCTTCGTTTTGTACCTTTTCAAGTCTTCCAATCTGTGTAGGGCTGACAGTGAGGATGGCCAGGGACATAATCGTCTGGGATTATGTGTACTGTGTGGAGGAATAGATACATTATCATTGCCTGGAGAGAATGGTGCTTTAGGAAGTGACCAGGGTTATGGCCGACACTGAGCACTCCGAGGAAAGGTCAGACGGGGACATAAAAATCTTGCATCTAATACTACTGAGACTCATCACTAGCTGTTGAAGATGAGAACGGAGCGCAAATGGGCATGTCCTGAGTGTTGTGATGTCGGTTCTTGACTCTACTCAACTCAAGTTGAGGCACACATGAGTGGAGCTTGCAACTAGGATGTGGTCACCCATACCAGGTCTTTCTTTGTGAAGGATCACATTTCTTGGACAGGGATACATCAGAAGCTACAGTCTATGACCATAGATCCCACTAGGAGACTATGCAATACAATTTCCTAGCACAGACCAAACTAGGAGACTATTCAATACCATCTCCTACCATATATCACACTAGGAGACTACACAATACGATCTCCTACCATATACCACACTATGAGACTATTCAATATAATCTCATACCACATATCACGCTAGGAGACTACCCAATACAATCTCCTACCACATATGACACTAGGAGGCTACCCAATACAATCTCCTACCATATATCCCACTAGGAGACTACCCAATACAATCTCTTACCATATATCACACTATGAGACTATTCAATACCATCTCCTACCATATATCACACTAGGAGACTACCCAATACAATCTCTTACCAAATATCACTATGAGACTATTCAATACCATCTCCTACCATATATCACACTAGGAGACTACCCAATACAATCGCTTACCATATACCACACTATGAGACTATTCAATACCATCTCCTACCATATATCACACTAGGAGACTACCCAATACAATCTCCTAAAACATATCACACTAGGAGGCTACCCAATACAATCTCCTACCATATAACCCACTAGGAGACTACCCAATACAATCTCTTACCATATATCACACTATGAGACTATTCAATACCATCTCCTACCATATATCACACTAGGAGACTACCCAATACAATCTCTTACCAAATATCACACTATGAGACTATTCAATACCATCTCCTACCATATATCACACTAGGAGACTACCCAATACAATCGCTTACCATATACCACACTATGAGACTATTCAATACCATCTCCTACCATATATCACACTAGGAGACTACCCAATACAATCGCTTACCATATATCACACTATGAGACTATTCAATACCATCTCCTACCATATATCACACTAGGAGACTACCCAATACAATCGCTTACCATATATCACACTATGAGACTATTCAATACCATCTCCTACCATATAATCACACTAGGAGACTACCCAATACAATCGCTTACCATATATCACACTATGAGACTATTCAATACCATCTCCTTACCATATATCACACTAGGAGACTACCCAATACAATCGTTACCTATAGCACACTATGAAGACTATTAAATACCATCTCCTACCATAATTATCACACTAGGAGACTACCCAATACATCGCTTACATACACTAGATACTATTCAATACCTTCTCCTACCATATATCACACTAGGAGACTACCCAATACAATCTCCTACCCCATATCACACTAGGAGGCTACCCAATACAATCTCCTACCATATATCCCACTAGGAGACTACCAAATACAATCTCCTACCATATATCACACTAGGAGACTACCCAATACAATCTCCTACCACATATCACACTAGGAGGCTACCCAATACAATCTCCTACCATATATCCCACTAGGAGACTACCAAATACAATCTCCTACCATATATCACACTAGGAGACTACCCAATACAATCTCCTACCATATATCTCACGAGACTACCCAATACAATCTCCTACCATATATCTCACGAGACTACCCAATACAATCTCCTACCATATATCACACTAGGAGACTACCCTATATAATCTCATACCATATATCACGCTAGGAGACTACCCAATACAATCTCCTACCATATATCACGCTAGGAGACTACCCTATATAATCTCATACCATATATCACGCTAGGAGACTACCCAATATAATCTCATACCATATATCCCACTAGGAGACTACCCCATACCTTCTCCTACCATATATCACACCAAGAGACTACCCAATACCTTCTCCTACCATATATCCCACTAGGAGACTACCCAATATAATCTCCTACCATATATCACGCTAGGAGACTACCCAATATAATCTCATACCACATATCACACTAGGAGACTACCCAATATAATCTGGTCACACATATCACGATAGGAGACTACCCAATACAATCTCATAACATATATCCCACTAGGAGACTACCCCATACCTTCTCCTACCATATATCACACCAGGAGACTACCCAATACCTTCTCCTACCATATATCCCACTAGGAGACTACCCAATATAATCTCCTACCATATATCACGCTAGGAGACTACCCAATATAATCTCCTACCATATATCCCACTAGGAGACTACCTAATATAATCTCCTACCATATATCACGCTAGGAGACTACCCAATATAATCTCATACCACATATCACGCTAGGAGACTACCCAATATAATCTCGTCACACATATCACGATAGGAGACTACCCAATATAATCTCATACCACATATCACGCTAGGAGACTACCCAATATAATCTCCTACCATATACCACACTAGGAGACTACCCAATACCTTCTCCTACCATATATCACACCAGGAGACTACCCAATACCTTCTCCTACCATATATCACACCAGGAGACTACGCAATACCTTCTCCTACTATATATCACACTTGGAGACTACCCAATATCTTCTTCTACCATATATCACACTTGGAGACTACCCAATACCTTCTCCTACCATATATCACACTAGGAGACTACCCAATACCTTCTCCTACCATATATCACACTTGGAGACTACCCAATACCTTCTCCTACCATATATCACACCAGGAGACTACCCAATACAATCTTATACCATATATCACACTAGGAGACTACCCAATACAATCTCCTACCATATATCACACTAGGAGACTACCCAATACATTCTCCTACCATATATCACACCAGGAGACTACCCAATACCTTCTCCTACCATATATCACACCAGGAGACTACGCAATACCTTCTCCTACTATATATCACACTTGGAGACTACCCAATATCTTCTCCTACCATATATCACACTTGGAGACTACCCAATACCTTCTCCTACAATATATCACACTAGGAGACTACCCAATACCTTCTCCTACCATATATCACACTTGGAGACTACCCAATACCTTCTCCTACCATATATCACACTAGGAGACTACCAAATACCTTCTCCTACTATATATCACACTAGGAGGCTACCCAATACAATCTCCTACCATATATCCCACTAGGAGACTACCCAATACAATCTCTTACCATATATCACACTATGAGACTATTCAATACCATCTCCTACCATATATCACACTAGGAGACTACCCAATACAATCGCTTACCATATACCACACTATGAGACTATTCAATACCATCTCCTACCATATATCAGACTAGGAGACTACCCAATACAATCGCTTACCATATATCACACTATGAGACTATTCAATACCATCTCCTACCATATATAATAATAATAATAATAATAATAATAATAATAATAATAATAATAATAATAAGTCTTTATTTTCAAAGGGTTAAGAATTGGGCACGCAGGCCCGTCTGACATTCTGCCCTTCTTCTCTATTTCCTCTCATACATTCTTTCATTCAACATCACTTATGAAGCAACTTTTGACAACAAAAGAACATTAAAACGCATGAAAAATAATCAATAACAAATGACTCACTGAGGCAGTGTTTAACATGGGCATTATAAATACCTAAGGAGGGTGTAACGTGCCATACATAAGGGAATGTTTTTTGGCTAGTTGTCGTTTGAGATAAGTTACCATTATTGTCTTTTTTGTGTTATTTGTTATGGGGGCATGTAGTCTGTACTAAGGTAGTGTTCAAACAGGTTGCGAATGTATGTATCATGATTGGTGGTGTCTTTGATTTCTTGTGGAAGATTGTTCCACAACTGAGCGGCAGAGTATGCTAAGCTTGTTTTATATAAGTCTATCCTAGGTTTAGGGACATGAAGTATATTTAGTCGTTCGCTATGTCTAGCGTTATATTTAAACAATGGCCAAAGGTAGCTTGGAGCATTTTGAAATAGGATTTTGTGAATTAGTTTGGTCTTATTAAAAAGCAGGCGCTTGTGGAGTGGCAGTAACCGGAGACGTTTATATAGGTTAGAATTGTCGGTAAGCTTTTCACCATTAATTAAACGCACTGCCCTTTTCTGGAGTGAATATAGGCGTTTTGTTATTGATTTGGAGCATCCATCCCAGACTGTGGAGCAGTAATCAATATGTGTTTGTATATGAGAAGTATAGAATATCTTTCTTGTGTTTTCGTCAAGGAAATTTTTAATTTTGGCAAGTTGGTATACTTTTTTGGCTATTTGTTTAACCAGAGCATGAACATGTGAGTTAAAAGTTAGATTTTGATCTATGATAACACCCAGTGTCTTGTGCTCGGTGACACTTTCTACAGGCGTGCTGCCAATGTGCAGCTGAAGAGTTCTCTGCGAGTTTAGAGTGTGAAGTCTTTGCCTGGTTCCTATTAACATAGACTTTGTTTTAGTAATGTTAATTTGCATGCGGTTTGCATGACTCCAGTTAACTACACTATTTATATATATCACACTATGAGACTATTCAATACCATCTCCTACCATATATCACACTATGAGACTATTCAATACCATCTCCTACCATATATCACACTATGAGACTATTCAATACCATCTCCTACCATATATCACACCACTATGAGACTATTCAATACCATCTCCTACCATATATCACACTATGAGACTATTCAATACCATCTCCTACCATATATCACACTATGAGACTATTCAATACCATCTCCTACCATATATCCCACTAGGAGACTACCCAATACAATCGCTTACCATATACCACACTATGAGACTATTCAATACCGTCTTCTACCATGTATCACACTAGGAGACTACCCAATACAATCTCCTACCATATATCACACTAGGAGACTACCCAATACAATCGCTTACCATATATCACACTATGAGACTATTCAATACCATCTCCTACCATATATCACACTAGGAGACTACCCAATACAATCGCTTACCATATGTCACACTATGAGACTATTCAATACCATCTCCTACCATATATCACACTAGGAGACTACCCAATACAATCGCTTACCATATATCACACTATGAGACTATTAAATACCATCTCCTACCATATATCACACTAGGAGACTACCCAATACAATCGCTTACCATATATCACACTATGAGACTATTCAATACAATCTCCTACCATATATCACACTAGGAGACTACCCAATACAATCTCCTACCACATATCACACTAGGAGGCTACCCAATACAATCTCCTACCATATATCCCACTAGGAGACTACCAAATACAATCTCCTACCATATATCACACTAGGAGACTACCCAATACAATCTCCTACCATATACCTCACGAGACTACCCAATACAATCTCCTACCATATATCACACTAGGAGACTACCCTATATAATCTCATACCATATATCACATTAGAAGACTACCCTATATAATCTCATACCATATGTTGTTGTTTGTCCATCAAGAATGATGATGACCATTCATTTCATCCAGTGGGGTTGAAGGTGTGGAGCCGTGGGTTCTAAGATGGCTGATAAGGCCTATTTTGGCTCGAAATGTTCTTTGACAATGTGGACAAAGAATGCTTGACGTCTCTGGAGGAGGATTTCCTGCAGTGATTTTTCTGTCCTGCCTTTTCTTCACAGCTCTTGCAGTCCTGGTTGCCTCACATATGACTGCACCTTTGCGCAATGATGCACGCCACGAATTTCGGTCTCTGGCTGCAGCCTCCCAGGTGTCATGATGAATTCCAAAAGCATTCAGTGAAATTTTCAGAGTGTCTTTAAAACGTTTCCTCTGGCCACCTTGGGAGCGTTTACCACAACGCAGTTCGCTGTAAAAAATTCGTTTAGGGAGCCTGTGATCTGGCATGCGAGTCAAGTGACCAGCCCAGCGAATCTGATTCTTCATCAGTAGAGTGTGGATACTGGGTATGGATGCTCTTTCTAGGACTTCAGTGTCTGGAATCTTGTCTTGCCATTTAATCTTCAGTAGCTTCCTTAGGCAGACTGTGTGGAAGTGGTTTAATTTCCTAGCGTGTCGCTGATAAACAGTCCAGGTTTCACAAGCATATAGCAGTGTGGATAATACAACTGCTTTGTAGACTTTTAGCTTTGTTTGCAGGCTTATTCCAGTTCTGTCCCATACATTCTTGTACAGTCTGCCAAAGGCTGCACTGGCCTTGGAGATTCTTGCATTCACTTCGTCATCGATTGTGGCAGCTTGTGACACGGTGCTGCCAAGATAGGTAAATTTGTCCACAACACTTAGTCTATGATCATTCACTTTGATATTCGGCACAGTGTGATTATTCCCTGGAGCTGGCTGGTACATAACTACAGTCTTCTCCAAGTTGATATTGAGCCCAAAGTTGGATAAGGCATGTGAGAAAGCTGAAACATTATGTTGCATGTCCGCCTCTGAGTTGGCGTATAGAGCGCAATCATCAGCAAACAGGAGCTCTCTGACGGTGCCACTGTTAATTTTGGTTTTAGCTTTCAGCCTTCTGAGATTGAATAACTTTCCATCCATACGGTAGTTGATGTCTATTCCAATGTCGTCGTTCTCGAAGGCATTCATCAACATGGCTGAAAACATGAGGCTGAACAGTGTTGGTGCCAGGACACATCCTTGCTTCACTCCATTGGTGACAGGAAAGGGGTTCAGACAGCTCACCATTTTCCTGTACTCTTGCCTGCATGCCGTCATGAAATAGCCGCACTATTTGGACAAACTTTCGTGGACAGCCATATTTTGCCATAATCTTCCACAGTCCTTCTCTGCTGACTGTATCAAAAGCCTTGGTAAGGTCAATGAAAGTGGAGAACATTTCGCAGTTCTGTTCCTGACATTTCTCTTGCAGCTGCCTTGCAGCGAAAATCATGTCAACAGTTCCACGTTCTTTTCTGAAGCCACATTGACTCTCAGGAAGAAGACCTTGATCGAGATGGGCTGTGAGGCGATTGAGAAGAATTCTGGCGAGTATCTTCCCTCCAATTGAAAGCAAGGAGATGCCTCGGTGGTTGTCACAGGATTGGCGGTTTCCTTTACGTTTGTAAAGGTGGACTATTGACGCGTCCTTAAAATCTTGTGGCATGGTCTCGTTCATCCATATGTTTGTGAAGACTCGGTGAAGCTGCTCTGTTAGGACCGGCCCACCTGCCTTGTATATCTCTGCTGGGATGGAGTCAGGACCAGGTGCCTTGCCGCTGGAGAGTTGCTGGATGGCTTTGTTTATTTCCACTATGGTTGGCAGGTCATCAAGCCCCAATATAATCGCTTACCATATATCACACTATGAGACTATTCAATACCATATATCACGCTAGGAGACTACCCAATACAATCTCCTACCATATATCACGCTAGGAGACTACCCTATATAATCTCATACCATATATCACGCTAGGAGACTACCCAATATAATCTCATACCACATATCACGCTAGGAGACTACCCAATATAATCTAATACCATATATCACGCTAGGAGACTACCCAATATAATCTCATACCATATATCCCACTAGGAGACTACCCCATACCTTCTCCTACCATATATCACACCAGGAGACTACCCAATACATTCTCCTACCATATATCCCACTAGGAGACTACCCAATATAATCTCCTACCATATATCACGCTAGGAGACTACCCAATATAATCTCCTACCATATATCCCATTTGGAGACTACCCAATATAATCTCCTACCATATATCCCACTAGGAGACTACCCAATATAATCTCCTACCATATATCACGCTAGGAGACTACCCAATATAATCTCATACCACATATCACGCTAGGAGACTACCCAATATAATCTCGTCACACATATCACGATAGGAGACTACCCAATATAATCGCTTACCATATATCACACTATGAGACTATTCAATACCATCTCCTACCATATATCACACTAGGAGCCTACCCAATACAATCGCTTACCATATATCACACTATGAGACTATTCAATACCATCTCCTACCATATATCACACTAGGAGACTACCCAATACAATCGCTTACCATATATCACACTATGAGACTATTAAATACCATCTCCTACCATATATCACACTAGGAGACTACCCAATACAATCGCTTACCATATATCACACTATGAGACTATTCAATACCATCTCCTACCATATATCACACTAGGAGACTACCCAATACAATCTCCTACCACATATCACACTAGGAGGCTACCCAATACAATCTCCTACCATATATCCCACTAGGAGACTACCAAATACAATCTCCTACCATATATCACACTAGGAGACTACCCAATACAATCTCCTACCACATATCACACTAGGAGGCTACCCAATACAATCTCCTACCATATATCCCACTAGGAGACTACCAAATACAATCTCCTACCATATATCACACTAGGAGACTACCCAATACAATCTCCTACCACATATCACACAAGGAGGCTACCCAATACAATCTCCTACCATATATCCCACTAGGAGACTACCAAATACAATCTCCTACCATATATCACACTAGGAGACTACCCAATACAATCTCCTACCACATATCACACTAGGAGGCTACCCAATACAATCTCCTACCATATATCCCACTAGGAGACTACCAAATACAATCTCCTACCATATATCACACTAGGAGACTACCCAATACAATCTCCTACCATATATCTCACGAGACTACCCAATATAATCTCCTACTATATATCACACTAGGAGACTACCCAATATAATCTCATACCATATATCACGCTAGGAGACTACCCAATATAATCTCGTCACACATATCACGATAGGAGACTACCCAATATAATCTCATACCACATATCACGCTAGGAGACTACCCAATATAATCTCCTACCATATATCACGCTAGGAGACTACCCAATATAATCTCCTACCACATATCACACTAGGAGACTACCCAATATAATCTCGTCACACATATCACGATAGGAGACTACCCAATAAAATCCCATACCATATATCACACTAGAAGACCACCCAATACCTTCTCCTACCACATATCACACTAGGAGACTACCCAATACCTTCTTAGCCTGTCAGCGACTTGTGCGCTGCAGCTTTTCAAGACTCCGCTACTTTCGCACTGCACGAAATAACAATTCATGACATTTGCGAAAGGAATGGCGAATTTATTCAGAGCCGACATTTGAATGGCTCTACGAGCGTTAGGTTTCATCATTGTTACACAATATGAATACATCAACGTGATGATAGATGATGCTAGCATTACACAATCTAAATGAATACTAGCCCTATGTTTGCCTATGGCCTAGAAAGCTATCGTATTAGGTAAGGATACGTCTGCCCTCTCTACCGTCTCCAGTCAGTCTGTCCCGCTAACACATTAGCGTGGGACAAGCACGGACACTTTACCTCTCCGTGCAGTCGCTAGTATTGCGTGCCTGGTACTTGCCAGCACGCCGGCTGGTGAGTTTGAGTAACCTGGCATATCACGGTTACTTCGCAAGGACCAGCAACCCAATTGCTTGGGGAAAGCCCTCGCTCATCTGTACTCGTTGCCTCTGGTCTGACACAAATGTGTCTCCCATGTGAGGTTATTAATAGTACTCGGTGTCTTCCCTGTCTGATGTCTCTCTACTAGCCTAGTGTTAACTCCTTACTCCTGTAAGGTCTTATTGGGGATGCTGACAGGGTCCCCCCTCCTCTCCGCGAAGTGTTACTTCCCTTTTCTTCATCTTTGTAACACTTCTTGGTCACAAAAGAAAAATTGGTTGTCCCAATTTTGTCAGATCTCCAATAAGTATAGAACTTTCTAGTTTGGGGATAAAACAATATCTTCTACCTTCATTCACAGTGTTCTATCTTTTCACTTGGCTGAATTCAGTAGCCCATGTCTCAGTATAGTTGGATTCTATAGATATCTTAAGGATTGGTAGTGAACCGGAAACCGTTGTCTTATGACTTATGTCCTGGCTTCTGTCGTTTGACCCTATGTCTTTTGACTTCCACCCATTGACTTCCGTCTTGACCTGTTCCTCCTATTGCCCAAAATGACAACCCACACACTAGTTGACTCTGTTATGAGTACAACACATGAGCACCAAGTGTTCATGTTCCCATCAATATCCCCTCCAACTCTATACACATAGCTCTACTGTTCACCTTCTTGCTTCCGCATGTGAAAAATCTATGTTCACTGTTACATTTAGGTTTCTGATTATTTATCGTGTCCCCTGAATTTTAGAGTTATTGTTCTTTGAAACTGATTGGTGTGGTGTAACTTTTATGTGTTTGTTTTCCTGTTTGTTTGCGTGTTTTCTAATAAACTAAAGTGTACTTAACTCTCTAACATGTGTATGTGTTAGTGTACTACATGTGTGTGTTCCTTCGAGCGCCGCAAATCGGTTTATTGTGGTTACAAACGTTCGTTATTTTTATTTGTGACCACAATTCCGTTTTCTGAAGCTCAAAGTACGTTCTTTATATACTCTGTTAAAGTGTGGCTGTAACACATATAAAAACCTTTGACAACACTTTGGGAAACACAGATGACACAGACAAGTCAAATAAGACTTTCCAGCGGGGGAAAAAAAAATTTTTTCCGCTGTCTTTCTCTCTCGCTCTTTTCCCTTTTCAATGTTTACTAAGTTTTTGCATTCTCTCCTCGCATTTTCTCCTTTCATTCATCTTTCATCCCCTTTCATACTATTCTTTCCCCAATCATTCTTCGTCATTAAAATATGTTTCATAGTATCACATACATAAAAAATATATATATATAAAACAATAAACGATTGGCTGAATTATAACAGTAATCACGCCAAATGACTGTGCGTTTTGTTTGCACGCGTCATGTCTTACAAAAATATACATAGTTATAAGGATGGTTTGTTACCGTCCTGACATAGTAACTTCCAAAATTTTGGTGTGCTGACCTAAATTACCCTCAAGGGAAATAATTTACTACTACTTTCATTTAAGAAAATGGTTAAATTACCTTAAATGTTATTTGTGAAAAAGATGATATTAATTCCTAAATGATTGATGTTAGTTTTGAAATGATTTTTTAAAATAAATGGATGTATAAATGATTATAATTAATGGAATAAACTAATATAAATCTAACAATTGTATTTCTATAATGGATGTTTTAATAAATGGGTTATTAATTAAATGATTGATTTCTAACTAGCAAATAAGAAATAAATTTATATATGCGTTTACACAATTTGCAATAGAATAAATAATAAAAAAATGAAGTTATAGATACTGTAAATAAAATAATAATTACATATATCACAGTTACATTTCTATATCTAATTACACTAAGTTGACGTCCTCCTCTGCGTTGTGAAGATGGAGAAATCTCTTTGTAGACTATTCTAACATAGTTCATTCCGCCAAAGTCTTTTATGCTCCCCTGAAGGATAGTGTATTAATATAGTTGCCTACCACATTATGTAGGTTCATAGCTAACCCGGGAATGTTATTCGGGGTCTAAGCTTTGGTTAATATATTCTAGATTGGGGTCTAAGCTGGGTTGCTGTCCTCTTGGCGTTAGTTCCCATAATCTAAATTAGTGTGTTCAGCGCATGTTAATTCTGCGTCTGTTCGTTACACTTTTCATAGCACTGTTCTATTCACACAAGTTATATATCAGGCGATAGTAACGCACTTACGATATGTCTTACTCACCACACATGGCACTTGGTTTTTTAACATTACAGTGTCACTGTTTCTGGTGGTGTATGGTCGTTTCCTTCCTGTAACTCAGGTATTTGAATGGATGAAGGACGACTAAAATGTCTGCAATCGTATTTAATCTCCCTTTTAAATGCTGGATGGTAAATGTGTTTTTTGGAGAATCAAAGCCCACCTGTAAATTCTATTGTTGGTAGGGTGTCCAGATTGCATCACAGACAATGGAGAGTTATCGGATTGGATTACAAACTGTGCTCCTGCCAAAAATCGATGAAACTTTCTCACGCAATAGATCAAACTAAGGCCTTCCATTCTGATGCTGAGTATCTTCCTTCAGCGGAGTGATCTTGCGCCCTACGGGGGAACGTCCCGTCGTAGAACTGACCTAGTATTCCAGATATGGATATGGCACTTATCTGTGCGTAGAAATAAAGTGAGATTTGTATTAGGCATACGAAGGATAGATGGAACGATGAAAAAATGTTTCACTTTCGATACCGCACTAATTAATCGTGCATCTTTTACAGATAATTTAGCCGAAGCTTTTAAGATGTTAGAAAACATACTGGTGATTTCCGCCAGTTTTGATAGGAATTTAGTATAGTGGTTTACCAAAACCCAGTAAATTTGGACCTGTTTTTTGGTCGTTGGTATTGTGAAATTCAGAATCTTAGTGACGATTCTGTCATTAGTTTCCATTGGCCCCTGCAGATGGTATGACCCAGGAAGTCATTTGTTCCATGCCCAACTCTACTTTGGTTGACTTAGATGTGAGTCCACACAATCTCAACCTGTTGAAGACCTGTCGACGTTTCAGTAGGTGTTTTGTCCCGTCTTTCGTCTGACTGCATCTGTTATTTCTACATGTCGAGATATTTGTCGCAGTTATGTTTACTGTAGGAACTGGTAGTTCCATCTCGTCCAATATTGTTGTGCTACTACTTGTGTGTGCTGTTATCTGGCTAAGTGTGTTTGCGTTGTCGCTGTCGTGTGTCTCTCTATCTAGTGAAGTTGAGTTATGTATGTCTGTCGTCTCATTGCTTGGTGTTGGTGCAATCTGTTCGTTTGTCTGTTGTACTTGTGAAACGTATGGTTTCAGGATGTTGATATGAAATATCTCTAAGGGTTCTTTTATCGATATTTCATGATCCGCATCTGATATTTTGAGTTCAACGTTGAGAGGCCCTTGGCAACATGTTAGTCCCATGTTATATTTATCAGTTAGTTGAATCACAGCCTTTTGGTTTGGTTTAAGGTGAATCGTTTTAGTACCCTTGTTTGGATCGTTCTGGTTTCCATTACTCGACACCTGCATTAGGGGTCCAGTAATATCGACCGCTATACTTTCAAGTGGTCTAGATGCTATCACTGACCGTGGCACTTCTGTCTTTACATGCTTTTTCTTTCGTACTCGATGTTGACACACAGTACAAGAGCGACAGAAAGATTTTATGTCCGAACAAAATTTCGGCCAGTAAAATTGTGATAGAAATTCTGGCTCGCGTTTTATGATAGCCCAAATGTTCAGCAAACGGTGGTGAATGTGCGATTTTTAGCACCTTTTTTCGGTATGTTACAGGTAACACCGTCTGCTGAATTTCATGGTTATTATATGTGTAATAACGCATGAGAATTCCGTTAACCTTTTTAAAGTACCAGGAAGAATTTTTAGAAACTTTTTCTTTCGCTCACACAACAAGTTAAAATACGGTGTGAGTGTTTGGTCGGTGCTTTGTGCCTCGCTCAGCTTTTGGCGAGTATTGTTGGTATCTGCACCACTAGGTGTTAGTAGCTGTAGTGTTTCATTTTGTAAGTCAGTATAACTTGTTTCTGTATCTGACGTGGTTACACCGTTGACCATGTGTGTTTCATTCCAGGCTTTTATGTTGTCGTCTGTACATTCTTTCAATGTATCAAGACATCCTAAAATAAGATCTGTACAAGGATCTTGGAGGATCGCGCATGTAAATGTGCCAGTAAGGAACGGGGTATTGATATGCGCTTTTGCCAGTGGATATTTCTCGATGGTACCCGAGAAAGTACGGCATTTGACAAATTCACCCGTATAATCTTCTGTTTAGCAAGTTCTCTCCTTAATCCCCAGTATAGTGCTGGCCGCTATCAACTAAGCATTGGCATGGTTTACCATTGACCTGTGCATCGTAGAACTTAAGGTTACCTCTGGAGGCACATGCTGCATTAGCTTCTTCATTTGAACATGATATTACGTGTCCACATTTCAATCTCCCCTCCGCATGAAACTGCTGGCATACTTTACACCTTTTAAAGTCTAAAATATCGGTTACTGATGATACATTCTGGCATTCATTCGTTGGCAATACATTGACAAGTTCGGGATCTATGTCACTCTCATCGTCTGATGATGTATCGATGAGGGCTGCGTTGTTTGCCTTCATTCTCTGTCTCCCAAGACATTTATTACTATAATGGCCATAACTAGAACAAAAATAACATTTTACAGCACGTTTAAACGATGATCTTCTGCTTTCTTGCTTACTTATCACTTGTTCTAGGTGTGACGGATATGTGGGGTTCTTATCACACATCGAATAAGTTGGGTGAAAAAGGTTGCAATAATTACATCGAGGTGGTTTTCTGATATGGTTTTGTCCTTCTTACTGTAGTCTTTCTGTTTGTAGGATCTATCAGGGACTCTATTTGCAAAAGCTGTAATTTCTGTGTCATATGATGTAGTTTTAAATATGTCCCGATTAGAGGAAAAATAAGCTGACCCCCGTTTCTCTAATTGTTGAATGGAATCAATATCTGACTGTTGTAAGAATTTAGCAAAAGGGGTAGGCACTGTAGAAACGACTTTGTCCATTACCATTAGCTCTTCTAGTTTTTCATAGCTGTTACCTACTTTAGCCGCCTTAGTCCATTTTTTAAATGTGCTCTGCACGTTAGGAAATGTAGTCTAAGAACGTTTCAGTTGCTTTTGGTTTAATCTGTGAGAATTGAATTTGGTAACCAGTAGCGTCCAAAAGAAAATGTTGCATTATCCTATCGTGTATGTACTGGTAATTGTTTCTAAGATCTGTAGGTATGGATTCTATTACTTTTAAAGGCTCCCCACTCAAGTTCCTCATGTAAATCATTGCCCAATCCTCTAAAGGTATTTTCTGTGTTTTTAGTTGGAACTCTATATTTTCAGTCCATGCGCTGATTGAATCACCTACAGTGTATGGTTTAATGAGGCCTTTGTACTTACTAAATTTGTTCTGTTCTTCTTGGCTCTTTTGTTTGCTAGAGGCTATTTGTATGTTAGAATCTACCTCCATTTCCTTCATCTTTAGTTTAGTTTCTGAATCTACCTGTATCTGCTTTTGTTTGGTGGCTTCCTCTGCTTGTTTGTTAGTTAGTTCTACGTCTAACTGTTTCTGTTTGATAATTTGGTCCGACTCTAATTTCTTCTGTTCTAACTCTAATTTTTTCTGGTCTATCTCTAATTGTTTCTGTTTGGTAGCTTGATCGGCCTCTAATTGTTTCTGTTTGGTAGCTTGATCGGCCTCTAATTGTTTCTGTTTGGTAGCCTCCTCGATCTCTTTCATTTCTTTTTGATGTTGCCTTTCTAATGCTCTTTCATCTCTGTCACGAGCAGCTTTTCTTTCTGTTTCTTCTCTATACTTTTGATCTGCACATTTTTCTAGTTTATCGCCAGTGTGGCCCATGGCGATGCCCGCCTGGATACATTCATTTAGTGACGCCATTTTGTGGCGTAATGTTAGTTCAAACTGATAATACAATAATATGCATAGAATAGTTTACAATAATGGGTTAGTAAATGTACACCATTCGCTGGAAAAGAAGATGCATGATTAAGTTAGAGCATACCAAAATATTCGGAAAATATACTCATCTAATTTGTTGGACAGTACCGTACTTGGGATGTTCCACCGCAATCTTTCACACTACACACTGGTTTGATTTGCTGACCCACGGGCTGCGTTCTGGTTAGTAGAGCAGCAAAAATTAGACACACGCTTCAGTTGTAAATACACGCTCACAATTCATCATTTTTTTAATTAAGTATTTCATATTTCATCAAGTTGATAATATAATCTCCTATTTCATGCGACTGGTGAATGAGAATGTGCTAAATAGTGATAAATGGTATTAATGATGAATGATATGATCGTCTGAATGAATGTTAGATGATAAATGAGATGATTAGTCGTATGGCCGTCAATGTCGTTTTTTCTTCGCTGTTTGACTCTGGCGTACCTTCGTTCTAGGCTGCAGTTCGTCGCTAATCTAATTACTAATTTCGTAGAATGGTGACATTGATGGCTGTATCACACGCAATGAAATGTACACGGTGGTTACGATGGTAATGTTCACTGATCATTTTATACATTTCAATTGCTTCTCATATAATAACACACTTTCTAAATAATATTGGTAGATTTTCACACTTTACCGATCTAATTTATCTTAATTGTGGTTCACATTCCACAAATTGCCGATCGTATAATTCACCACAAGAAAAAAAATTTAATTTATAGCATGTATCACAACAAATTTGTATTACTTTGCAATATATCACACATCAATAATTATTGAAACGTGCATTGAATTACTTCTGGTACAGAATTTTGTAATATCAATCGATAGCTAGCGTTCGTTTAGTGGTTTATAATACCACTTGCATGTTGGCGTTAACTGCTCGTTGAATATCACTACAACTGCCTGCTATGGCTGTTCAGAAACGTTCACTGAAATCTGACAGTAATTGTACTGCTGGCGTTCGTTCAATGTGTTCTGACACAACTTCAGGGTCTACTGGTGTTTATTCCCTGTGTTCTGACACTAATTCGCCGCTGGCGTTGATTCATTGACCATTCTGACACCAATTCGCCGCTGGCGTTGATTCATTGACCATTCTGACACCAATTCGAGGTCTATTGGTGTCTATTCTCTGTATTCTACCACCAATTCGCCGCTGGCGTTGATTCATTAACCATTCTGACACCAATTCGGGGTCTAGCCTCACTATAATGTGGCGTTGGTTCACATCCCACTTCTTACACCAATTCGGGGTCTAGCCTGTCAGCGACTTGTGCGCTGCAGCTTTTCAAGACTCCGCTACTTTCGCACTGCACGAAATAACAATTCATGACATTTGCGAAAGGAATGCGATTTATTCAGAGCCGACATTTGAATGGCTCTACGAGCGTTAGGTTTCATCATTGTTACACAATATGAATACATCAACGTGATGATAGATGATGCTAGCATTATACAATCTAAATGAAACAGCCCTATGTTTGCCTATGGCCTAGAAAGCTATCGTATTGGTTAAGGATACGTCTGCCCTCTCTACCGTCTCCAGTCAGATGTCCCGCAACACATAGCGTGGACAAGCACGGACACTTTACTCTCCGTGCAGTCGCTAGTATTGCGTGCCTAGTCTTGCCAGCACGCCGGCTGGTGAGTTTGAGTAACCTGCCATATCACGGTTACTCGCAAGGACCAGCAACCCAATTGCTTGGGGAAAGCCCTCGCTCATCTGTACTCGTTGCCCTCTGGTCTGACACAAATGTGTCTCCCTGTGAGGTATTAATAGTACTCGGTGTCTTCCCTGTCTGATGTCTCTCTACTAGCCTAGTGCTAACTCCTTACTCCTGTAAGGTCTTATTGGGGATGCTGACACCTACCATATACCACACTAGGAGACTACCCAATACCTTCTCCTACCATATATCACACCAGGAGACTACCCAATACAATCTTATACCACATATCACGCTAGGAGACTACCCAATATAATCTCATACCACATATCACGCTAGGAGACTATCCAGTATAATCTCCTACCACATATCACACTAGGAGACTACCCAATATAATCTCGTCACACATATCACGATAGGAGACTACCCAATATAATCTCATACCATATATCACACTAGGAGACCACCCAATACCTTCTCCTACCACACATCACACTAGGAGACTACCCAATACCTTCTCCTACCATATACCACACTAGGAGACTACCCAATACCTTCTCCTACCATATATCACACCAGGAGACTACCCAATACAATCTTATACCATATATCACACTAGGAGACTACCCAATACAATCTCCTAAAATATATCACACTAGGAGACTACCCAATACATTCTCCTACCATATATCACACCAGGAGACTACCCAATACCTTCTCCTACCATATATCACACCAGGAGACTACGCAATACCTTCTCCTACTATAGATCACACTTGGAGACTACCCAATATCTTCTCCTACCATATATCACACTTGGAGACTACCCAATACCTTCTCCTACCATATATCACACTAGGAGACTACCAAATACCTTCTCCTACTATATATCACACTTGGAGACTACCCAATACCTTCTCCTACTATATATCACACTTGGAGACTACCCAATACCTTCTCCTACCATATATCTAACTAGTAGACTACCCAATACCTTCTCCTACCATATATCACACTAGGAGACTACCCAATACCTTCTCCTACCATATATCTAACTAGTAGACTACCCAATATCTTCTCCTACTATATATCACACTTGGAGACTACCCAATACCTTCTCCTACTATATATCACACTTGGAGACTACCCAATACCTTCTCCTACCATATATCTAACTAGTAGACTACCCAATACCTTCTCCTACCATATATCACACTAGGAGACTACCCAATACAATTTCATACCATATATCACACTAGGAGACTACCCAATACAATCTCATACCTTTTATTTAACTAGTAGACTACCCAATATAATCTCTTACCATAGATTCCATTCGGAGCTGTGTCATTTCTGTGTAAATCGATCAGTATCTAGTACATCAACAGCAACTGAAAAATGCGACAGCGTGGAGTGACGAGGGGATCTGACCGACGCTCAGCGCTCAGAGGAAAGGCGAGACGTACATATAATCAGATTGCTGCTGGTACTATTTGGGTTGGAACTCTTCGCTTGCTTCTGAGGGTGGGGACGGAGCGCTTATGGGAATGCCCCGAATGCTGTGATGTCAGTTCCTAAATCAATCAATCAATCAATCAATCAATCAATCAATCAATCAATCAGCTGAAAAATGCTGGTGTTGGCTGCAACGTCCCGTAAAAGATAAGCAACAAAAATTTAATTAATGCCGCCACCAGTTGTGCCAGTTCTGTGTAAACCTATCATTACAGCTCCACCAACCATGCCCGTTCTGTGTAAACCTATCAGTACAGCGCCACCAGCTGTGCCAGTTCTGTGTAAATCTATCATTACAGCTCCACCAACCATGCCAGTTCTGTGCAAACCTATCATTACAGCTCCACCAACCATGCCAATTCTGTGTAAATAAGTTTGTAAAGCGCCACAAAATGTGCCCGTTCTGTATAAATCTATCAGTACAGCATCACAAAATGTGCCATTTCTGTGTTCATCTATCAGTACAGTGCCACCAACTATGCCAATTATGTGTAAATCTACCAGTACAGCGCAACCAACCATGCCAGACTATGTAAATCTATAAGTACAACGCCACCAACTGTGCCATTTCTGTGTAAATCTATCAGTACAGCACCACCAACTATGCCAGTTCTGTGTAAATATATCAGTGCACGCCACCAACTGTGCCAGTTCTGTGTAAATCTATCAGTATTGCGCCACCAACTCACCAACTATGCCAGTTCTGTGTAAATCTATCAACACACCGCCACCAGCTGAGCCTGTTCTGTGTTGATTGACAAACCGACTCATACGCTTGCTGTGGTGAGCTTTTCTCGCCATCCCGGTCATAAATCCTAAGTTTTGCTATGAAATCGATGGTCTACGAAACCCGTCTTATCTATTTCTTTCTATTCTCTTTCTACAACCGTCGCCATCTTTCTTTAAGTCCCGTTCGTCTAAACTGGAGCTCTTATTGCACGAAGAACACAAAACAACCATAAACTAACCCGGAAATACTAACCCGGAAATACTAGCCCACAAGTGGGAGCTGTGATTATCACTTCCGGTTGAAATCTCCCATGAATCTAAAAAGTCCAGCTCTCAACGAAACAAAACTGCAGCCTAGAAGATATTTTAGTGCAGTTTCTTTTCCTGGGCGCAATCGATTTTTTTTTGGGGAGAAATCGGGTGCCTTCAATTTTAGGATGCTCATTTGGGTGAGTTGTGTGAATAAGACATAAGGAGGAGAAGAAGGAAGAGATGGAGAGAGAAGGAGAAAGAAAAGAAGACAAAATAGGAAAAGAAAACAGAGGGAAAAGAAGAAGAAAAAGAGGACCGAGCGACGACGACGACGAAGAAGAAGAAGAAGAAGAAGAAGAAGAAGAAGAAGAAGAAGAAGAAGAAGAAGAAGAAGAAGAAGAAGAAGAAGAAGAAGAAGAAGAAGAGACGTCGAGAAAAAAGAAGGAGGAAGAAGCAGAGGAGGAGGAGGAGAAGGAAGAGATGGAGAGAGAAATAGAGAGAAGAAAGGGAAATAAAATAGGGAGAGAAGACGGATGAAAACAAGAAGAGATAGAAGACGGAAGACGAAGAAGAAGAAGAAGAAGAAGAAGAAGAAGAAGAAGAAGAAGAAGAAGAAGGCGGAAGCAGCAGCAGCAGCAGCAGAGCCGAAGAAGAAGAGAAAGAACAAGAAGGAGAAATACAACAAAACAAGACAGACAATATGAACAGAAGATCTAGACTTCCACCTCAACAAGCGCTCATACATACACGTTATGCAGCCATATTATATGTGATCGATAAACATTGTCCCCTGTGTGTGTTCAACACTTGATAAACCTTGTCCTTGTGCATCCCTAATGGCGGCACTTGTGTGGAACATCCCTGTGTTCTGTCTGACCTCTTAAACTTACTGAAGACAAGTTTATTCCGATTGCCTAATTTTGGCCTCAGATTGACAAACGTAGCTTATCTGGCCAACCGCGCCTGTCTCTAGCAGATAACGATATCAGAGACAAGACATTATAACAGACAAGGACAAACTGGCATTTGTTAATAGGATATTAATATATCTGGGACGTTGTTGGGTAGGGAGAGGAGGGTGGAGGAGGGGAAGACAGCGATGGTAAAAGAAAGAATCAAATGGTGAAAGTAACAAAGAGGAAGTAAAAGAAAAAAAAGAAGAAAGGCAATGAGAGAATGACGGAGACAAATTGGGATAAAAAGGAACAATTGACTTCTGCTGGTGGAGCTGTCATCGTCTGCGAAAGAAATGGTTTTCACACGTGACTACTGACCGTGAGGATGTGGTGGATCAAGAGGAAGAAAGTGGATCAATAGATAGATAGTCTCTCAGACAGACAGACATATAGATAAATTACATAGAGAGAGAGAGAGAGAGAGAGAGAGAGAGAGAGAGAGAGAGAGAGAGAGAGAGAGAGAGAGACGGACGGACGGATAGATAGATAGATAGATAGATAGATAGATAGATAGATAGATGGATAGATAGATGAATAAATAGATAGATAGATAGATAGATGGATAGATAGATGGATAAATAGATAGATAGATAGATAGATAGATAGATAGATAGATAGATAGATAGATAGATAGATAGATAGATAGATAGATAGATAGATAGATAGATAGATAATCAGACAGACAGACATTGTAGATAAATAAATACAGACAGACAGACAGACAGACGGACGGATGGACGGACGGACGGACGGACAGACAGACAGACAGACAGACAGAGGGAGGGAGGGACGGACGGACGGACGGACAGACAGACATACAGACAGACAGACAGACCGACGGAGGGACGGACGGAAAGACAGACAGACAGGCAGATAGACAGACGGACGGACGGACAGACAGACAGACAGACGGACGGACAGACAGACAGACAGACAGACGGACGGACGGACGGACGGACAGACAGACAGACAGACAGACAGACAGAGACGGACGAACGGACAGACAGACAGACAGACAGGCAGACGGACGGACGGACGGACAGACAGACAGACAGACAGACAGACAGGCGGACGGACTGACGGACGGACGGATGGACGGACAGACAGACTGTCAAAGATCTAAATAAGAGTTTATAGAGTTAAGAATATAAGTAATAGAGCTAAGACAGAGACTATTAAAGGACACCAGACAGGAGAGACACCAGCGCTATAAATAGCTTCACAACGGGACACACTTGTGTCAACCAAGAGGGCATTGAGTGCAAGTGAGCGAGGGTTTCCCAAAACACTAGGAAACTAACAGCCTCGACGAGTAACCATGGAGTACAGGTTACTCGAGTTAACTGACCAGCGTGCTGGGACACCACGCACGCAAGACTCGCCAGCGCACGGAGGATCCAACGTCCGTGTTCGAACACGCAATTAGAAGCGTGGCTCGGACTGCGACTGAGACGACTGGAGAGTAGACGTGTTCCTTATGAATACTATAAGTTTATAGACAATAGTGATTGTTAGGTTTTAGATTCCATTCAGTGATTAATAGTATCATTATATCACCTCTTCATTGCATCTGTGTAACGTACCATGATGTTTATTGTCAATGAAGTATTCCGCTCGCGGAGCTTGTTTGTAATCAGCTCTAAATAAATGGTACCTTTTGCAAATGACACGAGTTATTATTTCGTGTGGTGCAAAAGTAGGGGAGTCCTGAAATACCTGTCGCAAGCAAGTCGCTGACACAGACAGACAGACAGATGGGTAGACAGGTAGCTGGATTGAGTTGAGTTGAGATAAGAACTGACATCTCTGCAATCAGGATATTCCCATACACGCTCCGTCCTTTCGTTCAACAGCCAGCGAAGAGTCATACTACTAATCGTCCCCACCGCTATTTGATTGAAAGTCACCTGGACTTCCCTCTCAGTTTTGAGATTCTACCAGAACCCCTGCCAATCCCCCGCAATCTCATCCTTTCCACAAAAGGCTTCTCAATCTGTTCCCCCCATCTTCTCTACCTGTCCCACATGCGCACGACCACCTCCCCCTTGTCCATAGATAATCTACAACCAAGACGTAAATTCTCTGCCAGCCTATCAGCCTGTTCATCCCCCCCCCACTCCCGCATAGTCAGGGCAAAAAAAAAAATCCAGACAATTCTCACAATATGTGACCTCTCAAGCGAGGTGAGCCATTCCGACACAAAAATTTTCCTTTCTCCATCTTGCTAAGCATACTCCTTGAGTCCATGGTGAAGACAATGTGTGTTGTAGTAGTCTCCTCTAACCAACGGAATGCCGCTGTAACTGCTTCCACCTCCATTCTCATGCTGGAGGTCGTAGCTTCATATACCAGACTCCTTTTTTAAGAATCGTCCATTAGCCTTCGCAATGAAACCCCAACAACTCCCGTTTGTTTCTCACCACTGACCCATCAGTACAGCCAGCCAGCCAGACAGACAGCCAGCCAGCCAACCAACCAGACAGACAGACAGACATTCAGGCAGGCAGGCAGGCAGGCAGTCAGGCAGTCATAGAGTATATATAAATATACCACCTTAGGAACAGTTTAGAATTAAAAAATCAACACAATCGACACTCAACAAAGTCGAATTACCCCCATCAGCTCGACAGTCGACATTTCTCTACCCTCATTACAACAGGCATTTATTGGCACAGAGTTCTCTAATCAATGACTTCTTATTCAATGTAGCCCTCTAGTCTCTACTTCCTGCTGCCACCTCTATGAGTGCCAAACATCACATGTGTGTTTATTCATGAGACCGCTCTGTATCGAATGGGCTACGGACGCAATTCGTAATCCCCCATACTGCGTTCGAAACACAGCTGCGGGTGATTTAGCAGCAGACGTTGGTTTTCATACAATGGTACCGGTTCGTTCAGAAAGCAATGACACACAACTGAACGTAAACTTTGCCTAGAAATCACAAACAGCCCGAAAATGCTAAAGTTGACCACGACGTCCTGCAAAAGATATGCAGTTGTTTAAAATGTATGAACCGACTGACTGTAGGACTGACAGATCACCGGTTCATCACCTTCCCCAGTCATCGACAACCACACAGAGAAGGGTGGCGATAGAGGGGGAGCTGACACAGATGTCTAGATTCGTTGACATGGCAGATGACGAGCGACACAGAGAGAACAGTCGCGAGACAGGCTAGAGAAATATGAAGCCCACATTAGAAAACATATTCGGGAAAGAGAGTTATAGAAATAAATAAAACGATTGAAGGAAGCAAGAGCAGGAGCAGGAGACCAAGAAGAAAGAGAAGTAATAGTAGTAGTTTAGTAGTT
>JACEFZ010019950.1:0-38264 GCA_014155875.1 Cepaea nemoralis | reverse complement strand
CCCCGAAAAATTTTTTTAAAAAAGGGCTACTGTTTTCTTACTCTGAGATTGAACCAGGTAATTTCTAATCCTAAGACAAACCCCATACCATCTTAGCCCCAGTATTTTCCTCGTAGTGGCATGAAACCTGCGAACTATGACCCTACATCCGATGCAACAGTAGATAGTCAACAAGAGGATCACATTCATTGCACCTGGTGCTATCCTATTTGGCTAGTTTTTTTTCTGCACAGCAGCCCACCAAAGGTGTCACAAAGAAAACCAATTCCGCAGCTGCAGTGATGACCCCGGGGGTCTAAAAAAAAAACTGTCCTCATAAATGGAAAGACTGTGTCCATAAATAAACACATGAACTTCATTGTGCAAAACAGGCGGCTTAACCAGTTGTAACAGAATAGGTTGGATGTAGGGAGGCGACATGCTCTGGTCATACTGTCCTGGTGATGAGTTAAAGGAGAGATGAATTTGTTGGGACCTCCGGAGTGACGAAAGACACCCATAGGAAAATTCCCCTTTTTGCTTGAGAATGCACCAAAACGTTATTTTTTAAAATTTTTGCAGCAAAAACAAGCATAACAATAATGGCAGGGACTCCGGGGAGATCAGGGAGGAATAGTGGTGATCAGGGGGACAGGGACGGTTGTTTACTATTGTTGAGGATTCAGAGAAGGTTGTTAGTTATTGCCCAAGTATTCAGTGAAGGTTGTTCACTATTGCCCGAGTATTCAGTGAAGATTGTGAGTATTGTGAGATGTCTAGTCACACAATATTTGTCTCTAGGGATGACAACATTCAATGACAGGGGGAATGACAACGTTGTTTGACAACAAAATAGTTAGTGACGGGATAACAGCTGGAATGGAAGGACACAGAACAGAAATTTAAGGGATAACAGCCGGAATGGAAGGACGCAGAGAATTATGACCAGAAGAATAATAGTTCAATTCGTTCAATTGATCGAGATGTAAGTCATCGAATTTTGCTTTGGAAGATTGTCTGACTATATATGTTTATACCGATAAAGTTGTTTGCATTTGCCAGATGGCTGGCAGCAATTGTATCATTGGTATATTTTTAGTGTTTGGGAACTTCACATCAATATGTTCAACACATTTAGGTTGAAATTCTTCTCGGTGAAATATGTGTGATTTTTTGGGTTCGTAACAGTTAAGTCACAGGCAAGCCGATTCTCAGTTCCCGGGAAAGGATGTCTATTCGTCGGAATATGTGAAGTACTGAAGACATTAACTGTGCCCCTTTATGTCAATCAACACGGTCTAAGTCTTTGATAGGATGGCTGGTCTGTTACGGTCTGTTCCTACAACTGCATCAACTGCATACTGATCCAGCCACCACCCTGCTGAGAGATGCTGCCCTTTTGTGGGAGATGTCTTATTTGGTTACTGTGATCAGGATCATGGTCCTGTTGCAGATGTCCTTATTTGTTGCAGAGACTGACGATTCTGATGACTGTTGCAGATGTCCTTATTTGTTGCAGAGACTGACGATTCTGATGACTGTTACAGATGTCCTTATTTGTTTCAGAGACTGACGATCTGATGACTGTTACAGATGTCCTTATTTGGTGCAGAGACTGCCGATTCTGATGACTGTTACAGATGTCCTTATTTGTTGCAGAGACTGACGATTCTGATGACTGTTACAGATGTCCTTATTTGTTGCAGAGACTGACGATTCTGATGACTGTTACAGATGTCCTTATTTGTTGCAGAGACTGACGATTCTGATGACTGTTACAGATGTCCTTATTTGTTGCAGAGACTGACGATTCTGATGACTGTTACAGATGTCCTTATTTGTTGCAGAGACTGACGATTCTGATGACTGTTACAGATGTCCTTATTTGTTGCAGAGACTGACGATTCTGATGACTGTTACAGATGTCCTTATTTGTTGCAGAGACTGATGATTCTGATGACTGTTACAGATGTCCTTATTTGTTGCAGAGACTGACGATTCTGATGACTGTTACAGATGTCCTTATTTGTTGCAGAGACTGACGATTCTGATGACTGTTACAGATGTCCTTATTTGTTGCAGAGACTGACGATTCTGATGACTGTTACAGATGTCCTTATTTGTTGCAGAGACTGACGATTCTGATGACTGTTACAGATGTCCTTATTTGTTGCAGAGACTGACGATTCTGATGACTGTTACAGATGTCCTTATTTGTTGCAGAGACTGACGATTCTGATGACTGTTACAGATGCCTTATTTGTTGCAGAGACTGAAGATTCTGATGCTCCCCCGATGTGTCTCCACCTTGCCGTGGTGGGGGAGCTTGCGTGTCCCTTCGACCCCATGTGCTTGCCGATGGATGAAAACTACATATCGGACAGCCTATGGGATAGGGGCCAGACTAAGAGAGACACAACCTGCTGCTCTGCAGGTAGACTGAGGATAGCAGTCAAAGGTTTAAATCAGGCGCACGAAGGCAGAATTTCTTGGTCCGGACAATACTCTAAGGCTCTCTGTCGAGGGTTTAGGCTGAACGCCTCTAAGCCATAATCCCTCGGATGTGAGAGCCGGGCCGATACCCACCCACCGAAAAATAGAGGTGTGATACTGAGCACGCTACATGCCCAGTTCTGATACTTGTTCGAAGGCTCTCAGCTGGGGAATATGAGAGATTCCCGGATGAGAGGGCCTGGCCGTTTCTCGTTCACTGCTGCACGGAGGTAAGGTGCTGAGCCGGCAGCACATGTAGCCTACCTCGTGAGCGAGTACGAAAAGGTAAAAGAAGAGCCCCAGTCAAAATGGTTACGAAAAATGTCTGTATCTACCTCGTAGAGAGTCTAGACAAAGGTGGAAAAACGTCTCAATAACACGAAATGGAACGCACGGCTAGCGAATCCATTGTGTGGCCCGAAGTCCAAAGTGAAAGATTACCTAGTGGATATCGCCCGCAGACTGACCGTTCCTGGTGCGTGCTTGAGCGACTAGTGGCAAGCGAAATGCCCAACACATGGAAGTGAGGAATAAAAGCAGCCATGAGCAGGACGTGGCAACTCCTCGGGTGAGCCCAGTCTCAGAGCAATATGTGCCGGCTCTGCAATTATGGAAGCCTCCGTGGATAGCAGGGGAATGCCCATGGTCTGCCCCTGCCTTCCCTTGAGGGTTTACCGTGTTGTCGCTGACCGTTCCACTGTGACCAGCTGAGATGTGGGCGATACCACAGCACAAACAGTCTAACGTCTCTCGAAACCCCGGGAAGGCTAACCCGTAAAAATGCCTGCTGAAGCCGGATGTGCTGGCCTACGGGTGCAAATAAATCAGGCACAACGCAAAAAACGTCCGAGTGAAATTTCTTTCGTGCTAGGAACAGCTCTGACTACCTAGTTTCCGAATGCCGCTCTTGTTCGGAACAGCTCTGACTAGGCAGTTTTTCCGAATGTCCGTCGTGCCTGGAACAGCTCTGATGGGCACAAAGACAAGCACATGTCCGAACAAAAACTCGCTGAGTGGATACCGTCTGCAGACCGGTCTGGTTTGTGCGGGAACGGCCCGTGGTGAACGAAATGCCCAATATATTGAAGTGAGGATTTAAAGCAGCCATGAGCAGGGCGCTATGTGCTGGCCCTGCAATTATGGAATCCACCCTGGATGGCGGAAAATGCCATGGACTGTCCCTGCCTTCGTTTGAGGGAATGACCGTTGTCTTCGACCGTTCCAACCTGGCCAGCTGGGTTGTGGATGGCACCACAAAAGTGAGAGTCTCCCAGGAATGCTACCTGGTCAAAAAAGCACGCAAAAACCGGATGTGTTGGCCTACGGGTTTCGGCCCAAGGGCGCATAACAGACACACCACAATCACATCTGAAAAAAACACTCCGGATGAACGCAAAGAAGAAGAAGAAGATTCTGATGAATGTTACAGATGTCCTTATATGTTGCCGAGACTGAAGATTCTGACGACTATTATGATGTTATTTCTTGCAGAGACTGAAGATTTCGAGGACTGTTATGATGTCCTTATTTCTTGCAGAGACTGAAGATTTCGAGGACTGTTATGATGTCCTTATTTGTTGCAGAGACTGAAGATTTTTAGGGCTGTTACAGATGTCCTTATTTGGTGTCGTGAACTGGATTACCCTGAGTACTGTCACATATGGTGTTTTTGTATTCCGTGACCAGGACGTGGCCACACTGTTACAAATGGCTTAATTGGTTTCCGTGAATCAGAATTTAAAAGTTTGCCCTGGTCCTTAACACAATTTGCCAAGAAAGCCTCTGTGGTTTGTCAGCCATGTACCTAAGATTGTTTAAATAAAGCTTACATGGCAAAAATTGAAGCCAATTCTTTCAACTGTAAGTCCTCGTTTTGGCCAGCCTAAAGACAGTGTCTGTGTGTTGTCCATCATGTACCCATCTCATCTAATCTTGTTCCTCTTGTACCTTGCGGTGTCGAGGTGAAGCATAAACAGCGAGAGAGTGCTTGTTTATGGGCTTCATGTATCGAGATTCCCATGGACTCTGTTAATCCCTCTGACCATCGGTTGTTTACATGGTCGGCCTCTTCTTCTGCTTCTGCTTCCATTTGATCTGTACATCATTGCTTGCTGTGGTATACTGTTAGTTGGTAGTCTAGTTATATGGCTGAACAAATTTAACTTGCTGTTTTCTAATGAAATCTAGAGCTGAGGATGTTTATATGCATTCTGACAACTGACGCTGAATCAGTTCAAGTTCCTGTTTTGCCTAGACTAAGGGTATTGTCTGTGTCTTTCAGTGAAAGTTCTTGCTTTGGTCAACTTAATGGCATTGTCTGTGTCTTTCAGTTTAAGTTCCTGTTTTGGCCAGACTAAGGTTTTTGTCTGTGTCTTTCAATGTAAGCTCATTTTGGCAGACTAAGGGCATTGTCTGTCTTTCAGTTGAAGTCCTTGTTTTGGCCAGACAAAGGGCATTGTCTGTGTGTTGTCCATTATGCACCCAAGGTTGTTTATATGAGGGGGCTTCAAATGAAAACCTAAAATGTGTTCTTTTTTGGGTGAATATATTCTGAAAAAGTACAGAACAAATGTATAACTTTTCGATCTCACATTGCTTAACACTCTTAACATCCTTAACAACAATATTGACAGTTTACAAGACAATTGCATGGTTATTGTAATTTCTAGCACACCTTTGTGGTTTTCACTTGAAGCCCGGTTGAATAATGTCTGCATTCCGATTATTGGCGCTGATTCATCTGGTTGTAAATCCTCGTTTTGGCCAACCTCTGTGGGTGCATATACCTCAGATTGTTTATACGTTGCCTGCATTCTGACAATTGGTGTCAATTCATTCAGTTGTAAGTCCTAAATTTGGTCAACCTCTGTGGGTGCATATACCTCAGATTGTTTATACGTTGCCTGCATTCTGACAATTGGTGTCAATTCATTCAGTTGTAAGTCCTAAATTTGGTCAACCTCTCCAAGTACACTGTCTATGTCTTGTCTATTATGTACCTAAGGTTGTTTATATGTCTGTCTTATTTCGTGGTCAGTGAAACAAACCTGTGGCGTGATGTCGAGCCTGAATGAAGTATTATCTGACTCCAGGAGGAAGAAAGACACAACCGGGAAAACGGAGAATGGAACGGACATGTCTGTGTAGCAGGCGATGTCATTCCCTGTATAGAAATACTGTCCTATATGCTGCCCCTGTAAGTACCAAACAGAAATCTGTTAGCATGAAAGTTAATTGCATATTCTTTAAATAACGTCGCACTCAACCCCAACATTTGTTGGCTGTTTGTGATTTTGAATAACGAAGACACAAACAATAGATTGCACAATTTATTGCCTGGCATATTTCGCTGCATCTCATTAGGTACATACTGCAGAAATCACACAATATAATCAATCAATCAATCATGTGCCATGCCGGAAAGCGTGGGCGGTCATGACTCGCCATTTCACTTGATCACCAGTGTCGTGGATCAGCTCAGTGTTCCTGTCTCGTCCATGCCATGTGGCCAAGCCATCCAGGTATTTTCCTCTCGGTCTTCCTCTTTGTCTGTTCCCTTCGATCTTGCCAGTTGTCACTAAGTTCTCCAATCCATTTCTTCTCATAACATGTCCAAAAAATTTTGACTGTCTACGTCTAATTTCTCTAATCAGTTTACGATGTTCATTTGTCTCCTGTAGTACTTGGTCATTGGTTTTTCTGTCTGTCCATGGTATTCTTTGCATTTTCCCCAGAAACCACATTTCTGCAGCCATCAGATGCTTTTCAGCTTGACTGCTGTGACATATTCACCTATCCATCATTTTACAGCGCGTAAACATTTCACACCAATCCAGAGATTATCAAAACAACTACTGCACGATTGAGAATCAAACTCACCAAGTGACACTCATAACAGACAGATGCCAAGTTAAAAATAGGGAAGTTAGCGTCAACAGACTGGAAACCCATTGGGAGGAAGACGTCACGTGAATATAGCATCGCCCCAGCTCAGGCGTCATTTTATTGAAACCGCGCACTCCTCAAACTTCAGACTTAGGTGACAGTCGCAAAGCCTATGTGTCCAGCTTTCAAAATTTTACAACCGGCAGTTTGATTCTAGTTCTGAGGTAAGCTTGTAAATTCTCAGATCTAAGTGATACCAAGATGTATGAAGCAGAGGTATCCAGTGTTGTACGTCCAATTAATTGTATTTTTAATAAAATAAATCTCTGAAAATGTGAAAACTGCCGACCACAACTTCCAGTTACACAGAGCCTTTTCCCCGGCGAACCAGACATCTTATACTTTCTCAAAACTGCAAAACTCTGACATTCTTTACTACATTTACTTACTTTACCAGGTGCATACAACTATAATCTATCACAGAATAATGTATGAGGTGAAACTTCCAATGCACTCAAATGCATTTCATCAAAAACTTCTATAAAATGCTTCTGCAGAGCCAAGTCAGTTTGTGCAAACGAATCACTACCTCACTTTAAATTGTACTTATTTCTGTCTATTCGCAATCTAAAGAGCTGAAACAGGAATTATATTCTTCCTTTCCTCTTTACGAATTGAAAAAAATAGTATTTGATGGAAATTAGTTGTATTCATGTGTCAGATTTAATTTAAACAGCGCACTCTACCGATTGCATTGCTTAAAATGGGTTTACGTTCACAGACGCCTTTTGTGATAGCCGGACTAAGTAATCTGTCCAGACTTAAAGGTGAAAATTACCTCGGTCTATAGCCAACTGTGATCGCCGACAGAATGGACATGATGTGCACTGGTAATAGATGTAGGAGAAGTATAAGTAGACGAAGAGAAGGAGGGAATTAGGAAAGGTACTTCAAGTAATAACCTTTTTACTAATGTATTGTGTCATGACCCTGTATAGATTACATTTTGTAACAAATACACATACGAAATTCTGTATGTTGGACATGAACCACAATAAAACACACTAAATGAGTTAAACTCAGATTAACTGCTAAGGTGAGGGAAAGTAGTACAAGCTATAGAACCCCACACAACATAAGTTAACTCAACACAATACACCTCACAACACCCCATTCAACACCACAATAACAGCAGGAACAAGGAAAGGATTTAGAATCAGAAGAGGAAGACAAGTAGTTGCTTTGGAAGGTACAGATAAACAATTATATACACAATGTAGAACAAAAAGAGTTAATGTAGATGTTTAATTGTATGTCATTTATACAAATGCATCTCATCCTTGTCTTGATCTTGCCTGTCAGCTTGATTACAATGATCCAAGGAACATCACATTATCACTCTTATCTGTGTCTGACTGTACACTTCTCACTGAACTACAAGTCCACTGAGAGAATGCATACAGCAGGTACCAGACAACAGAAGATGCATCCAGTGTAATAATCTCTGACCCCACCCCAAATCAACACAACAACACTTCTTCTGATCTTGTCCTTCCTGTTATGTTGTGTTTACTCTATGAACATGCTGTAAAGGATTATACATATCTATGCGAATTTTGTACAGTGATGTCTTGGTGCCAACCTGACCAGAAAGAGGGAAGATGAGAGAAGAAGATGACCAACACCTGTGATGGAAGAGAACTCAAGCCTTGAGCAGAGCATGGGAAGCCTTCAGGGAAGCTAAACTGGCCGGAACTGAATTGGATCCATCAGACCATGGACCCAGGCTTATCCACATCTCCCATACACAAGGTTACCTTTTTCCTTGCCACAAACTTCACCCCTCTCAGGAACTGATTTTCCTAAATAATGGTTATATTTGACAAACTTAGACTGTACAACATTTTAACAGTTACCATGTCTCACTACACATTGAATGTTTTTTATTATTGATTGACTGTGTTTGGTCCTATGGGCATTTTTCTATTTAATTCTGTATATGCCAAACAGATGTTGAAAAAAGAAAATGTTAATAGGCCAAAAGACACTGGCCCAGTCAATAAATCATTGAACTGTAGCTATATTTTCTATTAATTTGTCAGTCCAAACTATCTGTTGATTCTCTATCTTGTTTGTGTAAAACATGTTGTCAATGACCACTTGTGTTTGTTAAATGTTTAATTAACAAAAACACATTCACACAAAATGAATTAAATAAGATGAGGAAAAGAGGAGACTCGACATCTCTTGACTGTTCCAGATCCATGTTATATTTCACCTGATTCTTACTGAGAAAGTCTTTTCAGACATTTTCTTAAGCTATCAAAAGGGGGTTCGTGAGCTATTACCATTAAATTCCAGGTGAAAAGACAAGGGACAAACCTAGTGCTTACTTTTCCCCAAAAGAGGACCACACACTCCTAGACAAATAACGAAATTCGAGTCTGTAAATTCTTCAAGGGTCGTATTCTTGATTTATTTGCATACAAGAAGTGGATGGGGCCCAGCTTCCTTTAACCGAAATGGGTCATGCACATTAGTGATTACCAGTCCCTTCAGAATATACGACTAACTGCTCATTGTCCAAGTTTCACATCCATACAAAAGAACAGGCTCTATGTATCCCCTCAACACTCTTTTTCTCGTTTCAATTGACATCTTTTTATTGGTCAGAATGTTTTTAATCTTGCTAAAGGCTACTTTCGCCATGGCGATTCTTGTTGTAATCTCTTCAAGGCATCTCCCATCAGATGTTATGACTGTTCCAAGATAATTGTACTGATTCACTTGTTGAAGAATATTTCCATTTACTTGTATATTACATTGTGGCACTTCTTTCTTCCTAGTGATGATCATAACCTGAGTCTTTTTACAATTTAATTCTAACCCCAGTTGCTCACTGTGTACAACAACTGCATCTACTAATTGTTGCAGGTCCTGCGCATTGTCTGCAATTAATACTGTATCATCTGCATATCTAATGTTATTGATGTTTCGTCCTCCAATGCTGATTCCATTTATATCCTCTACATTTCTGAAAATATTTTCACTGTATAGGGAAAACAGATCTGGAAACATTACACATCCCTGTCTAACACCTCTCTAACACAATATAAACAAATAGATAAATGCTTCAAGCTGAAATATACAGCACATATATTCCCACAGTATTCCAATTGTCTACCATGGT
Organism: Cepaea nemoralis; assembly: GCA_014155875.1. Taxonomy (NCBI): domain Eukaryota; kingdom Metazoa; phylum Mollusca; class Gastropoda; order Stylommatophora; family Helicidae; genus Cepaea; species Cepaea nemoralis. Next base: position 28,717 of record JACEFZ010019950.1, on the reverse strand, counting down.
AATTTTAGACTACTACAGCTTGAAGCCAAAATGACAATGTTATTGACTAGGTGCTGATATTGGTCCTGCATAACCATTAAGTCACCATCAAGGTGGGGAAAAGCATTGTCCTGTACACTCAACTTTGACAGATGATTTGCCTATGACAGCATCTGCAAAATCTGTGCTCAAGTTGTGAATAAGAGTAGAAGCAACTCTGCCTGCAAGCCTCACAAGACATGCTGGACTGTGCAAACATTAATTCAATCATTCAGTAGCACGTCCTTTGCAGAACCTCGTTCCCATAACAACCTTCTGGAAAACTCGGTCATAAGCAAGATGTCCTGCGTCCGATACACCCAACTGGAGATCATCCGCCACATCCTGCACCCATCTTGTCTTTGGCCTTCTTCCTCTCTTCATATATCCCCTTATGACTGTTCTCTCCAAACTTTCATGATGCTTCAAGTGACGAAAATATTTCAATTTTCTTTGTTTTAACGTCTTTAGTAGCCAACTTTCTTCAATATTCAGTTCCTGTTGTATGGATACATTTGTTCTTTTCTGTATCCAAGATATTCTTAGAACCTTTCTATAACATTTATATTCAAAGGCATTTATGCGCTGTTCAGCACAAACAACGACCTCAATTTACTAAACACCTACTCACTGGTGGTAAGTCATAGATTTATGGCTGACGTGGACCCAAGGTGTAGACATCAAAGTGGGACTTTCAAAATTCATCATCATGTGCCATGCTGATATTAGCATGGGTGGTTATTTCTCACCCTCTCATTCGATCACCAGAGTCATGGATCAGCTCTGTGTTTTTGTCTTGATTATACCATGTGGCGAAGCAATCTAGATATTTATCTCTGTCTTCCCAAGAGGAACAAGATGAGATGAGATGATGATGAGATGAGATGATGAGATGAGATGATGATATGAGATGAGATGATATGAGATAAGATGATGAGATGAGATAAGATGATCAGATGATGATGAGATGAGATGAGGTGAGATGATGAGAAGAGATGAGGTCTGCAACTCTTAATAAATTGGGGAACAGCAAACAATTGCAAGAAGCCTTGCTGGGAGATCGCATGACGATCAAGAAGAATTTAGAATGTTTGGCCAAAATAGTCTGAATCTGACATTAAGAATTTGTCGGGTGTATTGGCATGACGGATCTGACAAGTTCCTGTGAACCGCAGGTCCGTTGTGTGCATCGCAAAGCATCAGACTCTCCCTACATTAACTATTTCCTGGGGCAATTGCCTGCCATGGATGTGTGATGTGATAGCAAGGAGGGGGTAATGTGACAAGTTAGGAGATCAGATGTCAAACACACGCTTGATCGCACCATTGACATTACCAGCAGAATTCACTATCAACTACGCTAGTGTGCCCGTCTCCCAATACATCGCTCGTGTAACAGTATTGGGTATAATTAAGATCTAGTGGGAAACACAGATACAGCACGATTGAGCATTGAGACTGAAAGGGGTGGGAGATGCTCAATCGTGACGTATTAGGTTGTTAAGGTTAGTCAACATCCGATAGTCCAGCTGGGAAGACACGGCCTGTCATCTTGAGAATAAAGTATAAAGTTTCAGTCCAGATCAAGTCTTGTTACTTCTTTTGACACTGTTATAGAAGTAATAAATGGTGCCGTGACCGAGAATCTGAGGTTGATCTAGGCCGGCCAACAACAACTATCCACTGGCGGCATGCTGTAGGACAAATTATGAAGGTAATGGCTGGCCTACCACGGTCGTTGTCTGAACTTAATCATTTACAAGGGGCCTAACCTGGCCGTTGCTTGAACCTTGCCACTTTCAAGGGACTTGCCTCCAATTTAAGTTCAAGATTTTATCAGAAGTCCGAACTCGTTCAAGGTCAGGTCATCACTGGCCGTTGGCTGATCCAAATCCATTTTTTGGCCTCGTCATTCCTATGACCCAAACACACCTAATCCATTTTTGGGCCTCGTTATTCCTATGACCCAAACACACCTAATCCATTTTTGGGCCTCGTTATTCCTATGACCCATTCCATACGACGAAGTACCCACTTGAGAATCAAGGAAGGGACCCAACCAGGGGGTCGAAGATTTGTCTGGCAGCCCATGAGATGTGACCCAACCAGGGGTTGAAAATTTTCTGGCAGCCCACGAGAAGGACGAAAATACCTGAGGGAAGAGAAGTGATGTCTGAACTCCGCCACCTGAATTCTGAGACTAAATTTCACTTGATGCGGGCTCTGGTTGGTTGAACTGAATCCGTAAGTTGGTAAAAGAAGGTAACGGATTAATTTAAGGAAATAGACTCAGAGTAAAAGTTGTGTATTTCGAGGTCTCCCGTGAGGTTCCGAATTTCTAAATTAGAGTGGAGTACAGGACATTATTGTGGACATTATATCTACAAGGAACCTTCTGATTGCCACAAATTTGAGTTTTTTTTATTGAGGACAGGGTTCATTCTTCCTATGCTCAGACAGGATATCGTTGGTGCTTCTTCTGATTAATGTAATATCTTACAATATTATAACCAACTGAATTGTGCTGTTTGGGATTTGGGAAATTGTAATTGTTTGATTGGTTGCTTGCTTTGTTTTAGTATTTTTCAGCAAAACGGAACAGGACACCTCAGCACATCTTCCTTAAATTAGAAAATTGAAATTGTGTAGTGCTTTCTTTGCTTTATTTCAGTATATTTTTCAGCATGGCAGAACCGTATAACTTGGCCCAGGTTTTGACAGGCGTGGGAACAGCAGTAGGCCGACTTAATATGGTGATTAAACAACAAGGGATGGCAACAGAAATTGTAAAGTTTAGTGGACAGGCCAGAGACTATAAGAAATGGGTCACCTCTATAGAAAAAATATGCCTATTTGATCTCAGCAACAGATGAAGAAAAATGAGACTGGCTTATCAGACGGCAACGGAACCAGTTTCGGATCATATCAGAAGAAAATTAGAGGCTAGAGTAGATGAGACGTGGGAACAGTTCAAAGAAGACCTAGCAAGGAAATATGCGGAAATAACGGATCCACAACATGCGTTTTCGGTGTTGAGGCAGGCTAAACAAAATAACGGAGAGACGGTACAATTGTTTAGCGATAGGTTGATTAACCTGGCTGAAGAAGCATTCTTAGGACAGAATGTACGAGGGGAGGAGGTGGAAAGGATGTTAGTAGGGATTTTTGTAGATGGCATCAAATCTGATGGTTTGAAACTTAAGTTGATGAGGGAAAACCCTGAGAGGTTATCACAAGCGGTGGATATCGCGGTACAAGAGGAAAATTTGAGACGTAGGTTTAGATTAAGAACAGGAAGAGAAGTGGGAAGTAGTCGAGACGATAGAGTTGAGGAACCCATGGAAATAGGACAAACAAGATTCGGATGGAATAGGAGAGGCGGTATACAAACCTTACAAGGTAGAAATAGGAACGATTATGTTGAAAGAAGAAATGTGAGATACCCTACAAGTGAGTCAGTGGGAAACACAAATAACACAAATATTGTCTGTTGGGTTTGTGGTCAACGGGGACATGTTTCTCGTTTTTGTAATAACAGGCGTGTCCAGTCGAATACACAGGGTAGATATGATAATAATAGGGTGACTGGGAATGTTGTTGATAGACACAGGAATTTTACAGGTACAAGAACACAGGAAATCGGCGCCCTACCTATTAGACAGGACCTATGATAGGAGGGTAAATAATAGGGTCCCAAGTGTTAGAGAGTATGTTAATAACAAGTATAATAGCTCGAACAGAGAATATTTTCAACTGGATGAAGTCAAGAAATTATAGAAGATAAAACAGATTATAGCTCGTGTATATTAGAAATAGGGAAGTATAGAGTCCGTACATTAATAGATTCCGGAGCTCAAGTTAGTGTAGTAAAAGAAAGTTTTTTATACAAAATAGTAAGAAATTGTAGAGTATTTAAGTGTAGTAATAATTTACACTCTGTTACTGGACAGAATTTACAAGTAGTTGGACAAACAATGATAAATTTTAAGTTAGGAGGGATCAACATAAGACACCTTTTTTCATGTAGTGAGGGGTTTAAATAGAAATATGTTGATAGGGAGAGATTTTTTGATAAAGAATGGAATAAGACTTTTTTATGATTTACATAAGTTAAAATTCAGAGACGTATATATAGATATGGAAGAGGATATGCATATATCAGCACTAGTTAGGGTTAAAATGACAACGACGTTAAAACCACAGTCGATTAATTTGATACAAGCGAAGCTGAAGAGAAACCCATATTATGTAGAAGGAAACACAGTCAGAATCACTGAGTTACAAGAGGAAATAATTGATGAGCCTGGTTTGGAGGTTCCAGATGGAGTAATGGAGTTGGATAAACACTTAACCTTTCCAGTAATGGTTATCAACAACACAGGGAGAGAAATCAAGTTATACAGAGGATGTGTGATAGCAAAATTAGATCATAACATTAGTGAAATATTGGCAACGAATAGAACAGAAGTGTCGGGAACAAGTTATTTGAAAAACTTCTAGTGAAAGGGGAAGTGACAGACGCGGATGCGGAAAAAGAGGGAAAATCGGAATGGATGAATTGATCCATCCATCCAGAGAAAATAAAGTCCATATAAGTTCACTAGACAAAATAACAAGAGAACAAGAATTGTTGTCACAATTAAAAGCTCCGCCAGAAAACAAGGAAGTGTTGGAACAGTTTATAAAGCAAAATCAAGATGTGTTTGCGATTAATGATTTAGAGTTGGGAATGACACGAACAGTTAAAATGGAAATAGACACAGGAGATCATCCACCAATAAGTTTAAAACCATATAGAACTCCATTAAGAAACAGAGAAATAATGGAAAAGGCAATAGAGGAGATGCTGAAAGCAGGAATAATAAAAAGGTCGAAGTCAGAATGGTCATCTCCGGTAGTCATAGTGGCCAAGCCTGATGGTTCGAGTCGCTTCTGTTGCGACTACAGGGCGTTGAACAAAATCACCAAGAATGTAGCATACCCACTGCCGGTAATTGATGACATTTTGGGGCTACTTAATGGCTCTACATATTTCACAACGTTAGACGCAAGGTCAGGGTTTTGGTGTATTCCGATGTCAGAGGACGCGCAACGGAAAAGTGCCTTTTGTACCCACATGGGCTCGTACGAATTCTTACGAATGCCTTTTGGTGTCAAGACGGCGCCCTCTCACTATATGCTCTTAATAAATGAAGTTCTAGAGGGTATGCAAAGGTTCGCTCTTGCTTATATTGATGATATATTGGTCTATACAAAGGGAGATGTGGAGGATCATTTGAAACATATTAGACTAGTGTTTGACAGGTTAAGAAAGCATGATGTGAAGTTGAAGCTTAGTAAGTGCCAATTTTTAAAAACAGAAACAAAATATTTGGGGTATATTATAAATAGAGAGGGTATTAAACCAGACCAGGACAAAATAAAGGTTATTAAAGAGTTACCTGCTCCAACAAACGTTAAGGAAGTACGTGCTTTTGTGGGAACATGTGCGTATTATAGGCGGTTTATTCCAGCATTTTCAAGGATAGCTGAACCAATTACAAATTTAACAGCCAAGTACGCCAGGTTTAAGTGGGATGATGAGTGTCAAAAAGCCTTCGACTATTTAAAAAACAGCTTAACACTGGTACCACTGTTGACGCATCCAGACTTAAACAAACAGTTGATACTATACACAGATGCTTCGGACAATGCAGTAGGAGCATGTTTGGTACAACCATATGAAGGAAAAGAATCTGGAATACCAGGGGTTAAAAATGAAAGGCCTATCTACTTCTTGTCGCATAAACTTAGTAAATCACAAAGGAAATGGACTACTATCGAGAAGGAGGCTTACGCGATTCATTACGCTCTTCAAAAACTTAATTACTACTTACATAACGCAAATTTTGTCATTAGAACTGACCACATGCCTTTAAAGTCTTTTCTAGAAGCTCCAGTGCAGAACAGGAAAATAGAGACGTGGGCATTGAATCTACAGGGGTACGACGCGAAAATTGAGTTCATACCAGGTAGGATAAACACATGCGCTGATTTATTGTCTAGAATTCCATATCCACAGTCATCAGAAGATACAGAAGAGGGGGCAGCCGAACCAGAGATAGACGACCGGAATTGGCAAGTAAATATTCTAGATTCTGCTATAATAAATGGGGAAGAATTTGATAGTCTACCATCGGATCAAGAGTCGGAACATAGGGAAGAAGACCTACAGTTAGCACAATTCAATATGGAAGAGGAGCAGGATTTGGACCCAAAAATCATACAAATAAAGGAAAAATTACGAGAAACAGAAGATAACAAATATAAAAGGAATTATTTGCTCTTACAAGAGGATGGACAGTTATATTATATGTGTGAAAAGAATGAACAACTAAGGAAATATATTCCAAGGCATTTAGAAAATGACTTTTAAAAGCATATCACGATGAAAATGGACATCTCGGTAGAGACAAACTAGTGAAAGCACTTACAAGTAAATATTATTGGCCAAACTTATTTAAGTCTGCATGCAAATATGTAGATACGTGTGAAAAGTGCAGATTAAGGAACATGAAAACAATAAAGTCTCCATTACAGGACACAGATATTCCTCACTTCCCAATGCAAAAGATTAGTTTAGACATATCGGGTCCACACCCCAGAACATTGTCAGGAAATGTATATTTAATTCATATAGTAGACATCTACAGTCTTTGGCCAGAGGTTTATGCAATTCCAGATAAGAGCGCGGATACTGTTATTAATATTTTTTTACAGGAGTTCGTACCAAGGTTTAGTTGCCCACAAAGTATACTTACAGATAATGGTAGAGAATTTGTAAATAAAAAATTCGAAAAGTTATTAAAAGATTTAAACATAAGACATATAAAGACCTCATTTTATAGACCTTCGTCAAATGCGAAAAACGAGCGTCAACATCGGACGTTATACAACATTGTGGGCAAAGATTATTGATGAACATGAACAAGATTGTGATCTATTTTTGGGGGCCTGCTCTTAGCGCTATTCGTACAAATCAAAATGAGAGCACGGGTTTTTTCGCCATTTTATTTAATACACGGGAGGGAACCAATATTACCTATAGATAATTTATTAAAACCTAGACGGAAATATATGGGTGAAGATTTTCAAGAGACCATAATACAAGAAATGCATAAAGCACATATGAGGTTAAGGGATAATATAATAAAAGCTAGGGAAAGACAGAAAAAGTACAAAAATGTAAATACAAAATTACAAGAGTTTAAGGTAGGCGATAGAGTTTATTACAAAAAAGATTGGAGGAACTCTAAGTTTGATGCTCGTTGGATTCCAGGTTATTACGTTTTGGAAAAACTTGGAAATGTATCGTATATTATAAAGAACCAGGTCACAGCACATATAGCAAGGGCACACGTTGAACACTTAAGAAGAGATGAAAATGAGATAGAAAATAATAATTATAACAATAATTATTATTCGGATGCGAAATTTTTAGATGAACAGGTTGTTAGAAAAGCTACAGTAACCCCAGATTTTCGAAAAGCTACAGTAACCCCAGATTTTAGAAAAGATACAGTAACTCCAGATCTTAGAAAGATCCAGAACAAAATCAGTTGCTAGCAAGTCCAAGTTACGAAGAACAAGAACAGACAATTCCGAAAAGAATGGAAGAAGAAGGGCCAAATGAAACTCATTATGATAGTATGAGGAAGACACAGGTGCTCCATTTAAAAATACTAGGCAAGCAACGAAAAGAAGAATGGACAGTCAAAGAGATAAAGAAGTGAAAAGACAGAGGAGAATTAGAGATTGTTCAACAAGCGGAGACGATATACCTATACTGGAAAGATCCTTAAGAAAGAGTGATCGACAAATTAGGTGGGATGTTGAACGGAAGAGATTAGCGGCAGCTAAAGAGAGACATACAGACGAAGAAGAAGAAATGGATGAAAAGTCAGAGTCAAGTAGTAATATGGAGGAGACTAGTAGGTTGTAAGAAGAAGAAGATGTTGATATAGAGTTAGCACTCATTCAGAGAAATTTGGAGTTGTTGAGGAAGTGGAAACGTAAGAGATAGATAAATTGAAAGTACTGCAGATAGCAAGTTATAAGTATACGAAACGGTGGAAAAAGTGGTCTTGAGATATTAGTACAATGGCTGAATGTATTTTTTATTGATGTTAGAAATGCCGTGTTTAAAGATAGGGGTTAACAAGTTATAGTAATAATAGACAGGACAGATCACAAGTACGTTGATAAGTAGAGGATGGCTATTACATTGAGTTAATGTTGGATATAGGTTACAGTGCTTACTTAAGAGCTTATTCAGGAGGCTATGTGCTGTTAAGAGAAAATAAATAGATAATTTTGGATTACTGATTTGTTTATGTAGATAGAACAGATATGTTCATAATTGATCTGTAGTTAACAGATATACAGATAGAATGTTTAGTCTTCTCGGTCATATAAATACTGGATATGCGTCATTTTACTGAGTATGAGAGCCTAATGCTGGTGGGCCAATGTACGTAGTAATTTTAAGAGAGTTAAAATTGTGTTGAAAACTGGGTTTATGAAGTCTAAGTTTTATGAGTTATGAGTCATATAGGAAACGTTTTTATGCTTGAGTTGATGAGGGATATTGTTTGCTTATTTTATTGAGCCTAAGTTGTAATGCCTCATAATGAGTTTGTTTTCATAATTTGGTCTTGAAAAATGATTGTTATTGGTTGATTAATTGATTTAGAGTAGGGTGATTGTGTTCTTAGCATTTGAGTTGATAAAAACTATTGGTCCGTAAAAGTGTCCAATAGTGATAGGTAGAATAGAATATTTTTATTCTGTTTGATAACATGCATGTTATGTCATTTTAATGTTTTTTTTCAGATTTAATTTGGGGGTTGTGTTTTATTTCGATTACATGAATGGTTTGATATATGGAGTTACATGGTTATAAAGTTAGTTAAGTAACTTTAAGTTTAAGGTGGATGAGGTTTTGCTTAAGTTTTTTCATTCAGAAAAGAGTTGATAAAAAACTAATTTATCCATTGATATAAGGTAGGGGGAAACTTAAGAGTAAATAATTAAGGAATGCTACGCATTCAGTAACTAGTGGGAAACCATGGTTGGTGAACGTGTGTGCACGAATGGATAGACGTATCCAGGGTCTGCACACACGTCACTGTATTTATAAAATAGCAGGATGGGATGTACGGGGGCAAGATATAGGTGCTGTGAAATACCAGCTTTAATTATATTAAAAGTGTTCATAAAATATGAACATGGGCTCATGGTAAAAGGTGAAGGTAACGAAACTGGAACAGAATTGTGGTTGGCAATGTCAGTCTGAAATACACATGAAATGAAGGTTTATGAAAAATTATGCCAAATTGTTTTGTAACGAACAATGATATATTTCATAAGGTGTTGTAAAAAAAAAAATTATTTTACAAAATTTTTTATTGGCAAGGGAGGTAAAGGGTGAAGGTCTTAAATGTACATTTACTGTATGTCCATGTGGTCATGTCGTGTATTCATTCTTTATGTTTTTTATTTGGTGCGCACCACTTCTTTACTTTTTCTAACTACATTGTTTTTGTACGTCCTGGGGTTTGAAAGAATGAGAAATTGTATAAGGTCAAAATTTTCGATAAAGGATTTATGAGCTGTTCTTACAATATGTATATTTGATACAGGAAACTAGATGAGCCAAGAAAGAACCAGAATAGTAAAGAATGAGAAATTTTATAAGGTCAAAGATTTCGATAAATAATTTATGAGCTGTTCTTATACTATGTATATTTGATACAGGAAACAAGAAAGAACCAGAAATGAAGAATTATGTAGTAGATAACTACAAGATGTAGGAAAAAAAAAAAAACTGTTTGGATTAACAGAGTTATCATACGGGGTATTATATAAATAAAAGTCGAAGAAGAAGTATATGGGGGGAGGTTTTATTAGCAGACCATATCACTGGGAGAAGAAGTAAAAGAGATATTATTTACTCAAACTTGATTTTTAGGGAAGATTAGAATACAAAGAGGGAATGGGGATTAGGAGTAAAGATTTTTCCTTTAAAAGGAAAATTCTTTAATTAACATGGGGAGGTGTAACAGTATTGGGTATAATTAAGATCTAGTGGGAAACACAGATACAGCACGATTGAGCATTGAGACTGAAAGGGGTGGGAGATGCTCAATCGTGACGTATTAGGTTGTTAAGGTTAGTCAACATCCGATAGTCCAGCTGGGAAGACACGGCCTGTCATCTTGAGAATAAAGTATAAAGTTTCAGTCCAGATCAAGTCTTGTTACTTCTTTTGACACTGTTATACTCGCTGTAATTTGTTGACTGTTGCCCAAGCTGAACAAAAGTTAGGTGCATATCCTTTACAGGACATCACATACAAACCCCAATATTTTGGCTGCTTGTGATTTCTTGGTAAGTTTATGTTCGGTAGTTTGCCATTGCTTTCTGAATGGCCACCACCCATACCATTGAATGAAAATCAATACAAGGTGGTTTGCTTCAAAATCGCCTGCAGCTGTGTTTTTAAGATTGTATATGGGATTTCATTGGTCATGTGATGAGAAGAGAGACATTGGAGAACATCGCAACAACTGGAAAGATCGAGGGGAAGAGAAGCAGAGGCAGACCAACAGAAATGATGCTGGATGGATTGAGATAGTCGCATAAAGGAACATCATCAGCAGAGTTGATCCAGAAAACCAAGGACCGAGATCTGTGGAGAGCCATGAACGCCTATGCCAGATGGCATGGCACTTGATGCTGATGATGATGATGTGGGATTACAGATTGCACCCTTTAGCACAGAGCCAAGCTGAAAATGCCATTACAAGGGACTTCAGTTGAGACCAGAGATGATATCATGCATAATGTAAAGGCCACATTGTACTCCATTCCCTGAAATGCTTCCACCAATGGTGGGCCCGCTAGAAGAAATGTATACAGTCACTAAGAAACTAATTTGAGAGCATCTGTTAGATTTTGTGTTTTCTCTCTCTCTCTCTCTCTCTCTAAAAAAAAAAAAAAAAAAAAGCATCCATTGGAATTTTCCCCCCAGGATATGCTGATCTGGTGGAAAATAAGCAGGCAGACAGATTGGCTGGGTCTGAACCCCTTGGTGAGGTACTGGTGCATGATAAGGCAGGCGTGGACGGAGCCCTTGGAAACGTGTGTATAGTGCAGAATAAGGAGTGGATCATCACAGCTTGGAGAGAATGGTGCTGCGGGGAGTGACCTGAGGATGTGGCCAACACACAAAACTCTGAAAGACCAGACGGTCACATAATCAGACTGCTACCCGTACCATTAGTACTGGGACTCTTCCCTGGCTGTTGCAGATGAGGACAGAGCATGTATGGGAATGTCCCGACTGCTGTGATGTCAGTTCTTGACTCCACTCAATTCAACTCAAGACTTCTTCTTCTTCTGCGTTCATTCGGAGTGTTTTTTTCAGGTGTAATTACATTGTGTCAATTTATTTGCGCTCTTAGGCTGACACATCCAACTTATGCGGGTTTTTTGTTTTTTTTTGGTGCTTGCTCACTTTGAACTCAAGCGTAGTCCATACATACTATTTATAGCAGTGATGGACTGAATTTTGCGTGTGGATTAGCTTTCCCTACTAACAGTGCCCCTCGCCATCAGGCAAACCCACTCTGACTTCAGAGGTACTTGTAATTTACTCCCCCAAGTCAAAGGATGACAGATCAACATTTTAGTCCAGCTGTCCGGTGTAGGGGTTGAACCACCAACCTTGGCATCAGCACACCGGATGTTTGTGAACTAGCGTTCTTACCCATTCGGCCATGCATGCGGGTGTTTGTTGACCGGTTTAACCTTCCCGGGTGCAAGGGCTGGTTGATTCGGCAGGTGAGTTGTTACACACTCAGTGGGTTCTGACTTCCACGTCTACCATCCAACTCAAGACTACTTTGAAAGGGATTCAGACTTCAGACCTACAGGTCAGTAATTATAATTTTCCCGACCAAAGGCCCAATACGTTTTCAAACACACCTTGTATGTTGCAACGTGATGGAATCCATTCAAAACACAAAATATTCAACAAACAAGTAAACACAACAGATACCTGCACAAAGCTGTCTATAGCGTGAACTACAGAGGTAAACACCTTCTGGGGTAAACGGATGTTTGTGGTGCCGGAGTCTACGATGGTTTTATCAAAATTATACTGCCAAAGAGAACACAAGAAAGGTAAAAATATTAGCAAGTGCATGAAGTTAACAGATTCAATGCCAAACTAACATTAGTTTGGACCAAACAAAAATGGATGGTGGAAAATGGGAAGTTAGGGTGTGTCACAGTTATGGCTTAACAGTTGTTAATATGGTAGTAGACATGTATTATAATGCAGTGACAACATTGTGACAATATATAAGCCTATGGCAGATAGGGGAAGTCACTTAAGATGATTAATCATCCCATGGCACTGAATCAGAGTGTTTCAGTAAATCAGAAAGTCTCTGTGATGAAGTGGTCAAGCCGTCTGACTTGGGCTCCGAAGGTTGTAGGCATATACTTTACAGGACGTGACATTCAACCCCAGCATATTTTGGCTGTTTGTGATTTCCTGGCAAGTTTAAGTTTAAGCAGACACATTGCTTTCTGAACGGCCGGCACTCATAGCATTTTATAAAATCCAATGCAAGGCGGTCTGCTTCCAAATCGCCCGCAGCTGGGTTTAGAACTGTGGGAGTGCGGATTGCGTCCGTAACTCCTTCGCTACATAGACATTTTTAGGCTGCAGTGAATCATGGAATGTAAGTGAACAAATTAGGAAGAGCTTGGAAGCAACAGAGATGTGGTTCTTGAGACGAATGTTGCAAATTTCTTGGACTGCCAAAGTAACTAACAACAACTGCCTGAAAGAGGCTAATGAAACTAGAATATTATATACAACAGTAAGAAATAGATACACAGATTTCTTTGGTCATGTGATGAGAAGAGAGGCATTGGAGAACAATATGACAACTGGAAAGATCAAAGGGAAGAGAGGCAGAGGCCAACCAAAAGAAATGATGCTGGATGGATTGAGACGGTGGCATGGAGAAATATCATCAGCAGAGTTGATCCAGAACACCAAAGACTGAGATCTGTGAAGAGACACGAATGGCTACGCCAGCTGGCAGGACACTTGATGATGACTTTAGGTCGGGTCTACCTGGGAGCACAGGTTAATTAGAAACAAATCCATGTTAATGAGGATTCAAACACAGACCGCTGGGCTGGCAGGCAAGCATGCTAGCCACTGCTCTTCTGTGCTCCAAAAACTCTTTGACCCAGGTTGGTTGGTTGTGTATGCTCAAGAAGATAGAGATGGGGTGGATCTATGGAGCTATTTCAGCTGGCAAAGAGTAGCTTCATTTTCGAGCCAGGGCATGCAGGAGTACAAGAAAATGAGTGGGCTGACAAGCTTGCAGATAAGGCTATTGTGGAAGGTGAATGAGCCATGGACCAGGCAGACATTCTGAATGCTTTATGAGAAGTAAGACTTTTGCGAGAACCAAGTGAATCTACAACCATGGTCAGGATACAAGAACAGCAAATTAAAAGAGGTGTGGCCAAACAAGAACACTATGCAGGAAGCCAAAGAAGATAAATAAACCAACACAGAACTGGTGTTGTTAGCCGCTACACGATGCAGGATGTACTGAGGAGGAGATCCAAGCACTTACGGACTGAATGTTTTCATGTGCAATGAGGATGATCTGTCGTCTAACTAACTGGTTTGTTTGTTAGTTATCTGTTGGGGTATCATGTGTATGCCAGGGTGTATGGTGAGCTATTGAGTGGGTGTATAACTGTGCTTGTGTGTGTAAATGATGTATGTATGTAGGTATGTATGTATGTATGGGTTATACATGTGTGAGTGTGTGTGTGTTTGTGAGAGAGTCTCATAACATGGTAATATGATTTGTTTATATTCACGGCATTCATTTGACAATGTTTTTCCTATGTTAATGTAACATGTACAATAGATAATTGATGTTTGAAAGACGAGTGGTTGGACGGGCTGAAAGACAGGTCTGCATGCCTAATTTGTGACACTTTGAAAATAAAGTTCATTCATCCCTGCACTCAGGAGCACATAGGTGCTCATATCCTCACCCATCAGTGTCTGACGACTAACAGTGCCATTTCTGTGTTGGCTGACAAGGCCCCTCATTCTCCCAATGTGATTCTCGTACCTGGCCGTGCCAACTCTTACTCCTGAGTCTCTCATTCTGGACAACGAAGCGGTAAACCCAGGTATAATAACTTCCTAAGGGAAACTGAATTTATATTGAAACAATATACAATAACCACGTCCTATCTGGGAGCCACATTTGCAGAGCGGCTTTACGCTCCGTTACCATCTTTCACCTCTTGTCTTTGACAATCATTTCCAGCTGTCAGGAAAAGTGAGTCCCCTGCTCTGCTCAACTACAGTGTTGCCCATTTGTCCACCTGGTGGATACTCTGTCTTTACCAACATATTTTTTGTTTGTTTGTTTGTTGTGTATCAGTTGCAGTCAACACCAGCATTTTTCAGCTGCTGTTGATGTACTAGGCAAGTACTAACATATTACATCAATCAAAACAATGTTTTCCCATAGTGAATTTGAATAATTAAGATAAAAATAATAGATTGCACAAGTTTTGCCTGGCATATTTCACTGCATCTTATCAGGTACAAAAAGATGATGGGAATCTAGGCTAGCTGAAACACCACAAACCACCTACGTCATTGATTGGCCGGCACATTTTGGAAACCAGTCATGTCACTGATAGGGACAATGAGTTTCGTGTACTGTTTAACACACAAAATAGTCGCTTGTTAAAGGTCACAGAAGCCATCATGATTAATCTGCATAGACCAGTTTTGTGCAAACAGAAAGACGTGACAGTCAGTTTAAAATTACTGTGGTAGACAATTGAAACTACTGTGTGAATAAGTGTATATTTGAGCTTGAAGGATTTATCTAATTACTTTATTTTATGTTGTGTAATTTCTGCAGTATGTACCTGAGATGCAGAGAAATATCTTCTTCTTCTTCTTCAGCATTCCGAGCCATTGAGGTTCTTTGCTGCAAATACAATCTGTCTCCATTCGTCTCTCTGGTGGACCTTCTCTTGCCAGTCGTTGATTCCAAGTGCTTGTAGGTCTGTATGTATATTATCTCTCCACCGCCTTCTTGGTCTACCTCGGGGTCTACGGTCATTTATTTCCTGAGTGTAAGCGAGTTTTGTTTCCCTATTATCTTCCATTCTTTCTATATGCCCCAGCCATTGTAGTCTATTAGCCTTCATGATACCAGTGATTAGCGGGGACTTAAACAAATCATAAATGTCCTTTAACGTTCCAAGGTCGTTGTCCAGATAAGTCAGTCCGATATCGAGGCTCATGTATTTGTTTCGTAGCAGAGAAATATGCCAGGCAATAAATTGTGCAATCTATTGTTTGTATCTTCGTTATTCAAATATACAATAATAATTACAACAACACTAACCTCCTTACACTCCATGCCCAGTGGTTGTCCAGCCACAAAGATGTCTGTCAGAACCACCTCGTAGTACCACTGTTTGTAAATTGGTGTATAGAACAACGGGGACTTTGACAATGATGGTAACACACCTCCAATTATCTGAGGACGAATGGGAAACAGTAAAATGTAAAGGGCCTTTTCACACGCCTTAAGATGTATTTGGTATATGCGGTATCGCTCGCTTTGAATTCAAGTGTAGTCCATCCACGTGCACTTGACTGATTTTTGCACGAGTATAAGGCCAACATTTTAGCCCAACTGAATGGTGTAACAGACCAATCGGCATCAATGGGTCATGTGGTCAACATCACGCTGGATGTCTTTACTTCCCTGAACAATTCCTGGATTCCATTTAAGGCTGGGTCGACCCGGGAGGATGAGTCGACCCGGGAGGATGAGTCGATCCAGGAAGATGAGTCGATCTGGGAGGATGAGTCGATCCGGGATGATGAGTCGATCCGGGAGGATGAGTCAACCCGGGAGGATGAGTCAACCTGGGAGGATGATATGACCTAGGAGGATGGGTCGATCTGGGAGGTCGAGTCGATCTGGGAGCCCAGATTACTTTAAAAAAAATTCAGTCATAATGGGTTTCGAAAATATAACCATCTGGCCAGGATGCAAGCTACTGAGGAAGAATAATATTCTGCTACTATAACCATTACATTGGGATGTAGTGGAGGGAAGGGTGGAGGGGAAGCATGCAAGAGGAAGACAATGTTACAGATGGATGGACAACATCAAGAGATGGACTGGAAGATAATGACATGATTGCACCATGAAAACACAGGACAGAGGATCCTGGAGACTCTCAACAGCCGGCCTTCAATGCAGAAATGGCACTTGATTGATTGATTTAATCATTACTCAAGCATCCACATAACACACATTAGTGATTAATAGTATATTTCCCTATCTTTTTGCTACCTGTACCATCATGGGGGTTGGTTTTTGTGTTTGCCTTTTCCTGCTGTTTGTGATGAGCTGTTTTGATGTCATCTTCTTCTTCTGTCTTTCATCTCTTAATGAAGCATAGGCCCTCAACTAAACCATGCAGAGCCTTTGGTAGATGTATCTCCGACATTTTGGATTTTGTAGCAAATTGTTTTATGAGATGAGATAGCCAGTTTCATTCCAACCCTTTTTAGTTGCTGTGCGTTGCTTTTCATACAATGATATGAGTGTCGGCCATTCAGAAAGCAATGACAAACTACTGAACGTAAACTTACCAAGAAATCACAAACAGTCCAAAAATACTGGGTGTAACGTGCATAGGGTTATGCACATTTGGGGGTTAACGGACAAGCTAGGAATGTTATTATATAGTTAGGGGTAAATGGGTCAGAAAAATAGTAGGCAGATGTTCGGTAAAAAAAAAAGGTTGAGGTAAGAATTCTAAACAATGGCAGGCCCTAGAAATGATAGAGTATACATCATGTAAATGTCAGGCATAGTCACGAAAGGCATCGAGGAAAACGTGACTGGAAACCAGGAGACAAAGGCAGTCTAGAAATATAATGTAAATTAGGGTTAAATGGCATTTCGTGGGAGGTCTGAGAAGAGGGAATAAATAGACAAGTCTGAAAATTGGGGGATAGTGGAGTTTTGAGCCAGACAGGAGAGGTCTGAGTTCTGGGAGTTGAATTATGGCAGAGTTAGAGAGAAATTCCGCCTTGTGCTTTCAGTGAGTGGAATTCTGGGGCTAAGGATTGGGAACTTAGCCAGGCTGTCAGCGGCGATAGTGTTTGGGCTATGCGGAGGATACTCAGGAGTTAGTCGGTGTCAGGCTGAGGAGGAAATCTCAGCCAAGATGGTATTGTGCTAAAGTGCTCTCGGACTGTGCTGTTACTGTAAGATGCAATATATGTGGATATTGTTCTAAGCTGAAATGTCCCTGATTAGTGTATCATCAATTGTGTTCCAATTAAAGGATTATGTGCGCTGCCTGGTCTTCGATGTTGATTTATCGCTGTTGATCAGTCATTCAACACAACATTCACAGACATCCTCTAGACACAATCAAGCCACTCCTTTATGTCATAACCATCTTGTGAAACTGGGGTTGACTGTGACATCATGTAAAGGATATGCAACTAACTTAACTTACGCTATGCCTAGTAAGTTTTTTGTTGTTGTGCATATTCGTTACAGGACGTTGCAGTCAACACCAGCATTTTTCAGCTGCTGTTGATGTACTAGGCAAGATTATGCTCAGTAGTTTGCCATTGCTTTCTGAGCGACCAGGCTCACAATACCCTAAGTTACCGATGTGGCGAGAACCGCTACCAATTCTCGTGCACATCACGTCACTCACAATAGTATACGGGATTACATAGAAAGACGCTAACACCTAGGCCAGGGAGACCGGCTGGTAAGTTACAAAGTAACTATTCTTTGCTTTCCTTATGGACTCTGGCAACAAATGGGTGATGTTTAAACTGGGTGTTTGTAAAGTCTCACTACACTTTGTATGCAGAACAAATTTGAAAAATGAAGCACATGACATCATAAAAAATGTGCTCCACAGTTCATCATGAAAAAAATGTGTAGTAAATAGTTGTTGTCTGCTGAAGTAATTCTTTGCACTCTAAACAGAAAGGTGTTATCAACAGAAGAAAGAATTTTTTGGTTGAACAAGTGTTTTGAAATAGCGGTCTAGAAATAAAAACAGACACGTTGTAGAAGGTATTTGACAATATGAAGAGATGTGTACAGTAATGTCTTGAAGTCTGTGGTGGACATTTCCAACACCTGTTATAATGAATACTTCATTGGTAATTTCCAGCGTCCCCAAAACAGCGTTAAACCATAGCAGTGACTATTTTAACTAATTTAATGAATTTTTAGCACATTTTTGATGATGTCATTTACTTCATTTTTCAAATTTGTTCTACATACAAAGTGTAGTGAGACTTTACAAACAACGGGTACTATCAATAACCTGCAAGTAGAAGAATCCCACTTGTGTTAACAGGATGCAAAGAATAGTAAGACTGTAACCTTCCATGTCATAAGAGGCTTAAGGAGGCTCTGCCTATTTGTTAATCGGATCCTAAGTGGAAGCAAATAATATTAACAGTGAAAACTACCACGCATGATGTAATAGCGGCTAAGGAAGATTCCGTCCATGTGCTAATGAACCCTTATAGGAAGCAAAGAATATTAACAGTGAAAACTACTACGCATGATGTAAGAGCGGCTAAGGAAGATTCTGTCCATGTGTTAATGAACCCTTACAGGAAGCAAAGAATAGAGTGAAAACTACCACGCATGATGTAAGAGCGGCTAAGGAAGATTCCGTCCATGTGTTAATGAACCCTTACAGGAAGCAAAGAATATTAACAGTAAAATCTACCATGCATGATGTAATAGTGGCTAAGGAAGATTGTCTATGTGTTAATGAACATTTACAGGAAGCAAAGAATATTAACAGTGAAACCTACCACGTATGATATAATAGTGACTAAGGAAGATTTTCCATGTGTTAATGAACCCTTACAGGAAGCAAAGAATATTAACAGTAAAACCTACCACGCATGATGTAATAGTGGCTAAGGAAGATTGTCCATGTGTTAATGAACCCTTACAGGAAGCAAAGAATATTAACAGTAAAACCTATCACGCATGATGTAATAAGGCTAAGGAAGATTATCCATGTATTAATGAACCCTTACAGGAAGCAAAGATATTAACAGTAAAACCTACCACGCATGATGATGCCCGCACTTAAACTGCTGGTGTGCTGGTGCTGAGGTAGCGGGTTCAAACCATACACTGGTCAGTTGGACTAAAATGTTAACTTCTCACCCTTTACATGGGGATGAAAATTACAAGAATCTCAGAAGTCAGAGTGGGTTCATATGGTGGCGAGAGACACTGGTAATAGGGAAAGCTAATACGTACGCAAAATCAGTCCTGTGCACTCACTAGTAGTAGAGTGCATCAATGCAAACCAGAAGTAGGACTTTCGGTCCAACATAGAGGATCGGCGGTTGAGCTGTTAAAGCCTCTGGAGTGTTTATGCTTGTGGTTTGCTTATGCATTTTCCTCATGTTGAACTGGTAGTGCATGGTTCTGTCACCTTGCTACTGAGTAAGTGCATGGAGTGACACTGTGAGCTGTGAATTTCGTGTGGAGTGCTTTTACATCTCTCCACGGCTGTTTGTGGCGCGAAGTGCATGTTCAGAAAAATGTTGGCCAGCCGGTTCCTGAACTAACTGGGTTGCCTTATACAGTAATGTGTGGCTGCTGGTTGTCTAGTGACTGCCGCTCCCATCAACGATGAACTGTATTTTTTGTGGCGGACTTTTGTGTTGGCATTCTGGCAGTGTCATTATACACAGTATACCTGTGCAGGCTGTTGGTTTGACGTGACTCCTGTCTGTTCCACTTTTCACATAGGGCAGTGAGGAGCATTTTGCATGATATTCACTTGCACAGGAACGGAGCATAATGGGGTGACCCGTGAAGTTGGAACCATGACTGACTGACAGAAGGATTGGTAAGTTATACTAGAACATATTCATAAGTGACACAATTCTACAAGTAGTAGCATGTGTATGGGCTACGCTTGAGTTTAAAGTGAGAGAATGCAACAATTTTCTTGTTTACAAATCTCAATGAAACAAACACAAGATACCTACCAATGTACCCTCCATGAGAGGCTTGTCCCGGGTGTGCACAAAAGAGGATCCACACAGCTGCATGGAGAATACATTGCCGACATCAGGGTTTGCCATTAGTAGGGTGTCCCAGAAAGGAAGATATGATGAATCCGGCTGTAGACGAGAAACATACGTTCAATAATTTTACCGTCAATACTATATGATATAATGATACTAATTTACAGAAAATGAAAAGTATTGTATGCAATAAGACTTACCCTAGACAGTTCAGTGAGACATATCCTAGACAGTTCAGTGAGACTTACCCTAGACAGTTCAGTGAGACTTACCCCAGACAGTTCAGTGAGACTTACCCCAGACAGTTCAGTGAGGCTTATCCTAGACAGTTCAGTGAGGCTTATCCTACACAGTTCAGTGAGGCTTACCCCAGACAGTTCAGTGAGACTTGCCCCAGACAGTTCAGTGAGACTTACCCCAGACAGTTCAGTGAGGCTTACCCTAGACAGTTCAGCGAGGCTTA
Organism: Cepaea nemoralis; assembly: GCA_014155875.1. Classification (NCBI taxonomy): domain Eukaryota; kingdom Metazoa; phylum Mollusca; class Gastropoda; order Stylommatophora; family Helicidae; genus Cepaea; species Cepaea nemoralis. The sequence goes on along the minus strand of JACEFZ010019950.1, from coordinate 7,997 downwards.
CCCCAGACAGTTCAGCGAGACTTACCCCAGACAGTTCAGTGAGGCTTACCCCAGACAGTTCAGTGAGACTTACCCTAGACAGTTCAGTGAGACTTACCCCAGACAGTTCAGTGAGACTTACCCTAGACAGTTCTGTCATTTACCCTAGAGAGTTCAGTGAGACTTACCCCAGACAGTTCAGTAATTCAGTAAGACTTTTCCTAGACAGTTCAGTGAGACTTACCCTAGACAGTTCAGTGTCATTTACTCTCGATAGTTCTGTGAGACTTACCCTAGAGAGTTCAGTGTAAGCCAGCCCCAAGATGCCTTGCCATTCTGCGTCACTAATGAAGAAAGCCTTTGACTGTGTAATGCAAGCAATATTAACGATGGCTGACAAGTTCAAAGCTGAAGGTAACGAGACAATATCTGTCCCTAGTATGCCTCTCCATTCTCCTTCTGTGTAAGGCACGTAAATCTCCACTCCACTGGAGCTGAAAGAGCTTGAGCTAAGCAAAAAAAAGGCAATATTTATGTCACAAACCTGCTAAAGAAATAACAACATATTCATCAAGCTGAGTCAATTACAAGTAATGTACACACACTATGATATAGCATGTCCTTTGTATAATATCATTTTCTTAACACTGAAAATATACTTTATTCCATGCAGGTTTTCCCTGCCTCATGAATCATCATGTCATGCGTCTTTTATGTCCTGTGTCCAGTGAAATGCTTTTACTTCTGTCTGCAGTTGTTTGTAGTTTGAACTGCATGTCTGGAATAATGGTGTCTGGCTTTGTCGCAGAACTGTCTGGTTTGCCTTATGCAGTAATGTGTGGCTGCTGGTTTTCTAGTGACTGCCACTTCCATCGAAGATGAAATGTATTTTTCATGGAGGACTTTTATGTTGGCATTCTGGTGGCAGCATTATGCACAGTGTACCTGTGCGGCCTGTAGGTTTGTCAAGAAACCTGTCTGTTCCACTTTTCACATTGGGCAGTGAGGAGCGTTTTGTGTGATATTCACTGGCACAGGAACGGAGTATAATTAGTTAGTTAGTTAGTTAGTCGACAGATCATCCTCGTTGCACATCAAACCATTCAGTCCATAAGTGCGCGGATCCCCTCCTCAGCAAATCCCGCAGCGTGTAGCGGCTAACAACGCCAGTTCTGTGTTGTTTTATCAATCTTCTTTGGCTTCCTGCGTAGTGTTCTTGTTTGGCCACCCCTATTTTAATTTGCTGCTCCCGCAGTCTGGCCATTGTTGTAGATTCACAGTCATCACTTGGTTCTCGCAAAAGTCTCACTTCTCGTAGAGCATTCAGAATGTCAGCCTGGTCCATGGCGCGTCCGCCCTCCACAGTAGCCTCACCTACGAGCTTGTCAGCCCGCTCATTTCCTTGTACTCCCGCATGACCTGGCACAAAGATGAAACTAATCTTTGCCAGCCGAGACCGCTTCAGAGGCAGCAACCATTCTCTTCGGATCGACCCCTCCTCTATCCTCTTGATCATGTTCATTGAGTCGCTAAGGAAACAAGCCCTAGTGAATGTCTGTGTCTCGAGCCATGTTATTGCTTTACTTACTGCCATGACTTCCATGGTCAGGCTACTTGTGGTTTCAGTGAAAGCACCAGAGTCCTCCTTCACAATTCTCCCTCCGGCCCGAGCTGTAAAGGCCCATGAGCTTCTCACATGTCGGACGACCGACCCATCTGTGTAGATGACCGCGTCACCGTCTAGCGAATTCTCGAAAATCAACGCTTGTACTTCAGCCTCAACAGCAGCCGGATTTTCTTGTCTGCATTTTCTATCTAGTTGGATGCAAACTGAAAAGGATGTGCAGAAGTCTGTTGGCACTTGCACCCACTCCTCGCCAGGTTCTAAGTCCTCAAGTGAACACACCTGTTGAAGAATGTCTTCGGCTTGACCCATCCACGACCGTCCTCTTTTTAACCTGCTGCCCTTCACCTTCCTAATTTCACTATGCAGTGGATGTTGTGTGTTTGCGTTAATTCTGAGGTAGGCGCGTGCCCTGCAAACTTGCATTCTCTCTTCAATGGTTGGAAAATCAAGAAGGTAGCGCATCGCCCTGCATGCTGTTTCTCTTGTACATCCAAGAATAATGCGCATAGCTTCATTCTGTATCCTTTCCATCCTTTCTATCTGCTTATGGCTGAGAGTCAGGATTGCCATTGCATACTCCAAAACAGACATGACCAGCCCCTCGTACAGAAGACATAGATGGCGCTGCTCACAGTTTGCTGCCGCCATCACCCGCATCGCTGCCAAACCCCGCTTGGCCTTTGTTATCACCTGGTCTATGTGCACATTATAAGCAAGGCTTCAATCAAACCGTATCCCCAGGTAATTCATTGCCTGCGTTCTTTCCACCGTCTCTGAACACAGCATTACAGTTGGTGTTGGATTGTTGACAATATGATTATTCAACGAGAACCAAGTCACTGTTGCCTTTGTTGGGTTGACCATTGCCCCAGCTTCATCACACCAAGTACTTATGCGATTGAGTTCGGTTTGTAGTTCCACAGCAACCTCCTCTCTATCCTTACCCTGACGATACACTAAAACATCATCGGCATACGACAATGTCCTGCCAGGTCCAGTGATCTGCTCACTGGTGATTCTCACTCTGTAGGCGTTGAACAGTACCGGAGATAATGGTGATCCCTGTGGTAGGCCAGGATATATTGTTGTTGGTTCCGAAGTCCAAATGCCACATCTAAAAACTACTTTCCGTTGGCAGAGGGCTGCAGCGATCCAACTAAGGAGGAATGGACTTACGTTTAGTTCAAGAAGCTGAAACATTAAAAAATCCAGTGGTACTCTGTTGTATGCGTCCTCAAGATCAATCGCTGCAGCAACGGTTTCAGTGCCTGAGTGGAAACCTTCGTAGACATCATGGGCAAAGACTGCTGCATTGGTCCAGGTTTCTCTTTTTGGACGGTACCCACCCAGGGTAGGTGGGAAAACACCTTGCCTCTCTAGTTGGCTTGATATTTTCCTGGCAATTACCTTCTCCAGCAGCTTGCCTATTGTATTCTGCATGGTTATAATTCGATATCCCTGAATTTTTTTGTGGTCTTTGTCAGGCTTCGGCAAGGGAATCAGATAGCTGTGTAACCATTCCTCCTTGATGCTAGCACTCCCTATACTGTTGTTGTACATGTCTGCTAGTTTCTCTAGCTCATTGTCGGTACACCTATTTATGTCGTCGTATCTTATGCCATCAGGACCTGGAGCACTGTTTTTTGATCGTCGAAGCACAGCCTTGATTTCTTTCACTGTCACTGTGTCTTCATCCGAAGTGTTCTGGGCCTTGCATCTGTCTGAGGTGACCTCCTTGGCCAGATTTCGGCCTCCCATGTCTGTCTGGTTGCCCTGCTCAAGGTAGCGTTCAAAGAGGGCTTTGCCCTTGTCCTCGTCAGTCCTCTGCCAGGTGAGGTCAGCACCTTGGAAGTCAGAAATGCTCTTATTCTTGACTACACCACTCATGCTTTTATGTAGTCGCCAGAACAATTTCAGTGACTTGTCTGTGCTTACTCTTTGACACACCTCTGCCCATTTTTCGCTTTTAACCACCTTGACCAGTTTTTTGAAATAGCTTACTTTTGTGTGCATCTCTCTTTCTAAGTGCAAGCAGGGACTAGGATGACCAGCTCTGTTCTTCTTGGCATTTTGCCATCTCCTTACAGCACTACGCTTATCCACCCAAGCCTTCTCCACCTCTGAAACTCCACCACGGTGGCTGCTCCCAGCTTTTTTTTTCCTGCCTGAAACGTTCTGCGCTTGTCACCACATCTTGCCCTGTACTGTCATACTGGAACGTCTTTACCTTTAGCTTGTGCTGCCTGGTTCTGCCTTTCTCCACCAATATGCTGCACGGGTGGTGGTCGCTGCCATGGTGTCCTAGGACACCCCATCTACACACTGTAGTGAGTGAAGGTGAAACTAGCGCCAGATCAATAGCACTGTCCTCATCGCCTGGACGGCTTGCTGTCCTGGTGACACAGCCACTGTTAATACAAACCAGGTCGATGATTTCCAGTGCAGTCTCGAGCTCCTCCCCTTGTGTATTGGAGGAAGTGTTTCCCCATGCTCTGCCTTTAGCGTTGAAGTCACCACAGAAAATAACATTTCTCTTGTGGCCTAATATGCCACTTAAGCACTGCTACTTCTGGGCGTCCATACTCGCATTGCGGGCATAAACATTAACCAACACGAATGGTATACTGGAATGAACTCTCAACGCCTGTATTTGTATATCGTCACTGTCCCAACTGGACATGTCTAGCTCTGATGCCACCATGCTGTCACGAACGAGAATCGCCGTTCCCAGATGTTGTCTGTTGTAGAAACATTTGAAGCCGGCAATTCGGAGTAGCTGATCGCCCAGTCTCGTCTCCTGGAGTGCTACAATGTCGTTCCTGTAAACTAGGGTTTCTAAAATAGAGCCCCGTTGTTTTACACTGGCACAGTTCCAATATAGAATACGGATATTCCTGAGTCCTAAACGGTGACACTTGAGTCTAAAACGCCTCAAACCACCGCGCTTACCTAGCTTCTTTGTCCCTGCGCGGCTACCACGCCGCTTCGTTATGTTGACTGCTGACCGCTCGGTAAAAAAACGTTCTTCCGCCATGTTGAAAAAACGTAAACACAGACTGCTGATAACCACACACGCTGCTGAAAATTCACTCAAGGATGGCTTCGCTCGTTGCACGAACTCCGTAGCACCCGCGCAGATCTTGAGTAGAAACTCCTGGTTTTACATCCTAGCACACCAATTACACGCAAGAGATGAATAAATCCATCCCCTACGCGAAAAAGTTAACGAACACAAAACAACACGACCGTCCGTCGCCATCTTGAAACCGGAAGTATAACGGAGTATAATGAGGACAACCAGTTGCTGTGAAGTTGGAACCGCGACTAACTAACTAACTTATGTCCTGTGTCCACCATCATTAGGGTCAGCCCCTACCTCTCTTTCAGGGAACCATAGTACGGAAAGGCTTAGGGGGTTACATTGTCCGGCTCTAGGTCATGCAGAATACTTTAATTAGGAAAGTGGTGTTAGATGTGAAATAGTAATCAAAACAAGAACAGGAATGGCCAAAAATATATTCAACAACCTGAAAAAGATCATATCTAGAGGGTTTTTCTACAGAGGTTCTACAAAAACTGGGAAAGAAAAGAGAGTTCATGAAAGAAATAATAAAAAGGCGCAGGAAATATTTCTGCCATTAAAAAAAAAGTACCTCAAAGAATGGACACAACATCAAGGCAGCACGATGGAGACATACTCACTTTTCTTTATGGAAGTAGTGACTTATGTTGGGGTCATATTCTGTGGCAACAGCAAAGTTAGCACTCCCTGTATCAATTAAAACCTGCATCTGAAATTTGCATAAACTAAAATTAATGCAAAATGTTTGCCTGGCAAGCCCTAACTATTTAATGTTATATGTTAGCAAAAGTAAGTTGATAATTATACAAAATAAGCACAGAATCTATGTGGTAAAAGTTGTTAATTATACAAAATAAGACCAGAATCTATGTGGTAAAAGTTGTTAATTATACAAAATAAGACCAGAATCTATGTGGTAAAAGTTGTTAATTATACTAAATAAGCCCAGAATTTATGTGGTAAAAGTTGTTAATTATACAAAATAAGCACAGAATCTATGTGGTAAAAGTTGTTAATTATACAAAATAAGACCAGAATCTATGTGGTAAAAGTTGATAATTATACTAAATAAGCACAGAATCTATGTAGTAAAAGTTGATAATTATACTAAATAAGCACAGAATCTATGTAGTAAAAGTTGTTAATTATACAAAATAAGACCAGAATCTATGTAGTAAAAGTTGTTAATTATACAAAATAAAACCAGAATCTATGTGGTAAAAGTATATTAAGTTGTTAATTACACAAAATAAGCCCAGAATCTATGTGGTAAAAGAAAGTTGTTAATTATAAAAAACAAGCACAGAATCTATGTGGTAAAAGTTATTAATTACACAAAATAATCATGGTCTATGTACTGGTGAAGGATTGAGAGTCTAATCAGGCAGGTCATGATGATAAGGATGTGAGTTAGCTAGTCAACAGATCATCCTCACTGCACATGTAACCATTCAGTATTCAGATTCCTTCCTCAGTAAATTCTACAGCATGTAGCGACCGACAACACCAATTCTGTGTTGGTTTATCAGTCTTCTTTGGCTTCCTGCATAGTGTTCTTGTCTGGCCACACTTCTTTTAACTTGCTGTTCTTGCAGTCTGACCATGGTTGTAGATTCACAGTCATCACTTGGTTCTCGCAAACAACTTACTTCTCATAGAGTATTCAGTATATCAGCCTGGTCCATGGCTCGTCCGCCCTCCACAATAGCCTTACCTGCAAGCCTATCAGCCTGCTCATTTTCTTGTACACCTGCATGCCCTGGCATGAAAATGAAACTAATCTTTGGGCAGAAAGTTGATAAGGATGATATTCTTCAAAGAACTTGCTATAAGATGATCTCCTTAAGCATGTTCACGGAGCCACTCTACATACACAACAACACCCTATATGATGATCTCCTTAAGTTTGTTCACGGAGCCACTCAACATACACAACAACACCTTTATGATAATCTCATTAAGCTTGCTCATGGAGCCACTCAACAACCAACAACACTTATATGATGATCTCCTTAAGCATGTTCTCGGAGCCCCTCAACATACACAACAACACCCTACATAATAATCTCATTAAGCTTGTTCATGGAGCCACTCAACACACACAACAACCAACAACACCCTTTTTGATGATCTCCTTAAGCTTGTTCACGGAGCCACTCAACATACACAACAACATCCTATATGATAATCTCCTTAAGCATGTTCACGGAGCCACTCAACAAACACAACATCACCATACCTTCTGAGGAGGTGTTCCAATATCGACGTCGATGTAGTAGCCATTCCCTGAGAGTCCAACCAGATTCCTTTTCATGGATGTTAGATTATCCGACGAAACGACCTCTCTGCGGAAAACATGCAGCAGGTCTGTACCAACACCTAAGTCGTCACTATCCAGACCGACTGAATGTCGCTGTTTTACAGGAAACTTATACATCACAGCTGAACACGGCACAAATAAATGTAACAATATAATTACAGTATTGATCACGCTGAAGAAAGGCACAATTGACTGGTTCCTGTTTCGATGCTTGTTACAGAAATGAGTATTCAAAAGGCTCACTTTAGTCAATTTCCTAAATGGCAATGCCCAAATGTACTCTGCATGAAGCATTCTTTGTGATTGGTGAAAATACTGTCACCATAGAATTTATGATATATTAGTATAAGACAGGTACTCAACATGAAGAATTCTGGGACTGATGAAAATACTGTTACCATGAAATCTATGTATTAATATAAGACATGTACTCAGCACGAAGAATTCTGGGACTGATGAAAATACTGTCACCGTGGAATCTATGATATACTAATATAAGAAATGCACCCAGCATGAAGAATTCTGTGACTGCCAAAGCTAGTGCCACTGTGGAATCTATAATCTGTTGGTAAAAGAAATTAAAACCAAGAAGAAGAATTCTCCGTGACAGCTAAACATAAAGCCACCGTGGAATCAATATGTTAGTACAAGAAATATCCTAATCACACGGCTAATGTTTTACGTCTGCGTCAGAATACAATCAAGGGTATAGCTTTGTCACTCAAGCCAAAGCACACCAAATAATCAAGGAGGCTAGTTAATAAACACCAAACTGGCACATTTATTTACTGTTTGTTGAAGGATTTATTACAAAGTTTGGCGCATCTATGAACACATCACGTGTAATGATATCATCTGAACTAAACTGTTGTTGTCAGAATTACGTCCTTTAATGTAGTCTTGCGTCACTGGTACATTTTGAAACAGTAAAATTGTCTTCAATTTCTGGTTTGAAATGAGTGCCCTCCCTTTGACATTTTTATCCCAGG